>CM055404.1:33233405-33292706 GCA_029228625.1 Pseudolycoriella hygida
CAGGGGCGCCGCTTTATATTTTTTCGTAGTGTTGCCCGAATATATCTTGGGACGAGTAAATTCTAGGTCATACGAAACTAAAGCTTACAGGTACAATGATTTTTAGTATCAGCATCATCATGTCTAACGGGCTATAGGTAAAAGGACTCTACAAGAAGATTATGTCTACTTTAGTATAACCTGAAATTGGAACCGTGCGGACTGTGTACCCGCGAATTGGAATTTTGTTAATGGAAAATTTGACAGATTTATGCGGACACGAAATTGCATGATTTATTTCAAAATAGTGATATGAGTACAGGGCACTATGTCAAAAAAAGTCGTCTCGCTCGCTAGAGAGTTTAGATGAATTTCGACTTGTGGAGACGAAGCTTCCTTACTAATTTTTTTTCTTGGACCTCATCGACCGGTAATAGCCGGATAAAACGTGTCTTACGTAAAACTTCAAACTCAAAAATCTCCGTCAAATCTGAATATCTTTTGATGATCTCGACGGTTTCGGAAACTTTGATTCAATACCTATAATCCATGGAACAACTTTTTTGCAAAGGGTCCAGGATATCCAGGACGTTTTGGAAAGGTATTCGTATACGATATAAAAGATAGCTGGCCGAGCTCTGATATATCAAAGGGTCAGGAGCCACAGCCCTGTGATTAGTAATTTCCTATTCAATTTTTTCTTTCAAAAATGTGAGAATTAATGTGCGTTTCAAACGATTTCCCCCATTTTCACCAGAGGAAAGGTGAAAGGTCCGTAGAGGTCAGTTCCTAGAATTCCATATCTCCACAAGGTCCCAGTGCAAGAACTCTGGGAAGAGAAGTAGTTCCCTCTGTTTTTTGATCTCTCTCTGAGACTTAGATAGAGATTGATGTCTCTAAAGGTTAATTCCTAGAATTTAATCGCCCCTTAAGGCACATTTTATTCCGATTGTTAGAACTCAAGGATGAGAAGTACTTCGTTCAGTATTTTCTGAGGCATGAGGTCCACGAAAGAAATTTAATACGGAAACTTCGACCCCTTTAATGATATCTTTAAACTCCTTAGGAGAGATCACGTTATTTCCCGGACTGTATGCCAAAACACAATATTCCAATAAGATAAAAAAAGATTTTCAACATTTTTCATTACATTAGAACTTCTGATTCAGAAGGGGCAATAGTGTGTTTTTTAGATAGACATGTTAAATATTGAGAAAAAAATGTTTGTAGTTGCACCAACGAGTCGTAGTGTTGCTCAGCCTGGACAAATTTAATCGTAGTGTTGCCCGAGCCTTGAGGCAAGACCGTTTCCGGCGCCCCTGTAGGACTTTATATGAGAATTGAAAAAATTGTTCAGTACGTTCGTTTTTGGATAAAATTCAAATGCCTTGAACATAGTAAGTCAAAAAAATAGGTTTAGAGGTTGCGCAACGACGTTGAATTTTAGGAATTTTTAAATTCCCATGGGAAAAAAAACTTCAATGACATTGCGCAACCTTTAAACCTAATTTTTTTGACCTACAATGTTCTAGACTTTGTTTCACAATCCAAATATGAATTGAAAAAACGATGCGCACTTGAACTTCCACATAATTTTCATTTTCCATACAAAGTTGAACCAGCCTAGTGCGACACGTGTCGGAAAAAAATCGAACATACTTATGTCCGACTTTACACGTAGAAAGTGGCGACATGAGTGAGTAGTGAGCGCTATTTCAACATACTTATGTACGATTTTCTACGTAGAAAGTAGTGTCATCTGTTTAGTGTATGACAAAAAATGCATTATTGGTGGGTTGAAGAGCACAAATACATTCCTGCAATTGGTTAAAAGTGGATTTTAGCGCTTTAACTGTGGAAATGTTAAGTAACCATGGAATTCGAAATTAAATTTTAGCTCTGTGATTGCGAAGTTATGATGGAAACTTGTAATTAGACATTGGAGATTTTAGCGCTTTAATCGTGCTTTTAAATTTACTTGTTATGCTGTTTTCAACATTATCGACATTATCTCTTTTTTCAATGTATTTTTTCTATGGCAGACCTTGAAAACAGCTGAAACTTGATAACAAGTAAATTTACAAGCACACGACCGTATGAATGAAATATTTTCGAATTTGAGTGCTTTAATTTTGTAAGCATCCGCTAAGTATGGACTTACCCACGATACGCCACGAGGAGGCTGCATACGTGTATCCCATTGGCCCTGAAAAGGGCCGTTTACCATACCGAGCGGGGACCCCTCGGTTCGTCACTCTCGAAGTATTTATTGACTCCAAGCCCCCTCAGTATGGCTTGTATGCTTACTTCAATGATCCAATGAATGGTGCAGAAAGAGGAAGTCGCGCATACTCCTTCGATACCACGCTCGAAAAAGTTACCTACCTTGTTGGACGTATTAAAACACAGTAATAACCATTGAATGTATAATGCATCATTCTGAGGGGGTTCGGAGTCAACAAATACTTCAGGAGCGACGAACCGAGGGGTCCCCGCTCGGTATGGTGAATGGCCCTTTTCAGGGCCAATGGGATACACTTAAGCAGCCTCCTCGTGGTGTATCCTGGGTAAGTCCATACTGTTGGGGAGGTTGACCCCTAACACCCACATTTCCCCCCACACCTTCCGCCACCAACCCCCTAAAGTAAAATTTTACCCACGATTCTTAGGGATTTTCTTTTGATTTCGAAGGATTTCCTTTGATTTCCAAGGATTTTCTTGCAATCCAAAGGATTTTTTTTGAGGATTTTCAATGAATTTGAGGATTTTCTTAATAATTGATTTTCTTTTGAGTGCAAAAGGATTTTCTACGTTAATCTGCCCCTCGGTTTTCGCCCGAGAGTTTAGCCTCGAAAGTAATGAAAATAGGAAAAAATTATTGAAAATTATTTCCTATGACTGTAAGTGGGTATTACCCCTATTACCGGTTACAGCTGTGCTTATTATTTGAAGAACTACGGCTTACTGACTATTATACCGACACTCTTACTCATAAGGTTGTATAAGCCACATAGATTTGCTTTCTCAGTTTTAAATTTGACATTTGCGCGATAAAACGTGACAACAAATTGTGCGGTTTACAAGCTTATACGCTCTACAACACTACATGTTGCCACTCGCGTGCAAGTATTATTAGAATGTGAACATAACCAAAGACCCGTACGTATCAGAATAGATGTGACAAACAGAATAGATGTGGCAAAGTGACTCGAACGTACCTAAATATACAAATAAGCAAACAATCCAACGTTTTCTGTTCTTTTATAACTGTAAGAATTTCAAAGATCCATAGAAATTACCCAAGGTAATGTCAAAGGCCCTACCGAAGTACGTCGCAGACCATTCATACTTGCTGAGATATTTGCGAAAAAGCTTCACCGACCCTCGAAAAACCATGTTTTTGGTCACTTCCTCGACCATATCTCCGGAACCACTTTATCGATTTTGCTTATCTTCGAACTTGAATCATGGGAGGCATGCATCTTCCAGGGAAAAAAAAGTTTAGGGTTGAGCCGTTTGGAAAAAAAAGTGGAGGCGGACGGACGGACGGACATTTTGTTTATTGTTGATTCGTCATATTTAGACGATAATAAATGCATCCCCCCAACTGCCGCCTCGATCTAGCCCATGTTACATTAAAATTGTTTGCAGTAAACGTATAGAACCTTCGTACTCCGTACGGGTCCAAAAATCTCATGTTAGAGGTTTTGGTTTTTCGGTTGGTAGCTTTCTTGTTCACATTCACAGACTTGATTTCTGATGAGGCCGTGGCAAACCTGATAAATCTAAAAAGAATGGCCTAAACTCTTGCAATTATGTGCACATTAAATTGGATTCGAAATCGCCGAAAACCCGAAAATTTCAAAGAAATCTTTTCGCTCCGACTTAGAGCACGTAGGAGAGGCCTCTGGCGCATACTTCCATGGACAAAAAATCGGTTCAATTTGCTCCACAACATAGCAAAAAAAATTTTCCGATGTGGGGTTGACCTTTGGACCGACCTATGGTATTAAACAGAGGCCTCGAACCAATATTTGCAAGCACAAAAAAGTTCATCGCTTTTTTCTGTACAAACTCTAGGCAGGGTCGCGTAGCGTGAGTTGAGGCCACACTAAAGACCCGACAGCCCGATTCATTCATTACTAGTTTTTTTATGCGATTTCTGGAAGTCCATATCTTACATTCAAAACCTTGAAGAGCGATTACCGTGCTAATTTCGCAGAGATGTAAGTCAAAAAGTTTCACCGGCCTTCAAGAAACCTCTATTTTGACCACTTTTTCGAACCTAACTTCGAAATCCCTTAACTGATTTTGCCTAAATTAAATTCTATAATCAATTTTTCGGTTTTCTTTCAAAAAAATGAAGATTTATTAAAATCTGATAAGATTTACCTGATTTATACAGAAAAACCCCTAGTATGGACTCAGTTTTAGGGCCCTGGCTGAGTCCAAATTGTAGGCCTTTCGAACAAAAACATATTTATGAAATTCATAAAAGATGTACCTTGAGCTTTGTGCGAAACCACTTAAACGGCCCTAGCTCAGCAACCCTCCGACGATGCCCTGATTCAATGTCATAAAAGCTTTTTTGAATACCCTGAATACCTTTCAAGGAAGGGAAATGGGTTTTGAAAATCGGTCAAGTTTTACTCCAGTTAACGAAAAACCCACCAACTACCGGGTTACAAACGTCGTGGTGAACGCAGAATGGTGGCGATCAGCAGATATTTTTTAGGCTGATGCTATTCGCCCGCGCGGGCGATTAGCCAGCCCTATGGGAGAGAGAATATCCGCCCGCGCGGGCGATTAGTTAGCCCTATGGGGGAGAGACTATTCGCCCGCGTGGACGATTAGCCAGCGCTATGGGGGAGAGACTATCCGCCCGCGCGGGCGATTAGCCAGCCCTATGGGGGAGGAACTATCCGCCCACGCAGGCGATTAGCCAGCCCTATGGGGACTGGCTATCCGCCCGCGAAAATGATGACTTTAGAATATATATTAAATCATTTTTTCAGTTATCAGTGACTGAAAAGTGAACGAAATTCGAGCATTTAATTTTTGAAGCGAAATTATGAGAGAAATGGTATTTCTGAAACTAAATCTGAAAGAAAATTTTAACTCCACGACTGGGACCCGAACCCAGAATCTTCACCTTTCCGGGGTGCTGCTCTACCAATTGAGCTACCGTGGATATTTTCAATTCATGGACATGCAGTTATGAGAATAAACAGACACAGGTATTTGTAGGTGGCAAAAAGCGCGCGTAGTTCGTGAGAACGATAAATGCGTTAGCTTTGGCTACAAATACATGCGTTAGTATGTAAGCAACGGCTTGAAATTAGATCTGAATTGAAAATGTCCACGGTAGTTCAATTGGTAGAGCAGCACCCCGGAAAGGTGAAGATTCTGGGTTCGGGTCCCAGGTGGGGGTTAAAATTTTCTTTCAGATTTAGTTTCAGAAATACCATTTCTCTCATAATTTTCGCGCCTACTGACTTAAATAATTAACAAACTAATTTTGAAGAGCTCGAATCGTTCATTCCCACTAATATACATTGGATAGGGGAGTGTTAGCAACGTCTTCTTTTTAGCAGTAAGGACTTTTGAGATAATGTTTGTTGGTCGGCCACGTATATTATCCATCGGGGAATTATCGCCCGGAGTAAACACCTTTTTCTAAATAATCACCTGGAGAATTATAGCCCTGACGAATGCCGAATGACGAAAGACGGTCAAAAATCAAGTCTACTTTGTCTAACAGCCAAAGTTTCCTAACAAAAAAGTGAGCAACCACCGAAATTTTAGCTGTTTTCGCTGCCTAGCTCCTTCGGATGAAGTCGAATGAAAAAATTTTCTTTTACAAAGTTGTTGGCAATCCAAAACTCTTCCCCAACCAAAACTCTGCAACTGCTCCGTAAGTAACTTTTGGAACATTTCCAATTTTTACCCAAAACTCCCTTATTTCAGTACAATATCACACACCGGACCAAGTTTTCTCCACGTTTCAGACCATCACCAACAACACATAAAAAAGTATTTTTTTTTGTTTTTCGATGGTAAAATCCTTACCCACTGACAGACATTGAGTTTTTATAATAGGTGATAACTCGCGGGCGAATAGTCTCTCCCCTATAGGGCTGGCTAATCGCCCGCGCGGGCGGATAGTATCACCCCCATAGGGCTGGCTAATCGCCCGCGCGGGCGGATAGTATCACCGCCATAGGGCTTGCTAATCGCCCGCGCGGGCGAATAGTCTCACCCCCATAGGGCTGGCTAATCGCCTGCGCGGGCGAATAGTCTCACCCTCATAGGGCTGACTAATCGCCCGCCCGGGCGGATAGTCACTCCGTATTTTTTATCCTTCGCGGCGCAAAGTTTAAATTGTCTTCTTCGGCAACGCAATTTTACCGGTGGCGACTTTCTTCAAAAACTGGCAACTTTTGCATTTTAGCGACAAACGAACATTGGAACATACAGAAATCTTTAATTCTTTTACCGAAATTACAGAAGTGTTTTTATGGAAACTGACGCCACCCTATGCTTCTATTTACAGTCAGAAAATGACTTCATAGTTTCTGTTAGCATAAACTTAGCTTTGTCACCATCAAGTACCGTTTCACTTTCTGCCTTAGCATCAACATTTAACACAAAAAAACAACAACAACAAAAATTACATAGAAATATAGCGTCCCCCTTAAAAATAGATTAGAAATGGCGACGTCGCCTACTGAACGGAAATCTGAATAGAAATCACATCATAACGACTGGGACTGTAACATCATTAGATGGATTAGTTCTCGTAAATGGGAGTGTGTCTTCTTCTCCAGATATCACACTTTTTATCCAATCCAAATTGGCAGCCACACTCGTATATATAGAAGGATCCAGCAGTTCATTTGTGCATTCAATTGGTACAGATGTAACAATTCCGATTTGAACGTCATCATCGTCTTCATCGTCATGGTGTAACAACAATGGCCCACCATGATCGCCCTAGTTGAAGAAATTCCGTAATTAAAACATGTAACAAAGATCCGGTCTTACACTCACATCGCAAGGACCAGCACCGTGTTCGTCATAAGTACAAATGTCGAATTTTGGATCGACACCAATGTTATCACATAATGGTCCAATATAAGTCTCAACGTGTGCCCGAAGCAAATTATATGTTGGAATTGTAGTGTGTCCCCACCCGTCAACGTAAACTTTTGTTCCATTTTCTGGAATATAATCCGATTTTGCTGGAAGAGTAACTGGCCTCCGTGTGCTCCTCGTGAACGGAATGCTTGCATTTAGCTTCAATATTGCGATATCGTTCTTTTTGCTGTTTTCCCTGAAAATAACCTTTTCCACGTAGGTCACTATTCCTTTGCGATTGAAATTGGTCATGTCGGCAGTTCCAACAAGAATTGTGAAGTATTCTGGATCAATAAGGTGTACGGGATTAGGATCATTCCGATGCGAGGTAGTAACACCTGCCGATAAAGGACGAAACGTAATTATACAAAGTTTAGTTCACAAATAATAAATTGTCATACAGTGTCCTGCGGTTAAGATGTGTTTATCGGAAATGATTGAACCACCGCATTTGTAATTCAGACTTGCATTAACGTTTACACGAATCAGCGCCATGTACCCAGCGTCCTTAATAAGGACTTCTGAACCTCCGTTGATTTTTAACATTTCGCATCCATCATTGCAAAGAACAATGAACAATACAACGCTGACGATAATTGACCTCATTGCTCAACCTGCAACATTAAATTAAGGCTACTAATTGCTACTCCAGGGATATTACGACAAAAACGAAAACTAACACGAATATTAAATAGTCATAAAAATTGAAAAAAAAAATATTGTTAAGCTAAACGTGCTTCCTCACAACCTCAGTCGATTTTGTAATAAAGAGTAACCACACAAGCTTCGTTGAATATACCGGAACCTATAAAAATTGTTGCGAAAACGAGCTGCCGGCCGCTGCCATTAATTACGTGGATCACAATGAACGAAACTAAAGAATCTTTAACTTAGAACAAAGTTTGTAGCTCGTGTTGAATTCGTAATGTAAGCTTCTCAAAGTCACAGCAAAACGCGAGGCAAAACATCAGTTTTGGGTAAGTTACCCAATCATAAGAACCGGAGAATCGATACAAAAACTCACCGTTAAGTTGATAGTTCAACTATCAATTACATGCAGTAGAGGCCTGCGTCAGTATTTCGTGGCACTCTCTTACCTCAGGACCGGTTAAGTATTCAGCAAAATTGTAGAGGAGAGTTGTACGTGATAATCGCTCACCAAGAGGCGGGCGCCGGCGCCAGCCGCGCCGATCGCCGCCGAAAATTTCGGTAAAAAGTCAGCCGCCGCCGCCGAAATTTAAAAATTAACAAGCCGATCGCGCCACCGCCGAAAAAATTAAAATAATATGACGCCGCCGCCGCCGCCGATTGTTTTGTTTCGACTCTTTTCGGCGCAAACTGATACGGCTTGATTCAACTTTGGAAACTAACATATTTTCGCGCCGAAATGCGCCGCCGTCGCCGACTATCAATTTAACTTGCGCCGAAGCGAGCCGCCGAAAAAAATACTTTAGCCGATTCAAGCCGTCGTCGATGCTTCCAAAAATTTTTACAGCCGTCGCCGATCAAAAGTCGATCGGCGCCAGCCTCTAATGTCACCGAAACAAGATATTTGAGTTGCACCGACTCTCAACAAAATTTTCGAGTAAAGTCGGAGCAATTCAAATAATTTGTTCCAGGACATTTACGAGCAAAGTTGTCTTTGTGTGCCAACTGTGTGTCTAAATAAGACAAATATGCAAAAAAAATTAGTTTATCCGACTGTCGACACCATAATTCGAGTAAAACTTGACTGATTTTCAAAATTCCTTTATTATACCTTGGCGCCTATAACGAGCCAATTATAGCACTCAAAATCGCTGAAAATAGCACTATAATATGCCGATTATAGTCAGGTTTCATACTTCTACGCAGGACCATAATACGGTTATTATGATCCACTCAGCGCTATCATATTCTACTACGACAATAATCAGCTATATCATATTCGAGTCGATTTATAGAAACTGTAAAATCAAGAAATTTTCGGTTAGAGCTGAAAAGGAAAGGAATTGTTATTCAATAATGATGAGTGTGATTCATGTATCAAAACAAATGAGAAAAATGGCACAAAGAGTTATATTTTTTGGACCGCTAATTTTTCATTTTCGGTTCTTGTGATTCGAAGAAATCGAAAAAATTCGTGAATGGTTTCGTGCAAAATTGGCTTATTATAGGCGCCGGTAATAAACTATCGTATAACACAAGGGCAAAATCGCTCGATGATAGTCTCGGTACGTGAATGGCCCTCGGATCATTCACTCCACCTCGACTGTAATCACGCGATTATAGCCCTTGTGTTATAATATACTATTTTTCCCCTGAAAAATCTTTTATGGGATTGAATCTGGGCATTGTCGTGCTAAGCGCCGCTGAGATAGGGCCGTTTAAGTAGTTTTTGGTCTTTCGCACATACCTAGAGTAAATCTCGATTTTCATAAATATTGTTTTGTTCGAAATGCCTCGGAGGAAACTTTTTTTGATTTTGAGTCCCTGGACTCAACCAGAGCACTAAAACTAAGCTCCCAACGTGTTTTTTCTACAAAAATCGGGTAAATCTTATCCGATTTTCAAAAGTTTTTCTTTTTCCTGAAAGATAATTGAACAAATGATTATGGGATTGAATTTGGACAAAATCGGTTAAAAATTTTGAAGTTACGGTCGAAAAAGTGGTCAAAAACGTGGTTTTTTGAAGGTTGGTGAAACTTTTTGAGGTAATATCTGCGAAATCGGACCGGAAATCAGTCCTTAAGGTTTTAAATGAAAGATATGGACACCAGGCAATCATAAAAATTAAATTAGTGAAAATCGGTTGAGAGGTTCGGACTGCAGGGTCCTTAGTGTGAGCCCAACTCACGCTAAATAACCCTAGACGATATTTAGTGATTTTTCATGAATATGTGAAGACATGCATCACTCTCATAGAGGTAATATCTCTTTCCATTAACAAATCCATCACCGCCGGTGAAACAATCACCTTGGCAAGAAACATTCCATGTAAATTAGTTTTAGTCTATTCTAAGCTCTGGTAACGAACGCATGAATAAAAATTTGTACATTTGTAAGAGAATAAAAAGTTCTAATTGAGAAACCGAACGGTGCATCTTTATTCCAAATAATTTATACTGACAAGCGCCCATATTGGTAACCCCGACGTGACCTGAACACGCAACCTTCCTTTAACGATGAGAAATTTTTCGTAGTGTTGCAAAGAAAAAAGAGGCGAACTTTTTTGTTTATTAAAGTATGGGTCGGACCATAGGTCGGTCCTAAGGTCGTCCCCTCCTTGAAAAAATTTGTATTTCCATGTTGTGGAGTAAATTGAGGGAAACGTTTTTGTCCATTGGAGTATGGGTCAGAAGCCTATTTTAACTGCTCTAGGTCGGTTCTACGATCGGCCGTAGTACAAAACAAATTTGGGAGTAATTTCATACACTTAAGAGTTAAGGCAATACTTACTTAGATACGTCAGAGTCTTTTTGCAAAATCTATTCTGATGCGTACGAATCCCTTGCATATGTTTTCTTGAGTGAATCCAAAATGTATAGGGCTTTTTGTCCTGTTGAATAAGTTTCATTACTCTCTTTGAGAGTTTTCGTGATGACCGAGAGCAATAGTTTATTGATGGCGAGGGTGAAACGTTAGTATCAGGCAAAAGTCGGAACAGATAGGCCTATCTGAAAAATTTATTTACCTGACCATTTGTAACCTGACCTAAAAGAGCCTGAAATCTGAATCAATCTGAAACCTAAATCATTCTTATCTATACTGACCTGGGCAGGGCAACGTTATTTTGACAAATCTTTCGTTCATGATATGTAACAATTTCAAATAAAGTCATGACACTTAAAATGGGGTCAGGTGAAATCAGACAAAAAAAAATAGGTTAAATCATGTCAAGTAGCCATCGGAAACGAAAAATCAGGCTCAGATTAGTTCAAGCCATTTAGGCCGAGAGAAAGTTTTTCAATGAGATACTATCTTGACCCAAAATTTTAAATGGTTAGAGCACATGGCGTAGTGCGACATCTTTTTAACGGCATCTTGATCAAACTACTAGATTTAACTCCAAGTCTATTGCTCATTACTGTAACAGCACAACAAATGCAACTATAAAAAATGCTTACTATGGGTAAAATGTTCGCTCAATTTCAAGTTTCACGTGCAGAGATTTTTTGATCACAACAAAAACCTTTTTAAAAGGGAAATGTGACGCAAGGAAAATGGTTTTTGACGAATTACATAAAGACTTTTTTTCGAGCCCCCTCCGCCGCCGCCAAACCGTAACGCGGCGGCTACTACCACCTTTGGCAAAAATCATCCCTTCAACTTCATGTAAAACATATTAAAAGTTATTTTCTGAGCCGCCGCCGCCGCCGCAAAATTGAAGCGCGGCGGCTAATACTTCCATAAGCCAAAATTATCCCCTCAACTTAATCTACAACATATAGTTTTTTTGAGCCCCGCCTATTTTCTGCCACACTGCACACTCAATCCAACAACTTTCCCTTTGACAGCAAACCTCTATCTCGATCACAAAACCTTGTCTCATACAAAATGTGCTACCATACACATTACACACACAAACACATACATATGGGCTTTATATGGCGCCTTCTAAGAGCCCTGGCGCCCAAACGAGGCTGGTACTCCCCCTTTTTTAAAATCTCATATGGCGCAAAATGCCCACCCGAAGGTCCCTGCAAAATTTCAAGAAAAGTAATCGAGCCGTTTTCGAGCACGAGCCAAAAAAGTCGGTTTTCATACAAGTGCCAATGGAAACCAGTAACTAACTCGCGCAGGATGTTTAAATTAACTAGATGGGGGCTTTAATTAACTTTGTATTCTATGAAAATGCACTTTTTGTATAGAAAATGATCATTTTTAAAGGTCATATATCCGGATCCACTGAGTCGATTTTAATGAGCGAAAAGACACTTTGCCTTAAAATTTTCCGTAGAATCGGGAAAAATATTTTCCTGGAGGTACGTCGCAAGGGGAAAAGTCAAGACTTAGCTGTCTACAAAAAAAAAATTTCTTAATTTTTTGTTCGTATGTGGACTTGCGTCACGGCAGGAGCGACCGATAGTCCTCGGCGCGCCTGCGTCACGGGTGCATTGCTACCACGCGCCCATGATTTACAAAATATTAATCACACGCTGGTCTATTGAATGTGAATGTGATTTATTGGTTGCTTCTGATATTGTCTAGAAAATAGCCAAATTGATGTTGTTGTTTACTTATACATAAAGAAAGACTTTGCATTTATGATGAATGATGGTTTTTATGGAAGTTTGTGACAAATGTTTTTTATGCAGTTAGATTGATAGCAAATATTTGCAGACTTTTTGTCGTCTTTTTTTTCAAATTCTACTCGTACTTACGAACTTAGCTCACGATTCTTGAATACTGATGTGTTTGGAACCATCCACGAAGTACGCACTCAAAAAATGACAAGTTTTAGACCACCCTACCCTTCGTACGGTAAAAAATGTTGAAATGTATGGAGCGTACGCTCTCGTCGAAAACTACCTCCCCCCTAAGGAAATACGTACTTTATAGATGACCCCTTTGCTACTAACGACAATTTCCTTATCTTACTTGTAAAGAATTTTTAACATTTCAAGTTCGAAATTCTCGCTCTTAGTCCGGTGTTACGTTAAAGGATATAAAATTTCGTGACAAATTTAACAATATGTCAAGTGACGAAAAACGGTGTGCCCTCATTATGAAAATTCATATACTTCGACTGTGCGAACGTCTTTAGTTTGACATGCGCTCACGTCAGATTTCAATCCGACACAGCTTTGAATTTTTATTTTTTGTATGGAAACAGTCAACAGGCGATAATTTTGTAGTTTTTACCATCTTATGTGCAGATTTTGAATATTTTGTGGAATTAAGTAAATATTTTCGAGAGACGTACTCCAATATGTGAGACAAAGTGGTGAAAAACTATAAAAATACCGCGGGTTGAATATTCTTTTAAATACAAAAAATGAAAATCCTTTGTTTGACAGTTGAACAGACACAGTCAAATTTTTGAACCCGTCAAGTCACTGACGGCTTGCGTCAAAGTATAGCACATGTCATTATGAGACGCATACATATCAATAAAAGTGTATTGTTCAATTCATGATGAAATCCATCCAGTCTCAGTATTTCATCATAAATTTCGCTGAACTTTGACAGAAGCCGATGTCGCGTCAATTAAGGTGTTCGAGCGAATATCAAGTCGTGCCTTTGCACTGAACATTTTTAATAAAATTACTTAGGTGACCGTGTGAGCTCACACAAAGTGATATAATGTCCGTTACGAGTCGCTCATATTCCACCGCAGTTGCACGTCAATGAACATTATGCATTATTACACTCGGTTTAAGATTTAGTTGATTACTTCTTCATGTTAAAGTTGTTTCGATTTGGTGCATATACATGGGTGCAAGCAATTAAACTAAAACTTTAAATCAACCGTTCCGTTTGGAAAGTTTGCATGATATGGAAACGCGTTTAAGAGTAAAAGGTTATTTTACGATCGCATATAAAAGTGAGAGTTTTTGCAAGAGGCGATGCTCGAATTCCAAGAATCAAATCCAAGTCCTATGGCAAACCTGTTGTCGGAACAAAGACGAGCAATTTATTCTAAAGCTTTGATGCTTCTCTGATGCAGAAAATATTGAATATGCAAACATTAGCACTTAACATCGTCCATACCTTCGAGCGTATCGAAACAAAAAGGCAAACAATTTCTTAACTCATATGGCTAGCCACTATGAGCTAATATGAAAGAGAAGTGAAATTTTAAGTGAACACGGTTCAACAAACTGTTACTTTGTATGAATGTAAGCAATTAATACCTCGCTTGTACCCATCAGGGAGCAATGCAAATTATAAGTGAAAATTCCATCGTTTTAAAAACATTTTATTTGTTGCGGAAAACATTTCTGATTTCACGAATATATCACAAATTATTGAAAGCACTCGTGACGCACATTTTTGTTGAAGAAAATTGCGCGACCGTCAATTTTTTTGAATTCACGTGACTTGGTCAGTTATTTTAAAAATTTTATACGGAAAAAAATTAGTGATATGACTTAACTAAGTGCTGATTGTCCAATTCACTCGTTAAGCCACGTTAAGCCAAAACAACGTATCGCATTTGTGTCCTTGCTAATAAAAAACGTTCGAGAGCTTTGAGCTTCTCTTGTATTGCAGCGAAATATTCCACTTTCCCCATGGAACTCAAAAGAGGCTCAAGGCCTACCGAAGACCTTTAAAGCATAGATTTGATGCAATACGTTATTTTGACTTAAGACGGCAGAATGCTTGGCCGAGCGTCAGGTGCATTCTTTAAAGTTACAAGTCGGACACGCAAGTCATCATGCACTTCTGGACAACATGAAGTTCTTTCTAAATTCCACACGATTAGTGCGACGTCGGCTTATGCACGAAATTTCATGGTGAGGGGCCGGGCATAAGCTGACACATTATTTTTCTGTTTTAACACGAATCCGCGCCATTAACGCGTCATCGGCTTATGCCAAAGTATACTTTTAAAAGCCACTCGAAGAATTGTGAGTGGCTTTTACTTCTTCCAATTGTTTAACAAAAGTCGAAAAACTAAAAGTGCTGATATCGTCGTTTACGACTCATCAGTACACCTTGTCTTAAGACCATGTGTTTATCAGCATATCAGCAATGATAACCATAGAATGATACTCAGACTATGGCAACTCGCCTTTTATACAATCCAGATCCTACGATTGGATGCATGTCATTTCGTTTGAACAACTTGGAAGTAAAAGAATTGTGAATTTGCATTTTAATTTCATGATAATATTTCAATTGACTGTTTCAATAACTTGACGCTATCGTATTTGGAGACTATGCATGTTATAATGAAACTCAGTATACTTTGACATAAGCCGATGACGTAGTAATTGCGTGGAATTCGTGATGCGATCTACTTCTTTGTGCGTCAACGGCTTGTGTCAAGGTGCAGTGCTTTTCAAGACATAATGCAAAAGCTTTCAAATTAATGACATTTACCTACTCACTATACTTTGACATAAGCCGTTCACGCACTAAAAGCGTTTATTTTTTAAACTGTAACATAAGCCGAGACATCGTCGCACTAAAAGCGTGGATTGTAGTCATCATGTTTATGTATGTACTACTCACTCTCTTTGCATGAACGAGGTAATAGAGAATCAATACTAATTTTAAGGTAGTGTGAAACATGTGGATGTTAAATATGACAGACCAAAAGAAAAGTTTGCAAGTAAATTGCACCGACTGTAGAATCAAAGTTATTTGCCATACATGCGATGTTATTCCCAACTTCATTGAATCGAACTTAATAAAACATTTTCATTTAGTTTTTATGTGTTCTAGGTCGAAGCATTGTTTGGTGATCGTAAAAAGCTGATACTTCCCATCATATTCGACATTGCGAATCTTGTCCGAACGGCCGGGTCATCCACGCGCGTTAATTTAAACACCAAATATCGCGAACAGGAAGCTATACCCGAGGCACAGTATCTTCGTCGAAGTTTCAGAGAATCTTCCGACCAATCGAACGATACCGATGCAATGGAAACAACTGAAGTTGAGATCGCTCCATCAAATCTGAAAGATGACACACTACAGATTGAGGAATCTGATGGCTTAACTAAATCTATAAATCCAGCTGCAGCGACCAAAGCGACAGAAGTGAACTCAGCTGCCAGAAGCTTCAGCGAACGAAAATTAAATATGACTAATTTTCAAGGACCGATTGACAATGACGCAATGGAATCGACGGCTTCGTTGGACATAACGCTGCCGCGATTTCTTGCGAACACGGAAAATATTTCTCTGGAACAGTATGAACACTTAGCATTAAGCGAATTAAACGACACTTTGCCGTCGGGGAACCAATCAATCAATGGAAATAAAACTGAAGGCTTACCAACTCCAGAGATGCTAATTAGTCGGTATCGTGTGAAAAATCCTTATCGTAAAAATACAGTTCTCCATCCACACACTGGAATCGATCTGAGAACATGCGAAAGATTCGGTAATTTGTGCCTTCGCGTCGAGGATTACCCAATGTAAGTAAATATTTGTAAGTTATTTCTACCACCTGCGAACTGCCTTATTATCTCTTGAGATTTGCTTAGATACCCTTTGTCCTGCCAATAGACGTGAGCAGGCCGCCCGAAACTCACCTAAAAACCCGACCCGAACCCGAATCAATTTTTCGGGTCGCAGAGGCACTGACTTATATTTTGCCCATGTGTGAATTCAAAGTCAGTTTTAATAAAAAACATAGGCAAGGGACCTGTACGTACCAGAATAGGTGTGGCATGCGGAGTTGATGTTACGAAAAGACTCGAACGTATTTAAGTCAATTTTGCCTTAACTCTTAAGTGTATGAAATCACGTCCACATTAAATTGTATTGGAAATTGCCGAGAGAGCAATATTGAAAAACCCGTCCGAAGAAACGGTGTTGCTCCCAAATAGACAAAAATGTTCATCTCAATTTTTTCCACAACCATTTTTTTGTCTAGGGCCGACCTTAGGACCTTAGGGCCGACCTAGGGTCCTCAGGAAAGGCCTAGGGCAAATAAACAAAAATATTTCGCTCCATTTTCTCTACAACATAGTGAAAAACCATTTTTTTGTCTAGGGCAGACCTTAGGACCGACCTTGAGCCATAAGGAAATGCCTCGGACATATAGCAAAAATATGTTTTGTTAGGGCTGACCTAAGGACAGACCTGAGGCCCACTTCAGCCCTAAGCACAGTCACCGGGTGCAAATTTGTTTTTGAATATAATTCGGTACTCGATTACCTCTCAAATAGAAAAAGAATCAACAAAATCAGTTACGATTTATCCAACTTATGTAAAAAAAAAGACGTTGGGCCCTACTAGAAACTCAGTTTTAGGGTCCTGACTGAGTCCATGGGTTTCTAATCAAAAAAATTTCTTTCATAAAACGGGAGACAATACTAGACCTTTTGATCAAGAAAAAATTTGAAAATCGCTAGCAGAAGCTCGTTTTTAGTGCCCCAGCAATATCCTAGGGCCCAACCTCAAAATAATTTCTTCTACAAATTATTGGGCTTTCATAGACCTGTCCATTAAAAAAACATTTATGACAATCGGAAAAGATTTACTCGAGTTATGTACAAAAAGCACGTATGGCATAGACTCGTTCTTAGCGCCCTAGCCAAGTCCAAGGACTCAAATCCAAAAAAGTTTCTTCCATAAATTGTCGGCCATGCCCAGGCCTTTCAAACAATAAACAAACGAAGTTCTTCGAAAAGGGGTCTATTACGTTTACCACGATGTTTGTAACCAGTCGAATTTCAACCCGGGAGTAGGGGGGAGCATGGCCCCTAGATGACGAATCAACAATAAAAAAATGTCCGTCCGTCCGTCCGTCAACACGTTAATTCAACTAAAACTCAACCGATTTTCAAAAACTGTTTTTCCCTGAAAGATAATCGAAAAATCTTTAATGGGATTAAATCTGGACACTGTCGGCCCAAGGGCCGCCGAGCTAGGGCAGTTTACGTGGTTTTTGATCTTTTGTAAATCTTTTCCGATTTTCAAAAACTTTTTTTTGTTTGAAAGATCTCGGCACAGCCGACAATTTATGGAAGAACTTTTGCCTGTGCTTAGGGCTCAAGTGGGCCTCATGTCGGTCCTAAAGTCGGCCTTAACCCAAAAAAAATGTTTTTTGCTATGTTGCAGAGCCAATTGAGGAAAACATTTTGGTCTATGGAAGTATGTGTCCGAGGCCTCTACTTAGAGCCCTAGGTCAGTACTAAGGTCGGCCCTAGTCCAAAAAATGGTTTTTTGCTATGCTGTAGACAAAATTGAGGAGAACATTTTCCTCTATTTGGAGGTCAATTTTATGCGTTCGGAGAATTCTTTTACACCGTTTCTTCGGACGTGTGTTTCAATATTGCCCTATCGGCAATTAACAATACAATTTAGTGTGAACGCAATATTTACTTAAATACGTTCTAGTCTTTTCGTAACATTAACTGTTTGCCGCATCTATTCTGATACGTACGGGTCCCTTATGTGTTTTCTCAACAACACGGCACAAAAAACCTCATCATTAAAGAAATATTTACTAAAAACGACCAAATATCGTGTAGGATCGCTCAGCGTGAGTTGGGCCCACACTGAGGACTCTACAACTCGAACCACTCAACAGATGTTGACTAATTTAGTTTTCGTGAGTTTCTTATGTCCATATCTTTTCTTTAATACCTTTAAGAGCGATTTCCGTTCTAGTTTCGTAGTGATTTAAGTCAAAAAGTTCCATTAACCTTCAAAAAACCAATTTTTTTACCACTTTTTCGACCGTAACTTCGAAAGTTTTCGACCGGCAGAATCGGTCTTGTAAATAATTTTCTGATTATTTTCAGGAAAATTAAGTTTTTAAAATCGGATAAGATTTACTCGATTTACGTAGAAAAAACACGTTGGGCCCTAGTAGAGATTCAGTTTTAGGGCCCTGGCTGAGCCCAAATGCTCAAAACTAAAAAAACTTTCTCCCATAAATTGTCAGGTAAGCTTAGGCCTTTCAAACAAAAAAAAATTATGAAAATCGGAAAAGATTTATTCGAATTATGTACAAAAGACCAAAACCACTTAAACGGCCCTAGCTCGGCGGCCCTTGGACCGACAGTACAAAAATGACAACCCAACAAAGGTACTTGTTCGTTTTTTGGAAATCTCTTGGTAACTCAATAAAAGTCCTTTATCCAACAAGGGATGAAAAGTTACAAAGTCTAGTTTTCGTAACTTTAAGTTATTTTGTATTTTGTTCTTACATACTTAAGGAGTAAGTAACGAAGCTTACACCTTACCAAGTTGGTCATACACCACTTTCTGTGTTTTAGTAACGAAAACTGCAGCATCGTACTAAGGTACCTTAGTAAGGTATATTGAATAATATTTCTCATTGGTCTGTTTTTAATTTTCGATTCTCTTTTTCGTAACTAAATTACAGAAAAACTTCAATGTGTCGAAATGGGGAGTATACTGTCGTGATGTTTTGAGAGATTTTTTCCTCTCGTACCGACATCTGATATCTAGTTCGAAAAACATCTGCTCTATCGCAGTGTTGTGAAAAAATTTTGAATTATTTTGAAGGGCTCTTTTACCGATTATCCCCAGTCAAAATATCCCAGGACAAAATATCCCCGGACAAAATGTCCCCAGACAAAATAACCCACAAAAAACGGAATCCCCAGATGTAATGTCTACTCAGAAATGGTGGATATAGGTAGGTATTGCCCCCTGCTAGGGGCTCCGCTCCTTAGACCCCGCAGGGGGATATTCACCCCTTGACCCCCCTTTTCGGGGGCTGCCGCCCCTCGACCCCGCTTTTTTGTTTTTTGTTGTTTATTTCAGGCCTGCGGCCTGGGTGTGGATATTTTGTCTGAGGGGATATTGTGTTCGGGGATATTTTGTCCTTTTTTTCAATGGAAAAATTGTGGTTATTATGTCCGGTTATTTTGTCTGGGGATATTTTGTCCACGGGGATATTTTGGTTAGGGATATTTTTTTTTACATTCGGTCCTAACCCCATTTTGAAGTATTGACGCCTTAAGTGCGCTCTGAATTTAAAAAATAACGCTGAGATGTACAAGTTGACGCAGCGTTGACTTGTCCGTTTTTGCGTTATTCTCATATCCTAAAGCGTTGAAGTTGATTTTTGGTTCATTCGTTAATTAAAATTGTGTGGCGCGCTGAAGGTGGGAATTGCTTTATAGACAGTGTCTAGCATCAGTTTTCATCAGGCAACATTCTTGCTTTTAATGCGAAGCGACATCTACCTTTTTCTATACATTGACGGTTCAACACAAAAGTTTAGCTGTTTCTATCCAGTAGCTCCATTATTGTTTCTTTGATACGGTTCAGTAGAAAACAAATGACACCATTGCACTCAATTTACGTTAGGTTGAACATAGACATAGACATTCAAATACGTTCTAATTTGGCGCCAATTTTGAATTCGATCAATTGGCGAAATAAACGTTTTAACCCAAAAATTGATAGTTTATGCGAAATACAATACACTTGCTCTTAATCCTTCCATAATAAACATTCGCGTGCAGTGCAGTGAAAGTTTTCAAATCTGAATTTAAGCATCAAGATCTAATTTTCTTTTCTTCAAAATTTTGGTGACGAATCGGAAACGTTATTATTATCGTAATGTGCCAGTTTTTATCAAAAAAAATCTGTATAAATTCAATTCATTCAATTCATAAGCGAACAAAAGAATAAATTGTTTTGAATGTGATATTATGAGAATGCAAAATGTGAAACACTTTTCGATTATCAGATTGTATTTCAAGCATCTTTTGACACGCATATCGTAAACCTAATAAATTCTTGATTTTAATGAACAGATTTTTAATTTGATATTTTTGTACATAAGAAGGAAATGGTTAGAGACAGTTTTAAAGTCATAAATTTTAGTTGTATAGCCTCTCTTTTCATTTGCAACAATTTATTATTTATATTTTACGGACTCTTTCGCCAGTATAAATCGGCAAGAATGCTACTCTGGTCTCAGCTGCATTTTTCGTTATCTTCGTGTTAAAAGCAAGTTTTTGCTGGATATTATTTGCGATTTGCAACAAATGGGCTCGATGCGTAGCGACTTTTCTCAGACAATGTAGTGAAATCCGTGTAAATTGTACAATGTTGCCAAGCTTGAGAATTGCGTGTGGAGCTGCGCCTTTCAGAGAAAAAAGTTTGGGAGCAATAGACCGTATCTAGCATCAGATTTCATCAGGCAACATTCTTGCTTTTGACGAGTAGCGACATCTCCCTTTTTTCATACATTCATAAGGTTCAATACAAAAGCTGAGTTTAGTAGCGCCCCCATTTTTCAGCTTTTGTGATGAACCGTATAAATGCACGGAAAAAGGTAGATGTCGGTACGCATTAAAAGCAGTATTGTTGCCTGATGAAAACTGATGCTAGACACGAATAGTTTGGTGACAGACAGACACTAACCCCTGATTCACAGCACGACGCAAGCTTGACAGAAAATTCTTTTGTTTTCAGGCTTGATCTCATTGTTCATAAAATGTTCAACGTACGTTGGGTACGTTGCCTATTGTTTTGTGTCGATTGAAATGATTCAATCGTCAAAAAAGAAGACCAAACGTACGTTTGACATTCGAGAACAATGAAATCAAGCCTGAAAACAAAAGAATTATCTGTCAAGTTTGCGTCGTACTGTGAATTACCAGTAATACGATGTTTTTTTTTTCATTTTTGGCATCTCCTGCCGGCAATTGATGCGCCCTCCTCCCGTATTGATTCAAAACAATCACATTTGGACATTTTTGTCATTTATACTGGATATAATTGGACCGTTGCTCAATATAAAATGTTTTCCATCGCGTTTTTCTCATTTTTCTAGACCCTCCCATAGACAGTTACGTCGTTTGTGGTAAGGGGCTATCAATCTAAGAGATACAACTTGTAATTTAATTTTTCCTACTTTTGTCCATACCTCAGCGAACAATCGGGACTATCGGACCGGGCTGAAGATGCTGCCAAAAAAAAAGACTTTCTATTTTGAATTGTCATTATACTAGTAGGGTTAAGTAGCGTTATTTTGTGTGGAATAGCGGAGAAATTGGCGGCTACCTCAGCCTTATAGGCTGAAGTAGCCGCCAACTTTCTCTTTAAAATTTTGTGTAAAAATTCAAAATAACCAAAATGACGAGAAAATTGGCCATTACACGGCTCCCCTCAAGATAGATAAAGTTTGCCTGACATATGCCCAAAAACTGAGTACAGGGTGCGAAAGGTAAACCCTCAGGGAGCTCTAAAATCCGCCGGCCTTCAAATTCGCTGAGATGCTTCCCCCATACATCACGAAAATTTTTCTGTCCGGACTACCCTTGTGAAAAAGTACTTAGAGAAAAGATCACAGATTAATTTTAAATTCTCAAAATCAAATTCTACTTTCGCACCCTGTACTCAGTTTTTGGGTATATGTCAGGCAAACTTTATCTGGGAGCCGTGACTACTAGAGGATATGTGCCGTTCACAGCCGTTGGCGATAAAAATTGGCGGCCACTTCAGTCGCCGACTGAAGTAGCCGCCAATTTTTATCGCCAACTGTTGTGAACATTGTTATAGACGTTTGTGAATTTTATATTGGCGAGAAAAATTGGCGACAACCAATTTCTTCAAAGCGCTGCAATTCACCTATGAAGAGTAAATTGGTGATCGAAAGTTCCGAGTGAAGTTATTACAAATCAAAGAATTGGTTTATTCCCTCGAGTAAAAAAAACCTGTGATTTGAGACAGTTTTCATGAATGGCACTGAGCATGCAAGAAAACTGTCTCAATTTCACATTTTTTTACCCGAGGGACCATAATTTCCAATTGTGCTTATAGTACTTATATGATTTTCATAATTTTTTTTGTTTAAAAGATCTGGGCATTGCCGACAATTTATGGAAGAAACTTTTTTGATTTTGAGCCCTATGTTTTTTCGATTTCCCGATTTTTCCCGGTATCCGCTAAAATCAGGCTGAATTTCCCGATTTTGGTAACCAAATTTCTCGATTTCGAAGATAGGACGTACCTTCCTAGTTCAGCTGCGGAGTAAGGTATTCAGCGCAAAGGACAACTTATAATTAACTTAACCGCTTAGCGCATGACTATTAACGCGAACGTAGCGAGCGAATTTTTTTAAAGCGTTTCTTCCAATTTTTTTTTTTTTTTGCTTGATGCGCGGGAATGCAAGGGTTGTCTTTAATCTCCATAAAATTTCAACAATAGGAAAATTTCTCAAAATATAGTTTAGTGGAAAGGAGTTGTGAACATAAAAGATAGCGCCGCAGGTGAAAATTTCATTTTTTTGAATATCAATATGCAAGAAAAACTGATTTTTACAGAGCGATTACAGTGATTTCGCTATTTTTAGCTATTTCCCAATTTTTAGTAATTTCCCGATTCTTAGCCATTTCCCGATTTTTAGTCATTTCCCGAATTTTCGGCTAATTTCCTGGTATCCAGTTTTTCGGCTCCCAAATTTCCTGGTATCTAGGATACCAGGATATCGCACTTTTTCCTTATGCGGCCTCTTCCGATTTTCAAAAAAAAAAATTTTAATCGAAAGGCCTAGGAATGTCTCACATTTTATGGAAGAAAGTTTTTTGATAAGATGCCCTTGGACTCAGCCAGGACCCTGAAACTAGGCCCAACGTGTTTTTGTTTACATAAATCGGGCAAATCGTAACCGATTTTGTTGATTCTTTTTCTATTTGAGAGGTAACCGTGTACCGAATTATATTCAAAAACAAATCTGGACCCGGTGCCTGTGCTTTGGGCTCAGGTGGGGCTTAGGTCGGTCCTAAGGTCGGCTCCAACCAAAGAAACATATTTTTGTCATATTGCAGAGCAGATTTAGGGAAACATTTTTGTCTATGGATGTATGTGTCAGAGGTATTTCCTTATGACCCTAGGTCGGTCCTAAAGTCTGCCTTTAACAAAAAAATTGTTTTTATTTATGTTGTAGAGAAAATTGAGGAGAACATTTTTGTCTATTTGGAGATCAATTTTGTGCCTTCGGGAGAGTTCCTTTACACTGTTTCTTCGGACGGGTTTTTTAATATTGCCTTATCGGCAATTTCCAATACAACTTAATGTGGACGTAAATTCAAACACTTAAGAGTTAAGGCAATATTTACTTAACTATATTCGAGTCTTTTTGTAACATCTTTTCTGTTTGTCACAACTATTCTAATGCGTACGGGTCCCTTGCATACGTTTTTATACCACTTTTGACTTAAATTCTGGCGAGAAAATTGGCGGCTATTTCAACCGCCAAATTTTTTCGCCAACCCACCTAAAACAGCGCTTTTTGATGAAAAAATTCATAAAAACGATTTTTTTTTGTGGCGGCTACATTAACCCGGTGCTTTCAGTTAGTGCTGGATTAGTTGAAATTTATCGATTGTGACCACTCAATGCTTTACTTAGCTAATTCCCGTGAAGAAACGCCAAAGTCAAATCGCAAAAAAAAGTGGAAAATCGCCAAGGGAAGAAACGCCAAAAAGAATCGACAAAAAAGAGAAGAATGGCCAACATGATTTCGTTTAGCATTTGGCGTTTTTCTCTCTTTTGGTGAATTTTTATTGAATTGTTAAATCGCCAAAGTGAGGAGAAACGCCAAATAAAATTCCCAAAAAAGAGAAGAAACTCCAAACTGCATTTTGGCGATTTGACTTTGGCGTTTCTTCACGGGAATACTTAGCTAGTGCTTCCGTTTGAATGGTCTGTATGACTTTAAAATTTTTGTTTTCAGGCAACAAATAATGGGAAGCATCAGACGACACAAACATGCCATGTCCGCATTATTGGCTGAATACACAGATAAAGAGGAAATGGATAAACAACTCTATTTGCAGGAAATTATAAACAATAAGAGACGCGAAGATGACGAAATTACTCCCAGTGGCATGTGTCCCAGTGTTATACGGTACGCACGACCGCAAAAGGCACGTTCAGCTGCTGGCGAATGGAAATATATTGTGAATACAGGTCAACATACTCAGACGTTACGCTTGGAAAAATGCGGGTAATGTAAACTTGTTGATGGTATGTCTCTTTCCAAATATAAACGTTTTGCATTCAGGAAACCTGAGGAGTCATGCACATATCTGACCGACAATTTTCGATCGAGATGCGTCCAAATTTATAATTATCACAGACTTCTCAGTTGGGACAATACACGCGGATTACACATTGACATCTTCAAGGTTGGTGTATTTAAGTCTTGCGATAGAGAGAAAAAAAATTAATTTGAAAAAAACATCCGTAGGTTCCAACATGTTGTTCGTGTCACATTGATGGATATCGGGAAAAATTTCCTCCAATAAATTCGTACAACAATGACGCTGACATCGACGATTACCGTTTTTCCGCTTCGAATATTCACACACAAAACTCACACTACTCGACAATTATTAACGAAGACGGCGAAGACGAAGGGGATGATTCGATAGCGTACCAATACTCGAACGGCTTTAAGCGATCGCCAAACAAATACAACAAATACGCTGACGATTCTCTGTTGCATCCAAGCTCAAGTATTACCAAACCCCGATTTGAAAAAACCAAAAATTCTAAAATTGCGCCCTACTTACCAAATCCTACTCTAGAATCATATTTACGACCACCGTCATCCGGTGACGACTATTTGGGTTCTACATTGAAACGCGGCCCATCATCGGGAAAACGTCGTCGTCCGATACGGACCAATGTTCGAGATCAAGTGATTGACAACAGCGACTTTTTACCGGATATCATACCTGCGCATGATATTTTAACCGAGCGGTCGACAATTCGACGAAAATCGTCAACAACGCCAATATTCACAACTGCCACAAGTGAATCGACAAAACGAGTCTCATCACCGAAACTGCCAAGCATATCCACGGCGGCCACATCATCTGTGGATCTGGGCAAGCGAGTGAATTACAATTACCATCCGATTATTGACTTCTTCGGAGACTCCGTGAAAGGAGAAAAGGAAATCGACGATCGCATTGGTTTTTCACATGACGAACCCAACTGGAAGCCGCTTCAATTTAGGCGGAGTGGCAGAGATGAATGAATACTGAATTTCCGTTGTTTAATTTGTGAAAAAGAGTTCTGCATGCTCGTCTGTGAGGATAATAGGTCAGGAGAGTTTCTTCAGTTCAACGAACGAATCAACAAAAGCTCTCTTTTATCTTTAAGCTAACCTGATGAAAAGTAGCTTTAGTTTTTATTTATTTTATTTATTTATTTCTTTCAATAATTGTTTAGCTGAGTGTGTTAAAGAAAATAAAGCGAAAATATAAAAATTTCTAACGCAAGTATTTTACAAGGCTCGCAAGGCTGTAGAAACATAGAATTTACTTATGTTTGAGATAGTTTTTGGCTAGATATGTAAATCCGTAGACAATTTCTTTTCGAGGCATACCGTAGAACAGCTTTTTAATTAGAAGAATGTTTTACATCTTTTACAAACTATTTGCAAAATGCAAACGAATTTGAACTTCAAAAAACAATGGAAAAGCTTCTGAATGTAACAGAAGTTAACCGATCCATCATCGGACTTTTGTCGTTTTTCAAAACTATTTATTCGGTCCAGATCTATCAACCGGACCATTACAAAAATTAGGCGCTTTATATATGGAGCACTCTTAAGGAGAACTCCTGTTGCAATATAATGAAAACGAAGATTCCTATATTTGACGAGAACTGTTTATCTTTAACGAATTTTTAGCGAAATGTCTTGAAAACTTCAACAAAATAGACTTTTCAATTATTTTCATTCTCGGTAGGTCCTTCGAGTGGATCTTAAACATTACATTGGGTAATATCTTTGAGGCTGTCATATTAGACCTGTCCACAAATGTACGGGAAAATTAAGTTTTCGGAGAGTTAGGGTCCAACGTAGTACAACGAAAAAACATTTCTATGAGTCGAAAGAAATCCAAAGCGATTTGATGGCGTTAAAGGAGAAAAATTACCGAAATCCGAGCATCAATATCTCCATCGGCAAGTGTCCGAATATTCTTGTTAATGAGCTTGTTTTGTAGGATTCTTCTTCCTCTAAAAATTGTGTCTAAGAAGCAAAACTCTCAAGCAATGCCTAGTATGACTTTCGCTTAATAGAAGTGGGTACAATTTTTGCAAAAATGCTGCACTACTTTAGTCGTATGGAACTCATACAAGGGATAAATTTCCAGTCTAGCTTTTTAGAAACAATTTTTAGAAGAACAAAAAACCTAGAAAACAAGCTCGTTCGGACGCTTGCCGATGGAGATATTGTTCCTCAGATTTCGGTCATTTTTCACCTTTAACTCTATTGAGCCCCCACGGGTTCCATCTGGATTCCATCCGACCCACAGAAACTTTTTTTCCGTGGACTTTTCAACAACTTAGAGTTTTGGACAGGTCTACTGTAAGATGAAGCCATTTGACATAAAAACACAAGATTTGCAATAAAGATTTGGGCTTTGCTTACGTGCGATTTCTCCACGCGCTTTTGTCCATATTCAAAGAGACATTCACAACCTACGATATCGACGAATGCGCACACCATTGTTCATTTGCAATGTGAATCGTTACGGTTTGTTAGAAATCAACGATTCACAGCAGCTCACTCAATTCATTTTCTGAAAATATTTTTGAGTCACAAAGAGTCACAAGAACAAGAAAAAATGAACTTCAATGAAAAGGGTGGAGCTTACACATGAATATCTGCTGAAATCTTTAAAAAAATTTTGTTTGGAATTCCACAAGGCTGAAGAGCTCTCCTCAAAAACACTCTCTGTATTCTTCTTACTTTTTATTGGGCTCGTTCTCACTCCTCCGTTAAGTTAATGTCAGAAACGAAAGTCTATAGCTCAAAAACTGCGACGATTGCATCGGCTATTGTGGTCACCAGTGCAACTAAACTTGACTGAGATTCATCGTCAAACTGGACAACTAGGGGTATGACGTGGACCGTCATCATCTAAGCCACCGAAGGAGAACAGGAATAAAAATGGTTCTGCGAAAAGATGGAACAGGAAAAATAAATCGGAGGAAAACCCAACTAGTTCCCTCGTCCATTTATTTTCGAAGCTTAACGTTACCAATGAGTTAAATAAGATCGTCATGAAAGACAGTCCGTAATCAGAAAAACCGCCACAAAATGACGGGAAAAAACCGAAAAATGCCTGTTTCGGCGAGGCTGTAGGTTCTGAGTTTCTTGGATCTGAAAATCTGTCTTGTCGGTCAATTACCAACGATCAAAAATCTTCGTTCAATAAAATCCTTTACCGTCCAAAAAGTTTAAGAGGCGGATGCTGCGAGGGAAGAAGCAATTCCTATCGTACAAAACAGCAGAACTGAAAAGGATGGATGTTATGTTGATTACCTAGACCTCACTTGCGTTAAGTGGTTGATGTAGATACCATAAAGCAACAGAGACCGGGTTACGGCCCGAAATTGACGCTCATTCCACAAAGCCAAGTGCTACACTATGAACCTTAGGTTGTACCCCGTTAGGACTGTGGTTCACTTGCCAAGCAGGAAACCGAATGAGTTTATACTAAACGCTTTGGCCCTAGTGAACAAAAACGTTGACACCTCCGAATGGCGTATAGCACACCGTAGGTTCAAAGGGGCGACTAAATCTACATTGTTCCCGAGAACGGATGTTAAGTCCTTTCAAATCATCGAAGCTCAAGGCATGAAGCTAAACTGGATTCTGGGTACATTTGAAGTTCAAATGAAACGGAGTAGGAAACCGGTGGCTCCAACCTTTGCAATAATCTCTAGTTATAGTCGAGGACACATAAGCACTCGATCCGACCCCAAGAGTACACGGCCTACCCACTTGAACTAGGGCAATGGGTTCTAACCCCATAGGTACTGCGCTAATCCACAAGGACAGGCCCGTCCCTAAGGGCACGCTAAGTTAAGTAAATCCACCACCACTTTCCACAGGATCATGGGAATGCAACTCGAAGGTACTGAGCTCACAGGTAAGTACGAGTCCGTGTCAAAGGGTCAGTGCAAATAAAATAGAGATGACAGAAAACGACAATGAAAAATGTAAGTACCCATGGTAACATATACGAGACAGAATCGACGGGGTGGTACAAAGGATTCTAGATCCAGGTGCCTATACCACGGAAATTCAAATCAAATTTACTCTTAGGTGCGAATTTCGATCATCTCTGGCGTCGCAATTAGCGGTAAGAATCGTATATTTCATATGGACCTAAATATGCTTTTGAAAGAACCAAAAAATATTCAGTTCTTAAATATGGCAAACGCTTAACGTAGATTTACCGAGAAAAATCCATTAATCTAACAGAAATTGATCGATCCATCGACTTTTGTCGCTTTTTGATATTATTTATTCGGTCCAGTTTTACCAATCGGACCATTACAAAAATTTGAACGAAACTATAATGGAGCACTCTTAAGGAGACCTCCTGTTGCAATATAATGAAAACGGAGATTCTTATATTTGACGAGAACTGTTTATCTTTAACGAATTTTTAGCGAAATGTGTTGAAAGCTTCAACAAAATAGACTTTTCAATTATTTTAACCACCTCTTCGAGTCTTCGAGTGGACCTTAGACATTACATTGAGTAACATCCTTGAGGCTCTCAGATGAAGCCAATTGAGATAAAAATACAAGATTTGCAATAAAGATTTGGGTTTTGCTTACGTATGGTTTCTGCACGCGCTTTTGTCCATATTCAAAGGGACATTCACAACCTACGATACCGACGAATACGCACAAGATTGTTGATTTGCAATGTGAATCGTTACGTTTTGTTAGAAATCGACGATTCACAGCAGCTTTCTTCATGTTTTGAAAATATTTTTAAGCCACAAAGATGTTGTAACAACAACAAAAAATGAACTTCAATGAAAAAGGTGGCGTTCACAAATGAATATCTGCTGAAGTCTTTAAAACAATTTGTTTTAAATTACACAAGGCTGAAGAGCTCTCCTCGAAAACACTCACTGTATTCTTCTTACTTTTTATTGGGAGTGCTCGTTCTCGCTCCTCTGTTACGTTAATGTCGTTTATATTAGGTGTATTCCATTAGGATATAAAGTAGAGTAAAATAATTATTTGTTTGCAATGATGTGGCGAAATATGACAGAGTTCTTAATTGCGGTTAGCATTGAATTGTTGATTTTTTTGGTCTTGACATACAACGGGATTTCATATATAGTTTACCGCACTTGCTGGTAGTAGCGTAACTGATCATTCGTACAAGTGTTTATATAGACGACTATTTCTAACCGGGTGTATCCGACTCTTCCTTGCCTCTGTCGTAAATGTGATAGACAACGAAACGATTCCACACGTAACTGGAAGCTGTCCGTCGAGTAGCCTGTCAATCACATCAAGGTACCGTGGTTTGAGGCACATGAGTGGATTTTGTAGCACAAGTCCTAATTTTCTCTACTCGCTACGCTCGTAAGGAAAACTTAGGACTGATGCTACAAAAATCGAATTGTGCAACACGGTGTACAATATACTATTTATCGCATACTGATTTAGATTTGCACATATCTATCGTCAATCAATTTCTATATAAAAATGGTAAAATTATGGATCTATGTATCTATCTACTTTTTTTTTCTCGAGAACCGACCGAGCGATTTTCTTAAAATTTTCAGGGTACGTCAGTCTCGGTCTCTAATGAAAAATTTCATATGCCGCTTTTCCGGGAATTTTCTGGAAAAGGCGTGGCATGTGGAAAAGTGGTCAATTTTGATGGTTTTTAGGTAATGCTCGGAGTTTTCGAATTTTAGCTCCGAAGTGACAATAGCTAGAGACTTGGTTTCTTCGGGAAAGTTATAGCGTTTGATCAGCAGATTTTTTTGAGATTTTCAGTAGTCTGCCAAATTGACGCCATCTTGGATTTTTGTTAGGTATAAATTATGCTTTTTTGGGTTTTCGAATTTTAGCTCCGGAATGATAACACTTGCAGAGTTTGTTTCTTCTAGAAAGTTATAGAGTTTCATCAGGAGAATATTTTTGGATCATAAGAAAATGACTGCCAGCTGACATAGCGGCGCCATCTTAGATTTTCGTTTATGCTTTTACGGTTTTCGAATTTTAGCTCCGGAATGACACTATTTAGAGAGATGGTTTCTTCTAGAAAGTTATAGGTTTTCATCAGGAGAATTTTTGGGATCATAAGAAAATGGCTGCCAGCTGTCATAGCGGCGCCATCTTCGATTTTCTTTTATGCTTTTACGGTTTTCGAATTTAAGTTCCGAAATGATAACACTTTCAGAGTTGGTTTCTTCTAGAAAGTTATAGAGTTTGGTGAGGAGAATTTTTTTGTATCTTAAGAAAATGGCTGCCAACTGTCAAAGTGACACCATCTTGGATTTTTTGCTAAATTCTGAATAAGAATACCTAGATAGTTGGTTTATTCAGGAAAGTTATATAAATCACTGAGAAGAATTGGTGACACGAAGTGTTCCAAAGGTAGCCGAAGGAGACACTAAGTGTTCCGAAGGCAGCCGAAGGTGACACAAAGTGTTCCGAAGGCAGCCGAAGATGAAACAAAGTATTCGTAAGGTAGCCGAAGGTGATACGAAGTGTTTCGATGGTAGCCGAAAATTTTTTTTGAAAGAAAAATTTTTCTGGAGAAAAATTTTTTTCGGAGAAAATTTTTTTTTTGAGAAAAATGTTTTTCGGAGAAAATATTTTGTAGAAAATTTTGTTTGAAGGAAAAATTTTTTTGCAGAAAACTTTTTTGGGAGAAAATTTTTTTTCGGAAAATTTTTTTTCTAGAAAAAAATTTTTTTGAGAAATTTTTTGTCTAGGAAAACAATTTTTTTTTGAGAATTTTTTTTTCGGAGAAAATTTTTTTCAAAAAATAGAAATTTTTTCAACAACTGAAAACTTCCAAAACAACTGATATCACAACAAAAACCTCTTAAAAGGTAGAGTGTGACGCAGTCCGTGAGTCTGCTTCCAAAATTAATGATATCGCTTGAGGTGACGCTATCGTTGATAATACGCAGTTAAGTTAGTTTGAATAGAACCTTGTGTTCAAAGTTTGAATTTCGTGAAAAATTACAGCGCTGTTTTCAAAACAAAATTACGTTGTGTCAAAAAAATTGCGTCACAAATGCCTAAATTGCGTCACGGCCTAAAATTTTGCGTAGAATCCGGGAAAAATATTTTCCGGGGGTACGTCGTAAGGGGGGGGGAGAGTCAAAAAGTTTCTGTATATATGCTCCTCAATCTACGAAAAAAATTTCTTTTAATTTTTTAGCGTGTAAGACTTGCGTCACGGTCCCTTACTACCGTGTGGCCATGATTTGTAGAGTTTTCAACGAAACGGGCCTGAATTTTTCATGAGAATGTCTCACCCTAATGGCCAGAACAGACTCGTTTTTCGAAAGTTTCCAATAATTTAAAAAAAAAATCGTTTCACAAATTGAGAGATTCAAATTATTCTATCTTAGGACTTTAGAATATTTCTTCTAAAAAATATAATTGCTGTGGGTTCCATTAAATAACAAAAATAGAAAAATTTTCGCTCGCTTCGCTCGCGTGCACACTTACTTCATTCACATAAACGGCAAATACCGCAGCTTCATTCGGAATCTATTACTTCAAAAATTTTCTTATAACTTTCGCTATAAAAGCAAACATTAGCTACAGTTTAATTGCTTATTCTGGGATGTACAATGTAATGTATACATTTGAAGTTGCTCTTGCAGACCGTGGGGGGTGGGGGGGCTCATTGTGGAGGATGAGGACAGAATCAGAATCGAAATCAGGGAAAGTTTACAAGAGGCGATTAAAGCAATGCGATTTTTTTGATATTACCGAGGGTGCGCGACAGGCTCGTTACCTTTTGCAGCTAGAATAGGCAACAGAAAAATGTTTCTCAATATAAGTATTTTGGCCATTCCGCTCAAAAGTTGAAAAAAAGTTCATGGCCTGGGATACACGTTTTCCGGTAAAACCGTTAGTTTGACAATCTTCTTTTGTATGAGAGACTTATAGATAAGGTTTTTCCTGAAAGTTGTTTCTTACATCACAGCTCTTGCATCTAGGAGATTGACACGGTTCCCCGGTCATATATAAAATTCATTGGGAGGATGGCAATAGTCTGGTCAGTCGGACGAAAGTTGACGTCGTAGGAATTCTGTACTATGTCGTGCTGTTAATACTCTTAAGGCAAATCAATCACAAATCAGGCAAAAATTTTATCAAATAAGTGACTTTGTTCTCCACGAACTGCTACTTCGTCTCATACTCTCTATGTATTCTCTGGTGTGTAAATGAATTAGGATTGTAAGAATATCGGTCAGTCATTATGTGCTTTATAAAACCTAAAACTTTCTGGGTATCTACAAATGACATCAGGCCATTCAGTAATTGGAATTATCTAATAAATATGTTTAACGTCAAAGAATTAACACAGAGTATATAGGTGGTCCTTTAAACAGATGATTATAAAGTTGTTTCGCAAAGAAACCCGACGCAAATCATTTCAAAAACTTTTTTTTTTAATATGTTGATTCAACAAAACGAAATTAAATAACCAAATGGATAGCTTAAACGGTCTGCGAAAATAGTAAACACTTCCAAAGAATTACTCAAGACATAATGAATATTATTGGTAGAAATTAGCGCATAATTTAAACTTACACAGAATTATGAAAGGTGCTAATTGTTGGAGTAAACTTTCGTATTGCAAATTTGAACGAAAAAGTGGTATAAATAATTGGCTGTGTACCTTCCAAGAGGCAGTATTTTTCTTTAATTCGTACCTCACCAAACTTCAAAATGTACAAATTCGTAAGTTAAAAATTACTTTTAAATTGAAGGACAATTATTGTATGGAAGTTAATTGTTTTCCGTAGATGTTGCTCTGCATGTTGATAGCATGTGCTCTATCAGCCCCCACAGAACACCCAAGCGAAATTGCTACAAAAGACAGTTTCGTCCAAGAAAAATCTGTTAAAGAGAATTCTAAAATCACCCCTTTGATTAATTCTTCGTCAACCGAAAAGCGCGATAAACGAGAAGATGGTTCAGTCTCATCATCCACAGCTGAAAACAAACGTACTCCTGTACTGTCGCAACCTGATTACCAAGAAAACAAACCACCCACCTTTGTGCACCCGGTTCCCGTGGACCAAATCATTAAGAACTCACATGTTGCACCCGAAGTCCATGCCAAAAAACACTTGGAGGAAGTCAATGAAGAATCCAACGTCGAAGAAACAACTGACGATGAAAGACAACACACCCATGCCTTCCACAAGAAAACCTTGAACACTAAAACAGACAGCGAAACAGACGATGAGAAAAGCGATGAAAGTCATTAACGTAATTGTAAAATTTGGTAATAAAATTTTGTACTTGTCATTCATCATCTTTTTTTTTGAGTTGAAAGCTTAATGAGTTTTCGGGGAATTAGGAATTTAAAAAAAATCTTTGCCATTTCACCACTTCTTATTACATTTCCTTTTAAGTTTCAATCAACCACTCTTTCAAATGGTTTAGCAAATAAATTACGAAACAACTTCCGAAGCAACAACAACAACGTTGTCCGAAGCAACTTTCTACCTCTTATAGTTCTAGAGATATGGATCATCCCTTCCAATTCTAGAAGTGGTCATATCCCAGGATTGGGCCAATTATACCCAAAACCTTCAGAAACGTGTTTTTTAAAATTTTATTCTCTACATCTTTGCCTTTGGAAGCAACTTTCTACCTCTTATAGTTCTAGATATATGGATCATCCCTCCCAATTCTAGAAGTGGCCATATCCCAGGATTGGGGCAATTCTACCCAAAACCTTGAGAAACGTGTTCTCTAAAATTTTATTCTCTACAACTTTGCCTTTGGAAGGAACTTTCTATCTCTTATAGTTCTAGAGATATGGATCATCCCTCCCAGTTCTAGGAGTGGTCATATCCCAGGATTGTGGCATTTTTACCCAAAATCTCTAACTCTTATGGTTCTAGAGATATGGATTATCCCTCCGAATTCTAGAAGTGGTCATATCCTAGGATTGAGGTATTTTTACCCAAAACTCTGAAACACGTGTACCCTAAAATTTCATTCTCTACAACATTGCCTTTGACAGTAATTTTCTAAATTGCATAGTTAAGGAAATAAACACGAAAAACTGTTTTTCGTATATGGCCAAGAAACTAAATTTCGTCGATTGCTATGCGACGGACGGAAATTTTTTGTTATTGTTGATTCGTCATATTTAGACGATAATAAATGCATCCCCCAACTGCCACCTCGATCTACCCAATGTTACATTAAAATTGTTTGTAGTAAACGTATTTCGAACGGGTCCAAAAACTTTGAGAAGTCTTTACCACACTATGTGCTGCTTTCGGCCCTTATTGGTAATATCACATCTATTGCCAAAAGCAACCCTATTTCGATACAAGTGTGGACTGATGTTACTGAGCAATTAGCCGGAAGCATCTTTTTTCGCATCGTACTCTACATATTTTTAGGTTCTCGCTCGTCGTTAAGACTTATCCTACCGTTGTACTTGGGAGCGATCCTTAATGAAGGGTTACTATCCGACCAGGTCGACCTGGTTACAACCAGGTTTGACCCGAAAAAACCAGGTCAAAGAATGACGTGATCTGGTTTTGAAATTGTTGTTTCAAATCAACCTGAATTTTTCTATCTTGAAGAAATTAAGAAATTATTTAAAGAAACAATCTCACTTAGGCCTTAAATCAAAATTTTTAGCAGAAATTAAATCACCTCTTGTTTTGCTTCGTGTTAATCTCTGATTTTCTTTCTATTCTTAAGCCAGATTCGCACACACACACGCGCGCGGATTGTATTTGATCGTAACGCACACCTACTAAGTCGATCGTCACACTTTCGTGGTAAGAACAGAAATAATCCGAAATTAAAGCTCGGAAAATAAATGAAAAGCTTCTGAGTGTCTAGGGTGGCAGGGTCCATGGAGGAAAAGGATATTTTTGTCATAATTCTATAATTCTGACGTTTCACGTACAAAAACTCAGATGTAATGGCACATTTACCGAACCAGTTCCATGAATCTTGATCGATCCATTATGTCTCTTTGTGAAATTATTTATTCGGTCCAGTTTTGTCAACCGGACCATAACAAAAATTAACGCCGCACAGTCCAAGCTACCATATTATTCCTATACACAATTTCCGACAAAGTGCACAGAAATGGTCTCCTAATGAGGTAACGCAGGCAGCGCAGTCAAGGTTTTCACAGATAATCATCGCCTGTTTCGGCGAGGTTGTAGGTTCTCAGATGAAAATCTGTCTTCTCGGTCAATTACATCTATAATATAAAACCCAAAATACACTGCACCTCACCGCACCTTGGTGCACCTCACTGCACCTTGGTGCACTTTACTACACCTTAGTGCACTTTACTGCACCTCACTCCCTTGGTGCACTTCACTGCACCTTGGTGCACCTCACTGCACCTTGGTACACCTTACTGCACCTTGGTGCACCTCACTACACCTTGGTGCACCTTAGTGCATCTTATTGCACCTCACTGCACCTTGGTGCACCTCACTGCACCTTGGTGCACCTCACTACATCTTGGTGCACCTCACTACACCTTGGTGCACCTCACTACACCTTGGGGCACCTTACTGCACCTTGGTGCACCTTAATGCACCTTGATGCACCTCACTGCACCTTGGTGCACCTCACTACACCTTGGTGCACCTTGGAACGCCTCTCTGTGCAATAAGTCACTCAGCTCAACCGAGGCCCAAGGTCGGTGGAACGGTTGGTTGATGGCGAGGCCGATGACCACATAATTAATTTTTGAAGTGTTGTAGAGGACGTAGGGCGAAACACTTTTGCCCATTGAAGTGTGATTCCCAGACGCTATCGTCAGCCGAGGACCAAAAAATTAATTTTCGAATTGTTGTACAGGAAGTCGAGGGGAGCATTTTACCAATGTAACAATGTGTTCCCGTTCATTCGGGCATCCAGATTGATCCTAGAGTCATTCAAGCATAAGAAAAATATTTTTGAAATCATTGTAGAGGATGGCGAGGAAACATTTTTGTCTATTCAAATGTCCCAGACGTAATCGTCATCTAAGGACCAACAAATTATTTTTGAAGTTTTGTAGAGGACTACGAGTGAAATATTTTTGTCAATCGTCCAGGTCTAACCCAGGGTCACCCGATGGCTGAAAAATCAATTATTGAAGTGTTTAAGAGGATGTCAAATTGTGAGGAAGATCTCAGTTTTCGGAAATCTGTTGAGTGTTTTCGGTAGGAGGGTCTATGTAGTTGACGTGGGCCTAACGATACGCATGTACGCATGATACGAAGCAAATTTTCAACTTTTCGCCGGGTCAGAGTTCAAAGTAGGATACTAAAGTATTTTATGTAATTTGAGGTTTCCTTGAAACTTTAAGCAAAGAACTGATTGTAGACGTAAAGGTTTGAAATCAAAAACATGTTTACTGGTAACCAATTTTCATAAATTAGTGACACCATATCCCGGGGTAACCAAGCTAGTACTTCAATAAAATCCTTTCTCGTCCGAAAAACTTAAGAGGCGGTTGCTGCGAGGGAAGAAGCAATTCCTATAGTACAAAACAGCAGAACTGAAAAGGATGTATTTGATGTCGATTGCCTCGATCTCACTTGCGTCAACCACTAGATACGATTAAGCAACAAAGACCGGGTATCGGACTCGACCTTTACGCTCATTCCATACAGACCCAAATGCTACACTATGAACCTAGGTTGTACCCCGTTGGGACTGTGGTTCACTTGCCAAACAGGAAACCGAATGATTTTATATTGATCGCTTTGGGCCAAGTGAACAACAAGAAACGACCGGCTTAAAGCCTGGTGGGTCTTTTTTCTATTTTGAAATCGACATTGCCATGAGCATTGTTATAAATTATAAATTGACTGATACAAATATAAGAGCTGAGCGAGTACTTCGTCAGTCGATGGCGGATGTAAATATGGGAGTTGAGCGAGTGATTTCGTTAGTCGATTGTTAGTTGTTGGTGAGTAAACATCTCTGTAATAATAAAATTGTTGTTATAGGAAATTGTTTTCAATCTTCTTGTAAGAGTACGTCTCGTCGCTTGCATCTCGTATACATGTCATTGGACTAACTTGTAGCGATACATGTCGGTCATTCGACGATGAATTAAATATAACTGTAGCTTTAAGCCACATATGATATTGTATTGGTCATAAATGTGACTGGCAATAACGTCGGCTATTGGACTGAGAAGTTTTTTCATAGCTCATGTAGTCAAGCAGACTAAATATTGCCAGCTGCGAGGGGTTATCCACTGGTCAAAAATGTGTACCAAAAATTCCAATTCCATAAAAAATTCCAAAAATTCCACAAAAATTCCAAAAATTCCAAAAATTCCATTTTAATTCCAAAAATTTCCATTAAAAAAAATTCGTTAATGATCGAGTACAGAATGTGATTTTGCGTAAAAATTTTTATAAAATTAGAACGAAAAAAAAATTGTTGCAGCGTCTAAACTCAGTTGCAGGTGACTAGAGTGAGCAATCACAAATAGCTAGAACGAGAAAAAATAGGTACAAAAACAGGATAATGATCACAAGAGAAAAAAAAAAGACTAAGTTGCACTACAAATATAAAACGTCGACGAAACGAAGATAATTTTTTAACATATTCAATTGTTGGAAATGGTCCCATTTACTGCCACTGCGTGCTGGATATAGCTGGATATATATATTTTAATTCCAAAAATTCCATTTTAATTCCAAAAATTCCATTTTAATTCCAAAAATTCCATTCTATTTCCAAAAATTCCATCAGCCTGTACCAAAAAATACTAAGTGGATAATCCCTCGGCCAGCTGCCAGCTAACAATTATTGGCCATCTCTGCTACTGCGATTGTGTGATTGCCCGCCTCGCCTCATGAACTTGTGTGTGTAGTGGTAGTAGTGAGTGAATTTATTTGTATTGTTATAAATCGCTGACGTCATTGGCTGCTCTTGAATTGCTTAATTTTGGATTGGATTTTACACAAATCGCTACTTGTTCGATAGTTTTGTTTCGTGGCTGCCATGAGGGTCATTGTTATCTTCTCGGTAGATTTGGTGGATTTTTCATTTGTTCATTGATATGGCTGGTTCAAGTTCATTTCCCCAACGAAAATATAAGGCTGACAGAGCAAATCAAATCCACGAGTAACGCCGCCGCGACGATGCAACAATCGCCTTTGGTGTATTGTCCCATAACCTCTACGTACCTGACGCTGCAAATCGTTCCATGCATTCAATACTTTATACGTGAAATGAATCAAGCTGAAAATAATAGTCATGGTTGTGGATAAGGATCGGAGTGGGCCGACCCACACCTGACACACAATTTTAGCTGGTCGACCCACATCTGACCCACAGTTGCAGAATTCACAGAAATGTGTGTTGAAAAACTTTGGGTCAGCTGTAGGTCGATCCGCTAAAATTGTGGGTCAACCCACTCCGATCCTTAGTTGTGGACATACAGAACTTCCGAAATAATATTTGGTCATACTGGTTCCCTGGAATCGCATTAATGCTTGTAGGCTTCATACAGTAACAACAACAACTGCATAATATCGTCAACATAATTCAACTCTGTACTGTACTCACTACTGCCGCGAGGATTTTATCGACAACTTGCTTTATGTTTCAGTTATGTTTCATTTTACAACTTCTCTTAATGTCAATAAACAACTCAACTCAACTCAATGCTTTCGTTCAAAGTTTCAATTTAATGTCTAGCATGTGGCATTTCCTTGTCTAATTTTGAGCTTGATTTAGTTTCATCTATAGTTTTGTTTTCATTTCTTTATTGTTCTTTCAACATTCGTTTTTCATAAAAGGAAGAATCAGCGGGTGTGGTACAAAGGATCCTAGATCCAGGTGCATATACCCCCAGAAATTCCAATCAAATCTACTCTAAGGTGCAAATTCCGATCATCTCTGCCTATATTTCATATATGGACGTAAACATGCTTTCGAAAGAACCAAAAAATATTCATTTTTTAAAAATGGCAAACGCTTAACGTAGATTTATCGAGGAAAATCCATGAATCTCACAGAAATTGATCGAATCGGACTTTTGTCTCTTTTTGAAATTATTTATTCGGTCCAGTTTTAACAACCGGACCATTGCAAAAATTTATTTTTTAGAAAAGATTACCACACTAAAAGAGCATTCTTATACACAATATCCGAATAAAGTGCATAAAAATGATATTTTATTGCGGTAGCGTAAGCCGCGAAAAATGATAAAAATTACCTACGTGTATTCTAACTCTACTTAATGTTAATCCTAACCTATTCTAATGGAGCACTCATAAGGGGAACTCCTGTTGCAATATAATGGATACGAAGATTCTTATATTTGATGAGAACTGTTTATCTTTAACGAAGTTTTAGCAAAATATCTTGAAAGCTTCAACAAAATAGACTTTTCAATTATTTTAACCACCGATTGGGTCTTCGAGTGGACCTTAGACATTACATTGAGTAACATCTTTGAGGCTGTCAGATGAAGCCAATTGTGATAAAAATACAAGATTTGCAATAAATATTTGGGCTTTACTTACGTGTGATTTCTGCACGCGCTTTTGTCCATATTCAAAGGGACATTTACAACCTACAATACCGTCAAATGCGCAAAAGATTGTTGATTGTACATACGTTTTGTTAGAAATCAACGACTGAAAGCAATTCATGTTTTGAAAATATTGTTGAATATTTATGCAACAACAACAAGAAAAAAAGAACTTCGATGAAAAGGGTGGAGTTCACACATCAATATCTGCTGAAATCTTTTTAAAAAATTTTTTGAAATTCCACAAGGCTGAAGATCTCTTCTCAAAAACCCACTCTTCTGTTAGGTAGGATCGGAACAGGTCAGGTCGACCTGATCAGGTTCACGTCAGTTCACGACCTGATTACCGACCTGAACCTGATCTTGAGTTTCAGGCCCGAACTGAGTCTAACCTGAAACCTGAAAAATTTAATCAAGTTGACCTGTAACCTGACCTGAAACCCATAGGTTATATTCAGAAGATATCATTAAACAATGCGGATAGTAAAAATCTTTGCAAAGTACCAGGGCGGATACAGCTTTCGCCCTGACTGATATTTTCGAAAATTCTCATGTAAAAATCGCGAATCGGGGGGCCGCGACGACCAACATAGGTGGATCCGTGCATAACCTATGCACTGTAGTGCATAACCTGCAAAAACTTATAATATGGGGGGGATATGCAGCATGCGTGACAGGGGGAGGGGAGTCGACATCTGCGTGACGTCACGGTTGAACTTCCTAATCAAAAACTAAAAAAAAAACGTTTTCATTCTGATCGTAAACTAAAAAAAATAGGTTTTCATATTACTGCCATGTTCTTTTCATGCCATGTTCTCACGTGACGACCAGGGAGGTGGGTATGAGGCTGCCGTGACACTAGCGTGACAAGGGGGTACGAAAAAAGCGTGACATCCTTTGAACGAAGTTTTAAAAAAGCAGGCTAAGCCACAAATGTCAAAATTGTCTTGCATCTCATTTTTCGTAATTCTTGAATCTGACGAAAAAAAGGGATTTTGACATTTGTGGCTTAGCCTGCTTTTGTAAAACTTCGTTCCTTTATGAACGGTCCCTAACTGCATTTAATGAATAGATCACAAAATACCGTATATACAATGCAATTTCGTTACTATGCAATGCAATTTCGTTACTATGCAATGCAATTTCGTCACTACATTTGAGATAAAATTGCACTAAAATTTTCTCATCTGGTCAGTTCTAAATATTTTTGGTTTCTTTGTAGAACATTCAAAGCATTCAAATGATTTCAGGTCAATCAGGTCAGGTTCAGGTCAGTTTAGGTTTGTATCAGATGTGTTCCATTAGGATATAAAGTAGAATAAATTAATTGTTTTTGTGCAACGATGTATAGAAATTCTACAGGAAGCTGCAATAATTCGGTAAAAAATCAATTTTCAATGAAAACTTTTTTATCATTCTCGACTAAATATGGCCAATGTAAACTTAGAAAACAGAGTAACATAGGACATTTATTGGTAAACCACGTATGTGAAACTCTGTAGGTTACGAATAAATTTTCGAAATATTATTAAACTGTATTTAAAACGATCAAAACACACAAATTTTAAAGAGGTCTGGAAATGGACGAAATGTTGATGCGTTTTAAAAGTGCATCGTAAATGGAGTAAAAAAACTCATAGTATCAACCCAACCGGCAAAAAGTGCATTGAAAAAGGAGTTATGTTGATATTGTGAATGTCGCCACTCCGACTGTTATGGATTTATTAGTCGAGGTTATTGTGAATAACGAAAATAAATGTCCTGTGTCACCGTGAATGAAATCACCATGGAAACATGAATTAAAGTCATTCAAATATTTGTTTTGATTACGATCCCCGCGTTTTATGCGGTGTTTTCGTACCGCATATCTTTGAACCGTATAATTCGAGCTTAATACCGTTATCAACATTTGACATTACAAAAGTATTACCCGATGTGTGTAGTAACAACAAAATGAGTTTTCATCTTATAACGTCTCCCTAACGTAGTCTCCGTAGACATGAAAATCTATCAAATCTTTTTTTTGAGAATTTTCGTCACACAATGTGTTTATTAAACACGCTTCATTGGTTTTCCCATATCGTTACAAAAATTATCAGTTCATTTTCTGCAACTCGTCACACATTGCTTTTATTCCTGTGGAATGCTAAAAGACTTTTCAGCGAATGAGATTTACAGGCCGAAGGACGAAGTGGCGAAATTTCAGTGTGCCATCCGACAGATTCACAGATTCCAAAATTGAATCGGGTCAATGGAGCGAATGTTCTTCAGATACAGAAGTACAATTGTTAGATCACTGCACGGCCATTTCTATGCATTGGAAGCTGTTTATAAAGTATTTCACGCTCCAAGGAAAAGGGGCTGTTCACAAGTCCCGCACTTACTCCCATTAAAAATCCAAAATAAATGATAAGGTTATGTCAATTGCGCATTTAAAAATTAATTTTTCGTTTAAACTCTATTGTTCTTTCTTGTTAAAATTTAACACACATCTGGTAACACATAACGCGAATATACCCGTCAAAACCGCATATAACCGAATCCGCATAAATCAAATACCGCATAAAACACGGGAGATCTGTATCACTCATGGTCTCATTATATAAGCGGGAATGATTGAAAAATGTTGTAACACACACAACAAATGGATGAGAATAACTTTTTTAGAATTCTCTCCATTTGTAATTCGCGATTTGTCAAATTAAAAAAAATTATTTCAAAACAAAACATTTTGACATTCAGCCCAAAGCATAGTTTTCAATGGGTTGTACTTGAGTACGAATCAATGAATCATTTGATGAGTGATTTTTTAAATTTGTTTTGCCTTAACTTCTCTTATTTTTTCCATATTTAGTCGAGAATGATAAAAAATTTTAAATCCAACTTGAACTACATATGTCCAATATAGTGCTTGGTTGGAGAAAAGTCTACGGGTTGCCGCCCTGGGACTTTTCTCTAAGCTCGCACTATATTGTCCATATTATATGTGGTACGACTTGCATTTATAACTATAATTGAGCATGTGCACTCAGCTAGGGCCCCAAAACTGAATCTCTGCTATTCACCAAAGTGTTTTTTCGACATGAATTGGGTAAATCTTTTCCGATTTTCAAAATCTATTTTTTTCCTGAAAGATAATCAGAAAATCGATAACGGAATTGAATTTGGGCAAAATCGGTTGAAAACTTTCGAAGTTACGGTCGAAAAAGTAGTGAAAAACGTGGTTTTTTGAAGGTTGGTGGAACTTTTTCACTTATATCACTACGAAATAGAGCTGAGCGGGTTGAGGTTTCCTCGAATCCCGCCCGCCCACAACCCAACCCAAATTCGATTTTTGAAACCCGCTTAAACTCAGCCCGACAATTTTGAAACCCGCCCGCCCACGACCCAACCCAAATTCGATTTTTAAAACCCGCCCAAATTCGATTTTTGAGACCCGCCCAAACTCAACCCAACCCAATATCAATTTTTGAACCCAAACGACAAAGTGCTTTCGGATTTATAAATTCTTAAATTAATATTACATAAAGGTTTAATGTAAAGTTTAAGGTAAGGTAACTAACTGTGACTTGTGCTAACGTGATAAACTTCAACTTGGATGCAATTTTTACATTAATTTCTAAACATGAAGCAACAAATTCGACTTTTATTTTAAAGATTTGTCTTTTCTTTATCTAATTCAATAGAATTTACGTTGATGAACGTGCGATGACGTGCGATATTCATTTTTGACAGTCCGTTCATTTTTTTCGTTTATTGGTACGGTGTAGGTCAAATTCAGAATAACTTAGTTTTTACGCGCAATCATTTTTGACTTTTACTTAATACACGAAGCTCAAATAAATTGATAATAATAGATATTTTGAAGATGAATGTGGTTTGGAAATCTCGGGTTGGGTCAGTTTTTCGATTTCGAAACCCGCCCAAACTCAACCCAACCCAAGTTCGATTTTCGAAACCTGCCCAAACTCAACCCGACAGTTTTCCAACCCGCTCGCCCAAAACCCATTGGGTTGGGTTGGGTTCCGGGTTGGGCCGAAAAGTCGGGCAGCCCGCTCATCTCTACCGCGAAAGTAGAACCGAAATCGCTCTTCAAGGTTTCGAATGAAAGATATGGACATCAGAAAATCACGAAAATTAAATGAGTGTTGTACTGTTGAGTGGTTCGAGTTGTAGAGCCGTTAGTGTGGGCTCAGCTCAAGCTACACACAATATTTGGTTTTTTTCGTGAATATCCCTTTGATAATGAGGTTTTTTATGCAGTGTTGTAGAGAAAAGAGAGGCCAACCTTTTTTGTCCATGGAGGTATGTGTCATTGGCCTCTGCTAAGTGCTCTAGGTCGGTTCTAAATTCTGGGCGAGGAGAGATTTCTTGCGCCTTTGCTTCGGACGGGTTTTTCAATACAATTAAACGTTTTTATTTTGTTACACAATTTCATTCCTTCAGACAAATCCAATTTTCAGGTCCCACAAGTTATATTCTGCATACAACAGTTCCGAACCGCGCGTAAAATTCGAAATTTTACTGTACAAAATAGAACTTGTGGGACCTAAAATTTAGGTTTGTCAGACAAAATCAAATTGTGTAACAAAATAAAAACGTTTAACTGTATTGCCCTTTCGACTAATTTCCAATCCAATTTAATGAGGACGTAATTGCACAATGCACATACTTTAGAGTTAAGTCAATATTTACTTATATACGTTCGAGCCTTTTTGTAACATCTATTCTGTTTGCCACATCTATTCTGAAACGTACGGATCCCTTGCATATGTTTATTTTGTTGACGAAAAATATCAATTTTGGTGGTTGGTTTTTGATGCGGTCCACATTGATGATGTATGAGCCGAAGAATGTAGGCTGGAAACTAGCATGGAAGGTATTCAGCAGTCCAAGTTGGCTGTTAACACAGCCAATAGTGTGCATTCTGTTTGTAGAAGAGCAGTGTGCTGTTACTATATCAGTGACATTTTTTTTTGGAGAATGGAGAAGCTCTTTGAAAAACTTTTCGTTGATGCGGATACAGTTTTTAGCACGCCTTGCATGATTAAGGAGTTCTCATTGAGTGGAAAATTGTTCATCGCGTTGACGCTGAGACGCTGACACTTCGATCGGGTCTAATGAAAGGGAATGATGCGGCTTTGTTACACAGCAAACCAATCTATCTTAAGACAATCTCAACACTAACATCTCGTCATTTTTAAATTTTTTAATCGTTAAATAATACTGAGTACGTCAAGAAAGTATGGTTGTTAAATATGAAGATAGTCTTGATTAGTATCAGTTTCGAAAAATCTTTGAGTTTATCGCTATTGAGATAGAATTTTTTAAAGAAATTTATTGCACTTTTGCCCATGCAGCCTCTACGTCCAATCCAAATCAAAGACCGCGTATCGATCAATTTCCTGTAGTTTAAAAAATCACTCATCAAATGATTCATTGATACACCGCATTGATCAGTTTTACTCTACTTTACGCTCCTAATACAAACTACATTAAACTAACAGAGGAGTGAGAACGAGCGCTCCCAATAAAAAGTAAGAAGAATGCAAAGAGTGTTTTTGAGGAGAGCTATTCAGCCTTGTGTAATTTAAAACAAATTTTTTAAAGACTTCAGCAGATATTCTTTTGTTAACTCCACCTTTTTCATTGAAGTTCATTTGTTGTTGTTGTTACAACATCTTTGTGACTCAAAAATATTTTCAAAACATGAAGAAAGCTGCTGTAAATCGTCGATTTCTAACAACAAGCAACGATTCACATTGCAAATCAACAATCTTGTGCATATTCGTCGGTATCGTAGCTTGTGAATGTCCGTGAATGTGAAAGCGCGTGCAGAAATCAAACGTAAGCAAAGTCCAAATCTTTATTGCAAATCTTGTATTTTTATCTCAATTGACTTCATCTGACAGCCTCAAAGATGTTACTCAATGTAATGTCTAAGATCCAACGGAAGAACCCAACCGGTGGTTAAAATAATTGAAAAGTCTATTTTGTTGAAGCTTTCAAGACATTTCGCTAAAAATTCGTTAAAGATATAATATAAGTTAATATAATAATAATATAATAATAATATATATAAAGTTATAAATATAAGAATCTCCTTGTGAGTGCTCCGTTAGCGTTGTTTAAGTTTAGTAGAAATAGGTAGTTATTTTTAGTTTCCTTTCGGCTTTACTTCGGCGATACTTCGAAATTATTTCATAAGCCAATTTTTGTAATGGTCCGGTTGGTAAAACTTGACCGAATAATAATATCGAAAAGCGACAAAAGTCGATGGATCGATCAATTTCTGTTAGATTAATAGATTTTTCTCGGTAAATCTACGTTAAGCGTTTGCCATATTTAAGAAATGAATATTTTTTGGTTCTTTCAAAAGCATGTTTAGGTCCATATGAAATATACGATTCTTACCGCTATTTGCGACGCCAGAGGTGATCGAAATTCGCACCTTAGAGTAAATTTGATTTGAATTTCCGGGGTATAGGCACCTGGATCTAGAATTCTTTGTACCACCCCCGTCGATTCTGGCTCGTATATGTTACCATGGGTACTTACATTTTTCATTGTCGGTTTCTGTCATCTCTATTTTATTTGCACTGACCCTTTGACACGGACTCGTACTTACCAGTGAGCTCAGTACCTTCGAATTGAATTCCCATGATCCTGTGGAAAGTGGTGGTGGATTTACTTAACTTAGCGTGCCCTTAGGGACGGGCCTGTCCTTGTGGATTAGCGCAGTACCTATGGGGTTAGAACCTATTGCCCTATGAAAGCTAAAAGTCTCGCCCGAGTCCGGATAAATTGAAGATTTTGAATTCGCTACACGATGATGGGTTGAGCCATGTGGAGCACGTTAGTTCAAGTGGGTAGGCCGTGTACTCTTGGGGTCGGATCGAGTGCTTATGTGTCCTCGACTATAACTAGAGATTATTGCAAAGGTTGGAGCCACCGGTTTCCTACTCCGTTTCATTTGAACTTCAAATGTACCCAGAATCCAGTTTAGCTTCATGCCTTGAGCTTCGATGATTTGAAAGGACTTGACATCCGTTCTCGGGAACAATGTAGATTTAGTCGCCCCTTTGAACCTACGGTGTGCTATACGCCATTCGGAGGTGTCAACGTTTTTGTTCACTAGGGCCAAAGCGTTTAGTATAAACTCATTCGGTTTCCTACTTGGCAAGTGAACCACAGTCCTAACGGGTTACAACCTAAGGTTCATAGTGTAGCACTTGGCTTTGTGGAATGAGCGTCAATTTCGGGCCGTAACCCGGTCTCTGTTGCTTTATGGTATCTACATCAACCACTTAACGCAAGTGAGGTCTAGGTAATCAACATAAAATCCATCCTTTTCACTTCTGCTGTTTTGTACGATAGGAATTGCTTCTTCTCTCACAGCAACCGCCTCTTAAACTTTTTGGACGGTAAAGGATTTTATTGAAGGAAGATTTTTGTTCGTCTGTAATTGACCGACAAGACATTATCAGATTCAAGACACTCAGAACCTACAACCTCGCCGAAACAGGCGTTGCAGCTAGATCAGTTTTCGGTTTTCTCCGGTCATTTTGTCGCGTTGTGGAGTGCTCTGTCTTTCATGACTCATTGGTAACGTTGAGCTTCGAAAACATATGGACGAGGGAACTAGTTGGGTTTTCCTCCGATTTATTTTTCCTGTTCCATCTTTTCGCAGAACCATTTTTATTCCTGTTCTCCTTCGGTGGCTTAGATGATGACGGTCCACGTCATACCCCTAGTTGTCCAGTTTGACGATGAATCTCAGTCAAGTTTAGTTGGCAATGCAGTCATCGCAGTTTTTGAGCTATAGACTTTTGTTTCTGACATTAACTTAACGGAGGAGTGAGAACGAGCCCAATAAAAAGAGCTCCATTAGGATAGGTTAGGTTAATATAGTATTATATTAGCAATAAGGTAGTCTTAAGAATATTCTTACGCTACCGCAATAAAAGATCATTTTTATGCACTTTATCCGGATATCTATAATATAAAACACAACATCACTGCACCTCACTACACTACATGTCACCACGCCTCACTACATCTCACTACACCTCACTACACCTTACTACATCTCAGCACATTTCACTACACTACATCTCACTACACTACACCTCACTACATTTCACTACACCTCTCTACGCCTCACTACATCTCACTACACCTCACTGCACCTCACTACACTACACATACTACATCCTACTACACCTTAGTACATCTCACTACATCTCACTACACCTCAGTACACCTCAGTACATCTCGTTACACTACACCTCAGTACATCTCACTACACTACACCTAACTACATCTCACTACACCTCTCTATGCCTCACTACATTTCACTACACCTCACTGCACCTCACTACACTACACATCCTACATTTCACTACACCTCACTACATCTACACAGCGCTGAGGCTGAAACTGCCAAGATGTGCTAAGACGATTGCTTTTGCCGACGACTTGATCCTCACGGTATCCGGAACGTCGAAGATGGAGGTAGAGGTGGTTACGATGGAGACGCTAGAAACTGTCGAAAACTGGATGACAACGGCGGTGCTGAGGCTGGCCCACCAAAAAAAACTGAGATCATGCTAGTAAGTAACTGCAGAAAAACCGAACGAATCATTTTGAACATTGACGGGGAAGAAATCACATCCACTCGCCAATTAAAATACCTTGGAGTTGTGCTGGACGACCGCAGAAATTTTAATTACCATAGGCAGCTATTATGAAACGTTTTGTGCCTGTTTAAAACTTGTTTTCGTTTGTTTTTTCTCAATTTTTCTGGTCTTTACCAAAGAAATGTCATAGCTTTCCTATTTTCTTTTGGGAAGAAATATTATTGATAATTCTAAAAAACAAATTGATATCCTGAATAAATTATTTTGATATACTGCATTTTTTGCAAATGATATCATCAAAAGAGGAGTTGATTGCCTGAAAAAATGATTTTGATGCCTTACCAAATGATACCCTCAAAATCCAATTTTGATATCCTCAAAAAACTCCTTTGATATCCTCAAAAAACAATTTTGATATCCTCGGAAAACATTTTTGATATCCTCAGAATACAATTCGATAACAAAAGTAGGGAGTTTCACTTTTCACGGAATGTTATAAAGTTATCAGTTTGGGTCAGACGTTTACAAGTCCATGAAACAGTATTCGGACCTCAATTATAATTGGGATTTTAACCGCGACTTGGAACGTTAGTTCGGAAAGGGGGTTTGGGCGTCGATTTGGATAGGAGTTCGGACGATGATTTGGACGTGTATTCAGACTGGGAGGTGGTCTGGACGGGTATTTTAGAGGTGGTTGGGATACTGATTAGGTATGCGGACTTAGCCCCGCAGGCTAATAATTAGCGGGAGTCTAGAGGGCGGCAGCTCCTTGGTATAAAAAATAATTCTGTTAATCACATCACAGCTTTATGCACATTCTCGCTTATCGCTTACTATTGCTCTCGGACCCACCCCCTCCAAAGCCTGCGTACCCCGTCGGGGCTAACTTTTAAGTTTTCTATAACAAAAATCATGAAAAAATTCAGATAAAAAATTCAATTATTGGAGGTGAAAAAAACAATTTCAGAGATAAAAAAACTCAATTTTGGAGTGATAAAAATTTAAAATGCAGTTGGAAAAAACCAAAACTGAAATAAAAATTTCGAAAATGCAAATAGAAACATTGAAAACGGAAATATAAAATTCAGAAACGGAATTATCGAATTATTTAAAATGGAAATAATATAAAATCGAAATGAAGATAAATAAATAGAAAATGGAGAAGGCATTTTGCCGATTTTAATTAAAATACTTCCGTTTTTGAAATTTTTATTTGCATTATTGAAAATTTTATTTCAGGTTTTGAATTGTTTAATGCCAAAATAATTTTGTTTTATCTGCCTTTTTAATTTTTTTATTTACCTTTTTGATTTTTTTATTTCCTTTTCGGAATATTATATCTGCCGTTTATTACCATCCCTGTGGAAAATGGTGGTGGGTTTATTTGAGTTAGCGTGCCCTAACGGACCTGTCCTTGTCGATTAGCGCTGCACCAATGGGGTTAGAACCCATTGCCCTATGGAAGGTAAAAATCTCGCCCGAGTCCGGATTAATTGAAGATTTTGAATTCGCTACACCATGATGGGTTGAGCCCTGTGGAGCACGTTAGTTCAAGTCGAGTGCTAATGTTTCCCCCATTATAAAAACTAGAGATTACCGGAAAAGTTGGAGCCACTGGTTTCCTACTCCGTTCTATTTGAACTTCAAATGTATTCTGGGTACAGTTTAGCTTCATACCCTTCATACCTTGAGCCCCTTTGAACCTACGGTGTACTATACTCTATTCGGAGGTGTCAACGTTTTTGTTCACTTGGGCCAAAGCATTCAGAATAAACTCATTCGGTTTCCTGCTTCTCAAGTGAACCACAGTCCTAACGGAGAACAACCGAGGTTCATAGTGTAGCATTTGGCTCTGTGGATTGAGTATCAAGGCTGAGCCCGATACGCGGTCTTTGTTGCTTGATCGTATCTGTTAACCACTTAACGCAAGGCAATCGACATAAACTCCATCCTTTTCAGTTCTGTTGTTTTGTACAATAGGAATTGCTTCTTTCCTCGCAGCAACCGCTTCTTAAATTTTTCGGACGAGAAAGGATTTTATAGAACGAAGATCTTTGCTCGACGGTAATTGACTGAGAAGACAGATTTTCAGATTCAGAGACTCAGAACCTACAACCTCGCCGAAACAGGCGTTGCAGCTGGACCACTTTTCGGTTTCCGGGGATTTTGACGCGGTAATTCAGATTCCGGACTGAGAATACGTTTCGGAGTGCTCTATCTTTCATGACGATCTTTTTTAACTCATTGGTAACGTTAACCTTCGAAAAAAAAATGAACTAGGGAACTAGTTGGGTTTGCCTGTGATTTATTTTTCCTATTCCGTCTTTTCGCGGAACAATTTTTATTCCCGTTCTCCTTCGGTGGCTTAGGTGATGACGATCCGCGTCATACCCTCAGTTGTCCAGGTTGATGATGGATTTAAGTTGTTGTTTTCTAGGTTTTTTGTTCCTCTAAAAATTGTTTCTAAAAAGCTAGACTGGAAATTTATCTCATGTATGAGTTCCACACGACTAAAGTAGTGCAGCATTTTTACAAAAATTGTATCCACTTTAATTATGCGAAAGTCATACTAGGAATTGCTTTAGAGTCTAGCTTCTTAGAATCAATTTTTAGGGGAAGAAAAAAGCTACAAAACAAACTCGTTGACAAGAATATTCGGACACTTGCCGATGGAGATATTGATGCTCGGATTTCGGTAATTTTTCTCCTTTAATATAACGCCATCAAATCGCTTTGGATTTCTTCCGACCCATAGAAATGTTTTTTCGTTGGACTACTTGGCACCGTTTTCCGGGTTGGCCCCCTAACTTTTCGAAAACTTAATTTTCCCGTACATTTTTGGACAGGTCTAATATGACAGCCTCAAAGATATTACCCAATGTAATGTTTAAGATCCACTCGGAGGACCTACCGTGAATGAAAATAAATGAAAACTCTATTTTGTTGAAGCTTTCGAGACATTTCGCTAAAAATTCGTCAAAGATAAACAGTTCTCGTCAAATATAAGAATCTCCGTTTTCATTATATTGCAACAGGAGTTCTCCTTACGAGTGCTCCATTAGGATAGGTTAGGTTAATGTAGGATTAAATTAGTAGTTTTTGAGTAAGATTTGCGCTACCGCGATAAAAGATCATTTTTATGCACTTTATCGAATATTGTGTATAAGAATGCTCTTTTAGTGTGGTAGCCAACGCATAGATATAAATTTTTGCAATGGTCCGGTTGTTAAAACTGGACCGAATAAATAATTTCAAAAAGAGACAAAAGTCCGGTGGATCGACCAATTTCTGTTAGATTCATGGATTTTCCTCGGTAAATCTGCGTTGAGCGTTTGCCGATTTTAAAAAATGAATATTTTTTGGTTCTTGCAAAAGCATGTTTACGTCCATATGAAATATACGCTTCTTACTGCTAATTGCGACGCCAGAGATGATCGAAATTTGCACCTTAGAGTAGATTTGATTAGAATGTTTGGGGTATTGGCACCTGGATCTAGAATCCTTTGTACGACCCCCGTCGATTCTTCGTTTAATGAAAAACGAAGGTCGCAAAAACAATAAAGAAATGAAAACGAAACTATAGATGAAACTAAATCAATCAATCAGGCTCAAAATTAGACAAGGAAATTCCGCATGCTAGACATTAAATTAAAACTTAAAATTGGAAATTTTGTATATCGTAAAATCTAGTGAAAAAATGTACAAACAATTCATTTAATTGTAATTAGTCAGGGGGCTGTTGACAAAAAGTATATAAATAAATAAAGGGCCACACTTTTTCTCAGAGCTATGTAGCCCATTTAGTCCATATGGATAATCCGATTCAGGTTGTCAGCCCTTAATCAGTTCCTTTAGAATGATTTGAATAGTCCAAAAAAATCTAATTTAGTCGAAAATACGTTTGACATATTTCGTCCCAATAAGGGATTAGGACTTGGAGGCTTCAGATATGAGGGTTCTTAGGAGCATAGCAAAAGTGAATCGGAGGGAACAGTGGGACAATCATATCAGGAACGACGACATCAGAGAAAATTTAGGGGTTAGGTCAGTGGAGGAGGCGGCAAGGGTTAGTCGTCTGAGATGGTACGGGCACGTTCAAAGGATGGGTAATAGTAGGCTCCCAAAGGTCCCGGGTGTACGTCCTAGGGGTAGGCCAAGGAGAAGGTTCATAGACTCAATTAAATCAGATTTAGAAGTTAGGGGGCTTTCACTGGGCGAGCAAACCATCTCCTTGGCAGAGGATAGAAGGGTATGGAGGGGGGTGGTCAATGACCACCGGGTTGCGGCTTAAAGACCCCACACCGGGAGGTATAAACGGTCTATAAAGTTTGATGATGATGATGAAGGGATTAGGGGTTCGAAACCAGGGACTATTTTAGGGAATGTTTTCTGGGAAAATGAGGAAAATTAGAAAAGCTGGGAAAATGGTGGGAAAATTGGAAAAATATTGCGAAAACGGGGAAAATAAACCGTTGACATGGTGTAAGAAAGTAGCGGTAAATTAAATCAATTGACAACATATTGTATATCGTAATTAATCGGGAATTACAGTTATCAGTAAAATTATCACTAATTTCAAGCCCATCGAAAGGTCTTGTCGGAGAGCACCTGGAAAGAACTTACCGGAAAGTCCATCGGAAAGTCTTACCGGAAAGCCCGTCGAAAGGTTCCACAGTAGAGCTTATCGGCTAGTCTCACGGGATAGCCAATCAAAATATCTTGTCGAAGAGCCTATGAGAAAAAGTGCACAGACGGACAGACTGGTCGTTACCATAAAGTACTCTAAAAAATCATTTCGGACAGCCCATTGAAAATCATTTCGGACAGTCCATTGAAAAAACATTTCGGACAGCTGATTGAAAAAAGTGCACAGACGGACACAGTAGCCATTACCATAATGTGGAGAAACACTGCAAGGAAATTGGATATATTTCATAAAATTCAATTTTTTTAGAATGCTGTGTAGCCGAAGCAGGAATCAACTCGAATCAACTCTATTAGGTCGTACTCGTTTGTATGTACATATTATTGAGGATCGTTTTCGCGGACAGGGTTTGTCTAAATTCATTGTAGATGTGTGTAAGAATAGGTAAAAATAAACTTCGTTGTAAGATGGATTATAAAGGTCAACTGATGATATTTTCAGAATCTATAGAATGTGTTCTCGTTGAAATGTTACACTTACGGAAATATATTTTTGCATCAAATAGAATTTTGCACTTCTGCGCAGGTTTTTACAGTGTAAAAAGCTGCGCAGAAGTACAAAATTCTATTAATGCAAAAATATATTTCCGTGAGTGTAGTACGCTTTGTAAAGGTTCCTTTCTTTGCTTTTGATCGCAAAAGATTTCATACTCCATTTTGTGTCTTTTCTAAGATATCAGAATTACATCAAGGTGAAACGCCCTTTCATGAGGTGAGGGAGTAGCAAATCTCTAGAATCCAACATTTGATACTTACAATCGCATCTGCTGAACTAACACAACAATTAAACTGAAAGTTTTGACCACGGTCTTGATCACAACAACGAAAATCCAAATACTTTAAATGCCATAACTTCACACAAAATCAGAGACATTTTCACTGATCATTCTACACTTACAGCCGAGTAGCCCGACTTACTCTCACTCTACAGACCTTCGTTACCGACTCTATGAACCGATTTTTATCAATTGTTTTCCCGGATTCATGACGCTAGTAGCCTTGGTTATCTACTGCAACTTTTTAGTGACCTCTTGTCAAAGATATATGCTGAAAAGTTTCACGGACCCCAGAAAAAACACTAAAAATGAACTAAGATCTACAGATTCGATAAGTTCTCAGTAAAAAAATCATCTACATAGATGATTCATCTATATAGCACGTCATTTACTCAAGTTATTGTGTTTGCGGACAGAGGGACATTTTCTTATTGCTGATTTGACATCTCTAAAGACTCACCAGAGTTTTCCCCTTATTCAGGGATTCCAAAACTCTATACAAACTTGATAGTAACTGAATAAGGTGTCATTCACAAATTACATTCGCTGTTTTGGGTGGAGGGGAGGTTCTCGAAAAGCGTATGAAAAAGTACGATGGGAGAAGGAGGAGTAAGCCTTTTGACTTTTTTTGGACCCGTACGAAGTACGAAGGTCCTATACGTTTACTACAAACAATTTGAATGTAACATGGGGAAGATCGAGGTGGCAGTTGGGGGATGCATTTATTATCGTCTAAATATGACGAATTAACAATTAAAAAAGTGTCCGTCCGCCTCCACTTTTTTTCCAAACGGCTCAACGGATCACCCTAAACTTTTTTTGCCTGAAAGATACATGCCTCCCATGATTCAAGTTCGAAGATGAGCAAAATCGATCAAGTGGCTCCGGAGATATGGTCGAGAAAGTGACCACAAACATGGTTTTTCGAGGGTCGGTGAAGCTTTTTCGCAAATATCTCAGCAAGTAGCACGGAAATCGCTCATGTTGATGTCAAATGATAAAGGATTTGATGTCAGAAAATTGGGAAAAATTTTTTGTGGGAATCGGGTCAGGGGTCCCCGGGGCACCGGGACCAATGGAATCGACGAAATTGAGTTTCTTGGCCACATACGAAAACAGTTTTTCGTATTTATTTCTTTAACTATGCAATATGTAATTCACTGTCAAAGGCAAAGTTGTAGAGAATGAAATTTTAGGGTACCAGGGTTTTGGGTAAAAGTGCCACAATACTGGGATATGACAACTTCTAGAAGTGGGAGGGATGACCCATATCTCTAGAACTGAAAGAGGTAGTAGGTTGCTTCCAAAGGCAAAGTTGTATAACAAATTAATCTTTCACGTTCGCTATGTCGAAAAACAAATTACAACAAAACAGCGAACTATGGCACGGAACACGACAAATTTGATATAAATCACAAGGATGTTGAGTCAATGAAACATAGCCCTTCAAAATTTGTCAATAAAGTTGTATAGAACAAAATTTTAGAGAACACGTGTTTCAGGGTTTTAGGGGAAAATGGCCAAATCCTTGGATATGACCATTTCTAGATTTGAATGGTCTGAGATGTACTTTGGTAGGGCCTTTGACATTACCTTGGGTAATTTCTATGGATCTTTGAAATCTTATAGTTATAAAAGAACATAAAACGTTGGATTGTTTTTGCTTATTGCCATATTAAGACGAGTCTTTTTGCAAGTTCTTCACTTCACTCGAACGTATCTAATGATTTTTTAGAGTACTTTATGGTAACGACCAGTCTGTCCGTCTGTGCACTTTTTCTCATAGGCTCTTCGACAAGATATTTTGATTGGCTATCCCGTGAGACTAGCCGATAAGCTCTACTGTGGAACCTTTCGACGGGCTTTCCGGTAAGACTTTCCGATGGACTTTCCGGTAAGTTCTCTCCAGGTGCTCTCCGACAAGACCTTTCGATGGGCTTGAAATTAGTGATAATTTTACTGATAACTGTAATTCCCGATTAATTACAGATTTATACGATATACAATATGTTGTCAATTGATTTAATTTACCGCTACTTTCTTATACCATGTCAACGGTTTATTTTCGCCTTTTTCCCAATATTTTTCCAATTTTCCCACCATTTTCCCAATTTATCCAATTTTTCTCATTTTCCCAGAAAACAGTCCCTGGTTTCGAGCCTTAATCCCTTATTGGACGAAATATGTCAAACGTGTTTTCTACTAATTTTCTGCAAATTTCGATCATCTCTGGCGTCGCAATTAGCAGTAAGAAGCGTATATTTCATATGGACGTAAACATGCTTTTGCAAGAACCAAAAAATATTCATTTTTTAAAATCGGCAAACGCTCAACGCAGATTTACCGAGGAAAATCCATGAATCTAACAGAAATTGGTCGATCCACCGGACTTTTGTCTCTTTTTGAAATTATTTATTCGGTCCAGTTTTAACAACCGGACCATTGCAAAAATTTATATCTATGCGTTGGCTACCACACTAAAAGAGCATTCTTATACACAATATTCGATAAAGTGCATAAAAATGATCTTTTATCGCGGTAGCGCAAATCTTACTCAAAAACTACTAATTTAATCCTACATTAACCTAACCTATCCTAATGGAGCACTCGTAAGGAGAACTCCTGTTGCAATATAATGAAAACGGAGATTCTTATATTTGACGAGAACTGTTTATCTTTGACGAATTTTTAGCGAAATGTCTCGAAAGCTTCAACAAAATAGAGTTTTCATTTATTTTCATTCACGGTAGGTCCTCCGAGTGGATCTTAAACATTACATTGGGTAATATCTTTGAGGCTGTCATATTAGACCTGTCCAAAAATGTACGCAAAAATTAAGTTTTCGGAAAGTTAGGGGGCCAGCCCGGTAAACGGTGTCAAGTAGTCCAACGAAAAAACATTTCTATGCGTCGGAAGAAATCCAAAGCGATTTGATGGCGTCAAAGGAAAAAAATTACCGAAATCCGAGCATCAATATCTCCATCGGCAAGTGTCCGAATATTCTTGTCAACGAGTTTGTTTTGTAGCTTTTTTCTTCCCCTAAAAATTGATTCTAAGAAGCTAGACTCCAAGCAATTCCTAGTATGGCTTTCGCATAATTGAAGTGGATACAATTTTTGCAAAAATGCTGCACTACTTTAGTCGTGTGGAACTCATACAAGGGATAAATTTCCAGTCTAGCTTTTTAGAAACAATTTTTAGAGGAACAAAAAACCTACAAAACAAGCTCATTCGGACGCTTGTCGATGGAGATATTGTTGCTCCGATTTCGGTCATTTTTCACCTTTAACGCCATTGCGACCCCACGGATTCCATCCGTCCCACAGAAACTGTTCTTCGGTGGACAATTTGACACCGTTTTCCGGGCTGACCCCCAAACTTTTCGACATTGCATCGGCTATTGTGGTCCCTAAACTTAATCAGTAAGCTTAAGTGAGATCCATCGTCAACCTGGACAACTGGGGGTATAACGTGGATCGTCATCACCTAAGCCACCGAAGGAGAACAGGAATAAAATTGTTCCGCGAAAAGACGGAACAGGAAAAATAAATCGCAAAGATCCATAGAAATTCATTCAGACCATTCTTCAAATCTCTCAAATTTGGCCATTTTCCCCTAAAACACGTGTTCTTTTAAACTTTGCCTTTGGAAGCAACCTTCTACCTCTTATAGTTCTAGAAATATGGATCATCAACTCCCTACCACGTCGACTCCGGATCTTTTTATACTTCAAATATTGTTGGTCTTGACCCCGCCCACAGACCCTATTAGTTTTGGTTTTGTTCGTTTTTATTTACTGGAGTTATTCCCAATATAAAATTTTTACGATTTTCTTACATGTCCCTTCAAAGTTACTTCCAGAACCTGAATGACATGATAAAAGTCAGCTGTCTTCCGCTTCTCAGAAAGGACCAAGGAATCGACTAAGCCACCTCGCTTCGATATCTGGAACCACTTGTATTTCACTTTCATATAAGGCGCCTGAACTCTTCGCGAATTGACTCTTAAATTTAATTCTCTACAACTTCGCCTTTGACAGTAACTCCATATTGCATAGTTAGGGAAATATAGACTAAAAACTATTTTCGTATATGGCCAAGAATCTCAATTTCGTCCATTCGATTGGTCCCAGTGCCCAGACCCCTGACCCAATTCCCAGTTTCGTGACATCAAATGCTTTCATTTGACACCAAAATGAGGAATTTCCGTGCTATACTTGCTGAGATATTTGCGAAAAAGCTTCAGCGACCCTCGAAAAACCATGTTTTTGGTCACTTCCTAGACCATATCTCCGGAACCACTTGATCGATTTCGCTCATCTTCGAACTTGAATCATGGGAGACATGTACCTTTCAGGGAAAGAAAGCTTAGGCTGATCGGTTCAGCCGCTTGGAAAAAAAGTGGAGACGGACAGGCGGACAGACGGACATTTTTAGACCCGTACGAAGTACGTAGGTCTGATACGTTTGCTACCACGTTTGTTACATTGCGAATTCGAACCCGGGAGTAAGGGGGAAACTTTTTTTGTTGCCTCCAGATGACAAATCAGCGAAAAAACAATGTCCGTCTGTCGGTCTGTCTGTCTGTCCGTCAACACGATAACTTGAGTAAATCTTGACCGATTTTCAAAAACTTTGTTTTTCCTGAAAGGTAGTCGAAAAATATTTTATGAGATTGAATCTGGGCACTGTCGGCCCAAGGACCGCCGAGCTAGGGCCGTTTAAGTGGTTTTTGGTCTTTTGCACATAACTCGAGTAAATCTTTTCTGATTTTCATAAATTTTTTTTGTTTGGTAGATCTGGGCATGGCCGACAATTTATGGAAGAAACTTTTTTTAATTTGAGTCCTTGGACTTAGCTAGGGCACTAAAAACGAGTCTCTGCTAGGGCTCTATGTG
>CM055404.1:33293206-33309026 GCA_029228625.1 Pseudolycoriella hygida
TTTTATGGGATTGAATCTGGGCACTGTCGGCCCAAGGACCGCCGAGCTAGGGCCGTTTAAGTGGTTTTTGGTCTTTTGCACATAACTCGAGTAAATCTTTTCTGATTTTCATAAATTTTTTTTGTTTGGTAGATCTGGGCATGGCCGACAATTTATGGAAGAAACTTTTTTTAATTTGAGTCCTTGGACTTAGCTAGGGCACTAAAAACGAGTCTCTGCTAGGGCTCTATGTGTTTTTTGTATATAACTCGAGTAAATCTTTACCGATTTTCAAATTTTTTTTTGTTTGAAAGATCTGGGCATGACCAACAATTTGTGGAAGAAACATTTTTCGATTTGAGTCTTTGGCTTTAGCTAGGGCACTAAAAAAGAGTCTTTGTTAGGGCCCTACGTGTTTTTTGTACATAACTCGAGTAAATCACTTCCGATTTTCAAAAACTTTGTTTTGTTTGAAAGATCTCGGCACGGCCGACAATTTATAGAAGAATTTTTGCCTGTGCTTAGGGCTCAAGTGGCCTTCATGTCGGTCCTAACATAAAAAAATGTTTTTTGCTATGTTGCAGAGCAAAATGAGGGAAACAGTTTTGTCTATGGAAGTATGTATCCGAGGCCTCTATTTAAGGCCCTAGGTCAGTGCTAAGGTCGGCCCAAAAAATAGTTTTTTGCTATGTTGTAGACAAAATTGAGGAGAACATTTTTCTCTATTTGCAGGTCAATTTTGTGCGTTCGGAGAATTTTTTTACACCGTTACTTCGTACGGGTTTTTCAAAATATTTCAAAATTTCCAATACAGTCTAATGTGAACGCAACATTTACTTAAATACGTTCCAGTCTTTTCGTAACATAAACTCTGTTTGCCGCATCTATTCTGATACGTACGGGTCCCTTCTATGTTTTTGATTGCTGATTCGTCATCTCTAGCCGATAATAGATGCATCCCCCCTCCCACCTCCCACAAACGTATAGGACCTTCGTACTCCGTACGAATCCAATAAACAAATATTGTAAAAAATAGGGAAAACTGGGAAAAATTTGGAAAATAGGGAAAATTGGAAAAAACTAGGAAAATAAGGAAAATTTTCCCAAAAATAGTCCCTGGCTCGAAACCCATAAGAGCCCTAAATGTGGGACTTGTAGCCCCGTCCAGCCCTTATCTAGCCCCCTTGTTTTTAGTTCCTTCGGCAAAGAGTTTCGGGGTCGAGGTTTGAGCGACATGCAGCTTTGCACCTCAGAATAAGTCGAAAGTGTCTATTATTGAATCTGCAAAGAGAAACCTTGTCCGTTCGCCTGTCGACACGATAACGCGAGTAAACGTTATCCACCAATCCCGGTAAGTACTAAAATTTTAGCCAGACTCAGCTGCTACCAGAAGTTTCAATTAACTTTGTTAGGAGTGTAACCAAAACCTCAAGTTCTACTGGAAGTTGTATAATAAAATTTTATTCTCAAGTTAATTACGTAAATGTTGGTTATACATTTAAGAAAACTGAAACAGTTTAATAAAAACGATAATTTAAAATAAAATTATATAAAAATGTCTAATATTTGGTATGTTATACTTATTTACTTGTATTACTTTTTGTGCTATTGCTATTTTGTCTCCAGAAGTTAAATTTTGTGACCTTTTAAGTTTTCCGTAAGATTTATTTCGCATGGAACTCTAGTTTATAGTGTGGCGAACACATCAAGTCATACCGATATCTTTGCTCTGTTTTTTCAACAATTTTGTCCCGGATTTACTATGTCTCAATGGATGAAATACAATTCTTTCACAGACCGACAGGCGACTTCCGTAAATGCCAACTAACAACTGGATTATCGCTAAAATACATATTTCCTAAGTTTTTATACATAAAGTGACTGTTACAATGGTTTGTTCGTTTTAAACTAAATTCATAAATAAAATATGGCCACAATGAACGACCTGAGTAGAGGCGAAAAATAACAAAAATATCAGAAATATAAAAAGGAAAAAGTTTTTGTTTGTTTTTTGTTCGTTTTGTTCAAAGAATAAACCTTTGAATAAATTGTTAATTGAATGAATGAATAAAATAATTTCCCTTCTCGTTACAATTAACTTATCATCTCCATGTACTTCATCTTGTGTTTCGTTAACATATCCGTCACTGTAACGAGTTTTTTGAGTGATGTATTGGTTTTGGATTTTGCTTGCAATTCGCTCCAATACGAAACGCAAATGTGATGTAAAGTTGCCAATTCCCTTCCTATGAGTAAAAAGTTGGTTACGTGGAAAATAGGAAACTGAGCTACAGATCTTACCTGCGTCTGAGCATAAGTGACTTGTACTGGCTTCGATGTATGAATTTGGCGGTGGATTCGGATCTGTTATTGACGACAGTTGATCCAAGAACACTATCATTCGTTCTTTGTTCTTTAAGATGAATGGATTGACCACTTCCATATATTGTTCCTAAAAATTGTACAAACGACATCCATGTTATTAATGTCAACAATTTCATGACAAAATTCACAAGTGACATGTATGGCTTTGGCTTATCAACATATTACACTACGTATCTAGATTTTGTATACTTTTTGAGTTATGTTTTGACATAGAAGAGAAATTGCAAACTTAGGGGCTGTTCATAAATGACGTCACGCTTGCTATAAAATCCATAAAGTTCATAACTCTAAACTGGTCAGACATTTTGCTTATAATACTCCGGCTACCCCCCCCCCCAAACACACCCCTGTTTGGGGGGTAGCCAGAGTCCTATAAACGAAATAATTTGTTGTACTGAACAAGTTATGACCTTTTTATGGATACTCATTTTTTATAGCAAGCGTGACGTCATTTGTGAACGGCCCCTTATGGTGGAGAGTCGCCTATTTGCACGATTAGTGCGACAGAGGCATCTGCCAAATTATATCGAGTTTCGGAAAAAATACATAAAACGAGGGGGAAACGGCTCCGAAAAGTCGTGGCCCACCGCTGAAAAAATCACATCAATCCCGAAAGGCACAGAGTCATCCGGAAAATCACAAAGTCATCCGGAATTTTAGAAAGTTGCGAAAAATCACATGAAGTCATGCAAATTAACGAAAAGTCACTGCAGTCACAGAAAATCACAAAAAGTCATAGAAAATCACGAAGAGTCCCAGAAAACCACGAAATCCTACAGAAAATCAAAGAAAATCACAAAAAGTAATATAAAATCTTATAAAGAAATACGCGAAACGTCTTGGAAAATAACGAAAAGTCCAGGAAAATCAAGAAAAAGTCAAAGAAAAATCATAAAAATCCGGAGATCTTCGGAAAAATGAGGATCTATGAAAAAATCACAAAAGTTAAAAAAAAATCACGAAAAATCACAGAAAATGAAAGTCGTGACGCGGCGTTTTTCAGAGTGGTTTCCCCTCGCCGTCCCCTCGTTTCTATCTCATCATGAAATAATTTTTGCTTGTGAAGTCCGATCACAAGTCGAGCAACTGTGACTGTTTTTAGTTTGTAAGTATACGCATACCAAGTTGAGGTCCAGCGCTGTTATTATTGAAATGAATATTTCATTCTTAACTTTATGGGTAAAACATATGAAGAGATCCGTACGTATCAGAATAGATGCGGCAAACGGAGTTGATGTTACGAAAAGACTCGAACGTATTTAAGTAAATATTGCCTTACGTCCACATTAAATTGAATTGAAAAATGCCGATAGGGCAATATTGAAAAACCCATCCGAAGCAACGGTGTAAAAACACCTTCTGAAAGCACAAAATTCATCCCCAAATAGACGAAAGTGTTCCACTCAATTTTCACTACAACATAGCAAAAATTTTTTTTTTTTGTGCTGGCGCCGACGTTTAGGACCGACCTAGGGCCTCAAGGAATGGAGGTGGAGGTAGTTACGATGGAGACGCTAGAAACTGTAGAAAACTTGATGACAACGGCAAAACTGAAGCTGGCCCACCAGAAAACCGAGATCATGCTAGTCAGTAACTGCAAAAAAACTGAGCGGATCGTATTGAACATCGACGGGGAACAAATTACATTCACTCGCCAATTAAAATACCTTGGAGTTATGCTGGACGACCGCAGATAAGGCAATGAAAGCCACCGCAGCACTGGCCAGAATAATGCCAAAGGGCTAGATACGAAGAGAAATCGGAGGAGGCTTAATAGAGCCCAAAGGCTGGCACTCATAACAGTAGCAAGCGCATACCGAACGATATCCCTAGAAGCGGTATGTGTCATAGCTGACAGCGAATGTCATAGATATAAGAGAAGGGAGGGTCAAACTACCAAAACCGTAAGAACGCAATTAAAAGCCGATTCAATGAGACAGTGGCAGCGAGAGAGGGACTCCTCTGACAAGGGAAGGTGGACCCATAGAATCATATCAAACATAACGGCATGGCTACAGAGGAAACATGGATAGGTTAACTTCCAATTGACATAGTTTCTGTCGGGCCACGGATGCTTCAGGAGGTACCTGCACAGGTTTGAATTCACATTGTCACCTTTCTGCACGACATGCGAGGGAGAGGAAAAGACTGCGGAGCACGTGTTATTTGTCTGTCCCCGCTTCGAACAAGAGCGAGGTGAGCTGATGACTGTGAGTAGGTCAGATCTAAACGCCGAAAATGTAAACGCCGAAAACATAATATCAGAGATGTGCCGCGGTGAGGAGGTGTGGACAGTAGCGGATAATGTAGTTGCGAAAATAATGGGTAAGCTGCAAAGTGCATGGAGAGACGATCAAAGAAGTTGATCTGAGAGAGTAGGTGCGAAAGCACAGCCCCTCCCCGAAGTAATGCTGTGAGGCGGTTCCAGGGAGAAGAGAGCATGAAGACTAAGGAAGGGGTTTCAGTTGGTAGGTTATTGAAGAATGGAATCCAACACTACCTTGGGTGTCTATGAAGATTTCCCCAGCCTTATTAAAAAAAGGGCCTCAAGGAGAGGCGTTGAACCCATATTTCCATGGACCAAAATGTTCCACCCAATGATCTCTACAACATAACAAAAAAATTTTTTTTTGTGCTGTGGGCGACCTTTAGGGCCGACCTTTTGGTCCGACAGAGGGCCCTAATTACAGGCATCGGCCTCAAATTTTTTCTTGAGGACTGTTGGGCTTTCTATTACCTCTGAAATAGAAAAAGAATCAAAAAAATCGGAAGGAATTTACTCGGTTTTTATAGTAAAAAGACATTTGGCCCTATCCATTGGGCCTGCCTTAGTCCAATGGCCCGACCTCAAAAAATTTTTTGTATAAATTGTTGGGCTTTCGAAGACCTGTAGATCAAAAAAACATTTATTGAAATCGGATAAGATTTACTCGAGTTATGTACGAAAGACCTAAAACCACTTAAGCGGCCCTAGCTCGGCGGTCCTTGGCCCAAAAGTGCCCGTCTCAGAACTCGACCTCAGTTTTTCGATTACCTTTCGGGAAAAAAAAGATTTTGAAAATCGGTAAAGCCTTACTCGAGATAACTTGGCGACAGACGAACAACGTTTTTTTGCATATTTCTTCCATTATATCCCAAAACGAAAAACCCACCAACTCCCGGGTCGAAATTCGACTTGTTAGAAACGTCGTGGTAAACGCATAAGACCAGTACTTCGTACGGGTCTAAAAAACTCTCTTTTGTCTGTACATCCTAGTAATTACCAAAGAATTCACGTTCATGCCCTACTGGGCAGTCAGTCAGGTGACGCTCGTTAGGAAAACTTAGTCTTAGGACTGATGTTACAAAAACTTAGTCCCAGGCTTGATGCTACAAAAACTTAGTCCCAGGACTGACGCTACAAAAACCCACGGTGCAACACGGTGTACAATATACTATTTATCGCATAGAAATTGATAAAATTTTTCCAGTGGTCCGTTTTATGAAACAGATTGATAGACCATGATCTACAAACATTTGCTATTTTAAAATAAACCAGAGATTTAAATGTGTTGATCCCCGCACGATGTGTTTTCAGCTAAGTTTACAGACTTGCCGACCTAAAAAACCAAAATGGAAGCGCCTTTCTCACTGTCCAATTTCTATACTAGCAGAACAATTCGTTAGAATCGTCTCCCGTCCGTCGTGAACAGTAGAGTTGCACGATTAGAGCCCACGGATATGTAGGCGAAAAGATTCCACACGATTCCAACGAAATTTGTTAATTGTCGCACAAGTTGTGAGACACTTTCCTCTCTCACTCCGAGGTGTAAAGTTTCTATTTCATAAATGAAATTTTTATATTGTTTATTTGGTCCAGTTTTGTCAACCGGACCACTAAAAAATTATACACAGCTGACACCGACGCGACGTAAACAGAACCTAATGTAGCTGTGCTGGCAAAAGACTTCAGTTGGCAATTGTGAGATAATTTAAAAACCTACACCTAAAAACCTACACCTAAAAACCTATGCTAATGGAGCACCTGGAAGGAGCTCCTCTAAAGACCTAAGCTAATGGAGCACTCATAAGGAGCACTCCGGATACAATTTAATGAAAACGATAAGCTTTAAGTTAGTAGAGAAGCTGTTCATCTTTAACGATTGTTAAGAAAAATGTTTTCAAGATTTCAGCACATATTCATATGAAGATATTAATATCTTCTTTGTTGTGACAATGAATATTTTTGACTCAAAAAAGTTGCCCTTCAAGTTCCAAGTTTTTCTCTAAGAAAGTTGATTAGTAAATGTCAGTCAGAAGGGGCTCCTGTTTCCAATAGAAGAAGAACGAAGAAAATCGGAAGAAATTTACCCGATTTATATGTAACAAACACGTAAGTCCCTATACGCTACACGACGCTCTCAGTTTTAGCGCCTTAACTTAGCGCAAGAGCTCAAACTCCATAAGTTGCTGAGCTTTTCTTGAAAAAAGATTAAACAAAATGGGAGTTTTGTACAAAAGACCAAAAACGGCTAAGACAGCCCTAGCTCAACCCTGTTGGCCAAAAAATGCCCATTTAAAATCCCAACACTTCTTTCGGGACTACAGCTATGCACAATAAGAATGACCCGCTATTTGGAATATCACCATTTTCTCTATTTCTCCGACTTCTCTCGTTTCGTATGTTATTCCAAATGGCGAAATGAGAGAAGTCGGAGAATCATAAAAATAGAGAACACGGTGATATTACAAAAAACGGGTCTTTCTTATTGTGCAAAACTGTACCAAAAAAGTTTGACTAATAAAAAGCATCTACAAGTAGCCCCTTTAAATCTTGAAAAAACTGGTGCCGATCGGTTCTCCATGATGTCCTCAACATTTTAGGAAATTTTCAGCCGAAACGAATTTTGAAAGTGGGAGGAGTAAACGGATAGCTAGACATACTGAGTGGAAGTCAAGTCCTAGCATATTAAAGTACAATTTTCATTACTCTGAATTTTTTTTACATTTGGGGTGAAATGGGCGCCTCTGCACATAATTCAAAGAAGATTCCAGTGCCAGATTCCTCCATCCCATTTCTATACTAGTTTGATAACAAAAAGCGCTACTCCCGTGGTAATGGTATTTCCTAAAATAGCAGCAAAGACGCTCGTCGCATTTCAACAACAACCCCAAGTCATTTCCTAGGTTTTGTTAAGTAAATTGCAAATCTATGCGCACATTTCACACGTCATACAAATGAAAAAGCAAAAAAAGTGGTTCTTACCTTAGCACCGAACTCAATAAGGTTGGCCAAATTTTGCAAACATTTGGCTATCATAACCAACGACCTAGTAGCAGCGGGTGTCGGCGTTTCACTAACCAAACCGAATTGACGTGGATTGAGGAGTGCTGGACACAAAAGTCTCAAAAATATGAATCCCGACACAACTCGCGTTCGCACCAAACGTTCATTTGGCCATTTGGCCACCACTGACTTTTGCAAGCAATTACAAATGAATCGAACAGAACGTGGACACGACTCTGGCGATGTGAAAATTGACTGTGTAACTTGATCAAGAATTTGTAGCAAAAATTCGGCATTCGAACAAGCGTCATCGTTTACATCCATTTTCGTAGGATTTAATTCCGCTGATTGCTTGGATTCGAGGATGCGATTGACTGTGTCGGAAACAGCTGATTGTAGGAATGCCCCACATTCAGTTCTCATGTATAAATCCATCAGGGTGGTCGCTAGTGACGCTCCGCGAAACAATGTTGACGTTTCATTCTCCCGGGCTATTTCTGTCTGACACAAAATACGTAGCAGTTCAGTCTCCCGTTTTTCATGGCGAAACACTCGCAAAAGTGATGTAGCCAATGGTACGCGATCGTTGTGACACAGTTCGGCTAACACTCTAACCGAATTCAGTTCCGGTTCGAGTAGCAATTGCTGCAACGGACTGTACTCTTCACATGGCATTATCAAATCATCCAAATATCTCATTCGTAAGCGTAATGAACCCCACTCTCCAATCGGTGTCACTCCAGTTAGTGCATACCAATCTTCCTTCTCCTGACCATTTTTTAGATTTGCCAGCTCGATTGTTAATTCCGCCACCTCGGAGTCTTTATCTTTGCCACGCTTACCGCGACTCAATACTGTTATGGTCAATGAAACCACATCCGGTGGAACATCTAGGGAATGCAATGAAATTATAAATTTGGTATTTAGATGAAAAACCATGGCGGGAGAGAGTTTACTCTTGAGTAAAAATTTGCTTAAAAGGAGTCTGTCAATAATAACATTATTCTCGAAGCGATAACTCAAAAAATCTAAAATAAATCCCAAGTAAATCCCAATAGATCTCAGTAAATCCCAGTAAACATCAATATTTCTATATCTGGAGAGAAAGAGAGAGAGAGAGACAGTCTCATAATAAAAACATGGTCGTGTGTGTTTATTCAAGCGGTCTGTGTGGTTGTGTGGTGCTCAAAGGTGAAGTTGTATTTGGGGGAGAGAGGGGATATCTAAAGTTCATTTGTGATCAGTTTTCAATATAAATTTACAGAAAAAATTTTATGAGAAAGGAATGGCCCTTGCTTACCTGTCATGTCAAACTCTTCTTCCCAAACTGGATCAGGTGCAGACTTTATTCTCGTTTTGCCCACTTTGACTTGATTTAATGAAATGCTACAATACGGTTGCGGGACCAATTTGAACGGCAAACGGTGAGCTTCCAAAATTTGCAAATTTAAACTTCGCAATTCCCGAAGCCGCAACATCTTTGTCTGCGCTTTACCCAATTGTGACACACATTGCGGTTTGATGGCATTTATCCATTCCAAGTAACTCTCAGCACTGTTGGCACACAGGAAACTAACGGTAGCTAAACATGGCAGTGCACGCTCAACAATTTGAAAACAAAAAGGCTTCTCCCACAGCGAATCATGAACTTGATAAAGGTATGCGCACGACAAATCGATCAGTCCTTTCGGTTTGGTTTTTTTGGGATTGTCATAAAAGCATAAATGCGTCTCGGACACTTCGCTGATCAAACAGAAGTACAACTGTTTCCATTTGACCGTTTTGTCAGACTTTTTCAACAAATATCCGTGGTGTTTAATTCCTTTAATCTTTTTCTGGCCAATTTGATCGCGACACTCACGTAACGTCGCGTAAATCTTTTCCGCGGCCAACGAAGCAGCGGTTTGTGGATAAAATTCTGGCTGAGCGCCGTTAACGACTGGATGATTTAAACAATGTCCTTCGACAATTTGCTCCTTCCGATAACGATTTATGACCGCGTCTAAGCATTCAAACGTGCGACCTCCCATCAAATAACGGACACCTTTCTTTTCTATGCGAAAACGTTGGATTTGATTGTTGATGTGAAAAAACAGCGAATAGTCTCCCGGCGAATTGTCACTCGGACGAACAAGGAAACTTCCCGGACCGGCCTTTACCAACATGTCAACAGCTTCGTTTTTCGTGCAATTCGGGTGGAACCATGGAAAGACAGTGTTCGGATCAATCGCTGGATCTAGATCCTCAACCAATTCACGAAAAATCATTCCTTGTTCGCCAGTACGATGAGCCGTTACCCACAACCAACCATCTCCCATATCATTGTGCAGAAAGAAAATGTCGCCTTTCTGAAACGTTAGTTCGTCGGTGTCCGGCATCTTCGTGTAAGGTAAAATAGCAACAACGCGTTTCTTATCGTTGACAGGTTCGGGAGGTGGTACTGGGAATATAAGTCGTTCACGTTTGAGGAGATCTGACGATGACGTGTAATATCCAACCAAATCGCTGAGTGAAAAGAATTGCCGACCGCCAATGTAAAAGTCACCACAAACTGCAGTAATTCTGAAATGAATTGGAAGGTTAATACAGCGAAAGCCGTCGTAATTTATAACTCAGTACCGGAAATGATTGATCCCAGTTCGGCCAAGGTAACTCAAAACATAAGAACCAGGTTTTCGATCGCTTTCTCTAACTAGGTAGCTGCCCAATTTCGTGGCATTTCTAAGACGTTGTTCGGCGCTGTAACGATCAAGTCGGCCATGATACCATTCACTCTCTGGAGGCGCCGCGGCTGGACGATCTCCTGAATTGTTATAGAATAAAACTCCATTATTTAAGAAGTGACCAAGAAGCTTGCCAAAAGTTTGATGTTGTGGAATATACCAACTTCACGTGGTGAATATACTCGAAGTGGTGAATATGAATTGAAAACTTTTGGCGAGTTTTTTCTCTGGGTGTGAAGTTAGCCGAATGTTTGGAAACTGCTGCAGGAATCGAATTGCGTAAATATAAAAGCTTTTGGCGAGTTTCACTCAGGGTAAGAGTTCAGAGGGTAGTGGGTGTCAAATGGTGTGTTAAGCGTAATATAGTACTCCTTTATGTACCTTAGCCTCTGTCCACCTACTCCTACATCCTATCCTACCCGTGGTGACACCTGTTATAGTGAGCAACCCGCATGAACGATCAGGTAACCAACCCTGGTGTAGTAGTGTGGGTCACTTAGCATAAGGATGAGGGGGGCTGCCTTCGGGTAGTACCTAAACGGCACGTATAGGGAGGGCCGAAGGCAGCTAGGCGCTATCAAGATGGGATGGCGACTTAGTATGGTGGCGGATGATCTCAACAGCAAGAGACAACGGCAGCATACACAGCCCTAGTCAGATGGGCTACCATCACCACCTGGTGACTTCCCTACGGGTCATCGGGAGAAGGAAAGTAGGTTGGGCGCTTGGCTAACTCCCAGACACCGTAAAAACAGTCTTGTTATGAATTCCCCAACACAGCCTCGGATCGGACAGGATAAACGGCAACGACTCAAGCATCGGAAAAAGGACAACGATTTACAATTAGGAACATGGAATGTAAGATCTTTGTTGCGGCCAGGAGGATTGAGATCTCTCACAAGTGCGCTAAGAGCGGCAAAAATTGACATAACAGCTGTGCAAGAAACGAGATGGCCTGGAAAGGACACCATGACCAGTAGCGACTATAAGTTCTACTATAGTGGGAAGAGTAACGACAGTCCAAGAGAGTATGGAACAGGCTTCATGGTCCTCGGCAGAGCTAGAAACGCGGTGATTGCTTTCAGTCCTGTTGACGAGCGATTGTGCTCTCTACGGATAAGAGGAAAATTTTTCAATTACACTCTTATAAACGTTTATGCGCCTACGGAGGAAAGCGACAACGAGGTGAAGGAGCTATTCTACGAGAAACTGGTGGATGTATATGATGGAGCGCCGAAACGAGACATTAAAATTGTGCTTGGAGATGTTAATGCTAAAATAGGCCGCGAAGTATTTTATCGTCCCACAATCGGTAAACATAGCCTTCACGAAAACTCGAACGAAAATGGAACGCGGGTGGTTGATTTTGCAGCATCAAGAAACATGGTTGTCAGCAGTACCTATTTCCAACATAAAGACATCCACAAAGCGACATGGGTATCACCGGATAAACGAACCAAAACCAGATTGACCATATTTTGATAGATGCACGTCACTGTTCAAATATGTTGAATGTCAGAAGCTGTAGAGGACCGAATGTAGATTCCGATCACTACCTGGTGAGAGCGGCAGTTAGGTCTCGAATATCGGTTCAACACAATCGACAACCGGCATTGGAAAGGTGGGACGTGGAAAAACCACAGAACGAAGACATTAAACGTCAATATGTCGACAGGCTGGAGACGAATATTATTGCCGGAATGGTCAGCGAACAACGAAGCGTAGACGATGCGTGGAATCAAATTAGACGGAATGTAGAGAGGAAAGGTCAAGTCAAAATGGCCGCCGTGATAGACGTGTTTTGGTTTGCTCTGTGTAAGTTTTGTTTATTTTTACAATTTTACGTTTCGATCCGGGTTTTGTTTTAATTAATTTAATTTTTATTAGTTGTTTTTGTGTTGGGTGCCGGATCACTCAAATCATAACGCGGGTTTTATTGTTCTTTTTGCGTGTTTCAATTGCATTGTGATTCGAATGCAACGTGGCAGGTATTTGCTGGATTTCTCTTATTTTTCACTTTCTCTATTGCTTACAAAATGAGCTTTGGATTGTTTTCTGTGCGATATGCGCGTTCTAATATCAATTTTGTTGTTTTTGGGATTTCAATTAATTTCCGAATGACATGGCGTCTCGTTAACATAACCTCAATCTTGTGATGCTTTTCGAATCAACGTTTTGCTAAACAATCTAATCAAACCTGTGTACTTTATTTGTCTCGGCATCCTACTTCTAGTAAAATGTTTATGATCATAATTTCGGTTGGTGGCTTCGCTATATGTATAGCAATCCGTTTGGTAAGAAATATAAACAAACGAGCACATTGCATTCCAGACGGTCGTTCTTGGTACCCATTAAAACTTGTACTTCCGGTGCGGTTCGGCTTACCAGGCCGTCCCACTGTATTCATTCTCGGTAAAAACAATTCAACACAGCCTCGGACGGGTGTTGGATACGGGGTACGACCAACGCTCGACTTGCTAGGTACCCCATCGTTGACGATCAGGCAATGCAAAATGGTTGATGGTTTGTTTATTGGAAGTCTAAACGTTAATGGGGGTTTTCGGGATCGCAGAGAGGAATTAGTTGATCTGGCTAAGGACTACGGTATAGACATATTGGCGTTGAGTGACGTTAGGACGAAGGGACAGACGGAAGAACACGTGGGCGGGTATAAGGTGTTTTTGTCCGGAGTTCAGTCTGGTAGGGCAAACTGGGGGGTTGGAATCGCTATCAGGAAGGAATTGATCAAATTTGTCCTAAATGTTCATTTCGTAAATGAAAGGCTGATGTGGGTCTCTGTAAAGTTAGCGGGTGGAATTTATCGCTTGGTTAGCGTATATAGCCCTTGCAATGGTAGTGATGCTACTGACTTGGACACTTTTTACGAACAACTAGGGGACGTAGTTAGCAAAAAGGGAAATGAATCATTGATTTTGCTGGGGGATTTCAATGCAAGAATAGGAAACTTTAAAAGCAACTCAGGGTATGGGAAGGTAGTGGGTAGATTTGGGGAAGAAACACTGAATTCAAATGGTAAACGGTTGTTGGATTTTTGTGATTTCAATGGGTTAGCAATAACCAACTCTTTCTATAGGCACAAGTGGATCCATCGGTATACGTACGTCAATGAGGGTTTGGGTCACAAATCCATTATTGATTACATGGTTATAGAGCAGGACAGGAGACAGGTAGTCAGGGACACACGTGTTTTCAGGGGTTTCACTTTCGGTTCTGACCACTACTTTTTGGGTACCCATCTGTCGGTTGGTAAACTCTGTCAGACTAAAAGGAAGAAGGTGGTAAGTCGCAAATTTCGTGTGGGCAAATTTAGGGAAGAGGCAGTTAGGTCTCGTTTTATGGCAAAATTCGCCGAAGGATTTGGGGGGCTTCCAGCTGACTGCGGGGACATTGAGGCTGAGTGGGCGAATTTTAAGAAATTTGTCTTGGATCTGGCTGAGGAATGTCTGGGCAGTGTCGCTAGCGGGGGTCGAAACAGAAAGACGGGTTGGTGGAACGCCGATATCAGGGGGGCTGTATTGGAGAAAAGGAAACTATACTTGATTTGGTTACAGGACAGGGCGGTGGCGAAGTGGGAGGCTTATAAGGCTTGTAGGCAACTGGTTAAGGATCTAGTCAGGGAAGCGAAGGACCGGGAGGGGAAAAAGTTTGGGGAGGATTTGGAAAGGGCAGGTCAAGGCAGGGGTAAGAAATTTTGGTCGATGATTAAGGACATTAGGCGCGGTGGCGTGAAAGAGGGATGTAGTAGTATTTTAGATAAAGACGGCGAGTTAATTACAGATAGGGGTGAAGTCTTGAAGACTTGGCGGCATTACTTTAAGGATTTATTTACATCTGTCAATCAGGTAGAAGAAAATGGGAGGGAGGCAGGTCCTAGCTCGGAGGTGGAGGAGGAAATTACACTGGATGAGGTGTCCCGAAAGGTCGGCAGATTAAGGGAAGGAAAATCCGCAGGGGTGGATGAAATTAGGACGGAATTTATTAAGTATAGCGGATCAGGTGGGATCCAATGGCTTTGTAGGATTTTCAATTTGGCCATGAGGTCTTCAACAGTACCTGCTGACTGGAGCTTCGGTGTTATTGCTCCAATTTATAAGAAGGGCAACCGTAAGGTTTGCAGTAACTACAGGGGGATATCGCTCTTGAGCGTGGTAGGTAAGGTGTACACGGGTGTACTTGTTGACCGGGTTAGGAACATAGTGGAAGGAGTACTGGATGAGATTCAGGGTGGTTTCAGGCCTCTGAGGGGATGTCAGGATCAGATTTCCTGCCTCAGACAGACTATCGAAAAGCTTTATGAAAAGGACAGGGTCTTATACTTATGTTTCATCGACTTGGAGAAGGCATTCGACCGGGTACCAAGGCACAAGCTATTCGGGATTCTTAGCGAGTACGGTATCAATGGGGGTTTACTGCGTGCCATTAAGAGTATTTACTCAGAAAGCAGGGCCGCGGTGAGAATAGATGGCGAAATTAGCGAGTCTTTCGAGCTTAAAGAGGGCGTTCGTCAGGGTTGTTGTCTTTCCCCGCTTCTGTTCATAATTTTCATGGACAAAATCATCACTTGCAGGGAAATATCTAGGTGGGTGAGGTAATAATGAAAATCCTGGCCTACGCGGATGACTTGATTCTGTTGGCAGATAGTACCACGGAGTTGCAGGGTGGGATTGACTGCCTAAATGCTGCATGTGAGGAGTATGGGATGAAGATAAGTGGAGGGAAAACTAAGGTTATGCATGTCGGCAAAGCTCGGAAGGAGATAGCTTGCAATTTAAATGGGGAGGAGCTGGAGCAGGTTTCTGAATTCAAGTACTTAGGAACCATTTTTTCAGAGGAGGGCAAGTTAGTTAGGGAATTTGAGGAAAGGAGGAAAATGGGAAACGCGGTGGCCAGTCAGTTGAGGTCGCACGTGTTCAACAAAAGGGAATTAAGTAGCGAAACAAAGTTAGCTATTCACAGGTCAATATTCCGGCGGACGATTCTGTATGGTAGTGAGAGTTGGGTTGACTGCGGATATCTCGTGCATGACCTGGAGGTTTCTGATATGAGGGTTCTTAGGAATATAGCGAAGGTTAATAGGAGGGAGCAGTGGGATAATCATATAAGGAACGACGACATTAGGGAAAATTTAGGGGTTTCGTCAGTGGAAGAGGCGGCAAGGGCCAGTCGTCTGCGCTGGTTCGGGCACGTTCAAAGGATGGGTAATAACAGGCTACCGAAAAGGATCTTGGATGCACAAGTCCCGGGGGTTAGGCCAAGGGGTAGACCAAGGAGAAGGTTTATCGATTCAATTAAATCAGATTTAGAAGTTAGGGGACTTTCTCTGGGCGAACAAACCATCTCCTTGGCGGGCGATAGGAGGGCATGGAGGACGAGAGTTCACCAATCTGGGGTTGCGGCAGAAAGGCCTCACACCGGAAGGTACTAACGGTCTATAAAGTTTGATGAT
>CM055404.1:33317218-33427095 GCA_029228625.1 Pseudolycoriella hygida
TTGCCGAACTAGTAAATAAAAAAAATGATCTGGAGCCTCTGATCCGGACAGGTTGTAGTGGCGGATTAATATTATGACATTATGTTTGGGACAACCATATTATTCGTTTTATTTCGATATGATGATTGCTCTAAACAAATGCATGGTAGCTGCGAATTAATCAATAACCTGACAATACATGAGCTTTGTGAGACAAATGTTACCAGTTCCCCACAACATAATTGTAGGGCTGACTGATTGATCCGCTGCATAGACCTTAGAGCTAAAGTGCTGAACTGAATTCTGTACTTAAAGACCCTCAGGTAGCTTATCTATATACGTTTGGACCTTTAAATCTACATTCGTCTTATTTTTACTTCTATCAAGTCCAATGAAAGACATAACCTGAAGTGAATTGTGAGTTTTCCACAGAATCAGCGACATCACCAATTTAATGTACTTTTAATGGAAAACGTGGGATGATCGGTCTCCGGAAAAAAGATTTCCAATGAACGGATGAACATTAGTTTTTCTTTTCAATTTTTGGCATGTCAAATAGTCAATCTATCCTACCTACTCCGGTGTCAATAATGTCAAAAACTCCGCAGTGACCTATTTTGTATTTCGAACGAGTCTAAAAAGTCGTAAAATCACCTGAAAAATATGTGGCAATAACTGTATTCGAAACCGTACTCAAACTCTCATCAGTCAATACGTCCATCAGAGTCGTTTTTATTTTATAATTTCCTTTTAAAAAAACATAATTAGTTCTTGACCTTTCACGAAATACTAACATTAAACGAAAATACCGATCGTCATAATAACACACTCACCTCCTCTGTCTCTTTTAGATGTTATTTAATAAACAGCATACGGTACGAAGGTATGGTGTGAAAGTCATTGAACTTGTATCGATATATTCGTTATGCATTTAATTTCTTTTATGTAGCACAGTTTCATATAAAAAAAAGCTAATAAAACCGAAATAAATAAACTGGAAAAGACGAAGAATTTTAATAATTTCGGATCGTCCATGAACTAATTAAATTGAACAAACAGTCGTCTATTTGAGTTTGATGTCCGGTATATTTGAAAATAACAAACAAAATGCCTTTAGATTCAAATGTACCGTTAACACAATACGCTTACGCAATATTTACCATTTCCAGTAAATTAGCACCTTCATTAGCATGAATATTATGTCAATGAGGCTTCGTAATTTATTTACAATTTCTTTTCGAGACTTTTCTGGTCGATGCATGAGAACAAGTACCGAAATGTGTCTTTAAGTGACTGTTGAACCTGACCGGAAAAGTGAAGAAAGCCGGTTACTTTAACAGGTAATTTGTTGACAAAACAAAAGAAGAAGAATGAATGCTACATTCAGTGTTCTGAGTTCACATTTTTGTAGATTCGAACAATGAAATTCTCAGAAATGTTAATCAGGGATTTTTACTCAAATAACGAGTTGAAGCACAGGCTCAATGTGCTCAACTGATCAGGATAAACAGTCCATAACTTTGCCTATGCTTTACAGAGACTTTATAGTGTTTTTTAGGGACTCAGTTTCTTGGAGAATAACGTCGACTTTAGAAACAAATTATTAGAACATTATTTTCCGTTCATTCATTATTCGTGTAACTAGGGAAATTTTCTTTGAAAAGTCATCGAAAAAGTGAGGAGAAAGGCGGGAAGTATTTACAAAGTTTATAAATGGAATTTTTCGGGAGAATTTATTTAGCATACAGAGTATCCATAGCGTCATTTATTCAGAATACTTCCTTGAGGGTGTCCGATGAAAGGTAAAACCAAGGCAGCCTGGTGCTGAAATTCTGACAACGCCTATATGTAAGAAGAAGCGAGGTGATTAGTTAGTAACACAATTGAAGTCGGCACCAGGCTGCGTACTTGGTGCCCTAAGTCTGGGAATAAATAAGTCAGCCTGGTGCTGAAAATCTGTTTTCGGCAAATTGGAGGCACTAGTGAGTTCTATATGTCACATAAATTTCAACTCGGCACCAGGCTGCTGCTGCCCTGTGCATTCAAAGGGTCATAGCTCAAGGACGCAGCCTGGTGCCGAGTTGAAACTTATATGACGTATAGATCTTATTATTGTCTACACTTTGGTGAAAACAGGTACTTAGCACCAGGCTGCCTTCCATATTTCCAGGTGATGGGCCAAAGTACGCAGCCAGGTGTCGAATTATAAACTTATGCAACGTAATGTACTCGCTATTTTATTGACTTTGGCATTTTCCAATTTTCGGCACCAAATGTCCTGGCTGAAAGTGCAGACCTATTTTCCAGAGCAAGTTTTGTTAAAAAATCTAAGCAATCCGAAAAAAGTAGCTTATCTGCTAGATGCAAAAACAATGAAATTATAGAGCTATTAAAGTACTTTTTTGAAATTGACAAATTTTTTTAACAAAAGTAGCTCTGTAAAATCATCGTTTTTACCCGGGCGTGCTCTTAAGGCAGGCAATTTGATCATATAAGACATTGGTGTTAGAGGTCTGCGGGTCGAGCTTTTTCCGAACCCAAGCCGAGCCGAACCCGATCTAAAATTTAAACCCGAACTCGACCCGACTCGCGCTTAATAAATGTGGAGCCCGACACGAACTCAATTCAAAATTTAAACCCGAACCCGGCCCGACCCGAGTAGAAAAATCTGAAACCCGATCCGACTCGACCCCGATTTAAAATCGAAATTCGACTTTAATTTCAAGCACTATTACCCTAGTTGCTAGTTGTTCGAAAAAATCCAGAAAGTTTCATAAGATTTCTTGAAATGATTACATTGAAATGGGACTAAAATCCAGTTTTATAATGAAATCTATATTTGCTTCAAGAGAAAGATTATTCTTGTCGTCTTGATAATATTGATATTCATTATTGTGTACGTACAATGCATACCTTGTCGTTTATCTTTGGGTGTGATTGTAATGTAGGGTGATGAAGAATAGTAACAATTTATTGTTGACTTGCTTTTACTTGAAAAATAAAGAGTTGGAAATTTATTGAAAACCTGAAACACGACCCGACGAAAAAGAAACCCAGACCAGACCCGACCGAGCTTTTCTCAACCCTTACCCGACCCGAACTGAACACGTGAAAAGCGATTCGATTCGGGTCGGGTTTTTTTCGGGTTTCGGGCAACCCGCACACATCTAATTCGTGTGTTCACTGCAAAATGAACCTTCAAGGAAAGTGTTTCGGCTGAAAAATGTTACCTCAATCATGCAATGCTCGGAGAACAATGAGAGAACTTGAGAAACTTTGAGAACGTTTTCGAGATATTTTTTAGTTTTTAACTTTTTGTGGTTTCAAGAAAAAAAATTAGAAGATTTACGCGAAAAATTCTTAGATTATTCAATGTAACCCTGATGGGGTGGGCTCCTTTTTGCAACCTATTTTTAATCGAAAGCTGAGTGAAGTTTATGACTTTTCTGATATTAGTTGTTTAAAAAAATGTTTATTTGGATTTTTAATTAAATTATTCGTAATTAAGATTGCACACTGCTTACTAAAGAGCCATCTGTCGGAATCTTTTCAACTAATAAAAAAATTTGTATGGAAAAAGTAGCAATTTTCTGTAACGTTTTTCTCTTAAAGTCTTAAATGAAAACGAATTCTTATGTCGTCATTACATACTTAACCTATTTGCAAACAAAATTGCGGGAACACTTTTGGAGAAAACATTTACATTGGCTAGAAATGTGAATTCCAATATTTCACTGCAAAAGTCAATCTTTCAGCTTTTCCTCTTAATAAACACTTCAAAACGCTTAATTTTTTCGACCAATGTGTTTGCTCAATGCTCACTTAACTGAGTAATAAATTTAAGCGACAGAAAACATTTTCTACGACTCAAAAATTGATAAAAACTTTTTGAGTTGATACAAATATTTGGAAACGTCAAAAGCCAACAAAGATGGCGGCCATTTTTATTTGCAATCATCAACTCCAAATTTTTTGTATCAAATTCTGACTTTTAGCAAATGTTTTCTGTCATTTAAATTGATTATTATTTAAGATTTTAAGAGAACCTATTTCTTAGCCGAGACGTGCCAAGGATTCACTCGGGATTCCGATATATTTTATAAAATAATTTTTATAAATAAAACTGTCCCGAATTGACACATTAGTGTAGAACAATTTTTTGCTGCAAACACCATTACGAACCTTTTTTCTCAAAGCAGGCACACCCCATTCTTGTGTAACTTTTCTGAAAACTCGTAAGATTGAAAATAAAAATTTTAGGGTTGAAAGATTTTAGAAATAAAAGAGTTCGGAAATTTTCAAAAGTGTTGGAAATAATTCATTGGAACTACCTAAAAGAGTTGCAAAAGGGCCCAAAAGAAAGAGTTGCAGGTGAAAAAGAGTTGGTGCTTTCTCCCTTGATGTTGACTGTCTGAAATTAGTTCTTTTCCTTCTAATTGAAACGGCAAACACAAAAAATTTTCCACTCGCTTCACTCGCAATTTAATACACAATAAGCTTAGGAGAGCACCCATGAGTGTTTTTTGAGCAACACTATGCGCCTCTGGTGAGTTAGCGGCTTAATGTCAAAGTAAAGTGATGTTCATGAGGAAGATGTCGCGACTGAAATAGAAATCCAGGCTTTTAGTGAGGTATCGTCTCGGCCTCATTGTTCGCACAACCTTCAAATATTATCATGTAAGTATAAAATTACTATCGATTCTCTCTTCAAAAAAATCTAAGTTCTGTCAGAAATCTGTTTCGGAATTTTAACTTTTTGACTCCTACAAAATACGCGGAGAAAATTTCGAGGCAACTAAAAATATTGTCATAAGACAACGGTCTTCTTTATGAGAAATGAATCAAAAAGAATTTTTCAGGAGTAAAAAAATCTGCTTTGAGCATTTCTTGAAGTTTCTTTTCAAATTTAAGGTTTCTTCTGGACAGTTGATATAAGACATTTTATTGCATAATTCGCACTTTTCAATTAGAACGCAACAGAAATTTCCAGTGAAAACGGGTATTCCCAGTATAATTTTCAATTCATTGACAGTCTTCTGCGAACAAATTTTCATAACACGTGTAAAATGACTCTTCATATTTATTAAAAAAAATATCTTCAATGAAATTAAATTCTATTGAAATTTAACATATAAATTTTGCACTAAACTCTGAATCAACAAAACTGTATTTTTTTTTATTGAATTTACAAATTACTTGTTCTACTTCTTCTTCCACTTATCTCAACATTTATGAGAGACTAAATCCAATACAACCGAAAATATGTTTTTGCAAAAGTTCAATGCCTACATTAAAGTTTCTTCTACAAGACATTTCCGATACAAACCCATTAATTTTAATTTGTCATAAATCATAGTTCTTTAACGCATCAATCCTTGATGACTGTTTTTTGTGTGCTTTCATTTCTACCTTCTACAAATACTATTTGGTTGGCATCTCTATTTAATTAGGAAAAAACCATTATTTTATGAGCGTAACATGCTGGCCGAGCGTTACACATTTCTCATCAGATTAGACATAAAATTTTAGTCGTGCTTCATGCTTCACACGAAATTAGAAAATTAGTTCAAACAAAAACCACATGATTCGTCTCTAGGACAGAATTTGACCCGTCAAGATAAACCCTAACAAAATACCTCTTCCAAAATGGAGTCGTTTTCGTAGACTTTCGTCTTATCTCTTTACTCTTCTGCGTTTTTCTAAACCCAATCGATTGTTTGTGACTCGATTAAAAAACCGATAAGACTTTCACACCTTGAAACTAAAAGTGGTGGCTAAGAAATATTCATATCTTACGTTTTTTGAGTTTATATCGATAAAACAGATGACACATCAGGAGTTATCTTGTGCGGTTGAAAATCAGAGTTTTCTGTTTGGAAGGATATTTCTTTGAAAGGACTTTTTTCCTGAGGGAGGATATTATTTTGTCTAACAGAGATATTTTTTATGGGATTTTTATTATATTATTATTATTATTTCGTGTGGAAATTTAAGAGTTGTGGTGCCTCGTATTTTCAATATTCGAGAGATTTTAATTCGAGAGAAATCTTCACACGAGATGTCGTGATTCGGGAAAATTCAATTTTCAATTTGTGACTTTTGACGTTTCTTGTGAGAATTTCTCGTAAATGTCAAATTTTATGTGACAATTTCTCGTAAAATTCTCTCGTGGTATTTCGTTAGGGAGAAACATTTCTCGTTTGAAAAAATCTCAATGTCACAAAATATTGAAAACAGGGCCCCAGAAACTATTACATTCGACATTTGCGTGGAGTTGAAAGGGGCAGATAAACGCATATTATGAGTGCAAAAGATTTTCTGAAAGAAAATGCTCAGAGGATTTCCGAGGACTTTATTTACCGCTTTTAAAGTATTTTCATGATTTTTATTCGAATTGAGAGTTTCTTTCGAATTCGAAGGATTTTATGAAAATTTGTAGGATTTTTTAGTTTTGAAAGAATTTTTTATGTTTACTGCGGCTGGGGATTGTGTACTCTCAATAGAAAATTCGTTGGACTTTTTTGGAACTCTTTTTGGAAAGGGGATCCAAAATCACTAAGAACAGCGTGTACGTAATTTGTGTTCCGTACAGTAGGGTACATCGATTTTCCACTTTTCTGCCAGACCCCTCGGAATCGTTTTGTTATAGCAAAAAAAAGAACATTGTTAGAACTTTTGAGTGGATCTTGTGATTGCCCAAAGCGATTTTCAGAAAAAATGCAGATTTTCTCAAGCCCGCAGGTTTTCTCCACAAAAAATTGGGCCAACTACCTAATAATATTGCCTTTTTGCATTCTTTAGAGTTATTATGAGTTGTTTAAACGAAATTCAATTTTTTTATTCGAAAAAACTACGTTTCGTGAGCGGAAAACATCAGAAACGTTGGTATTCTGACATAATTCTTCCATTTCTTTGGGAGATACAGCTACACTCATGGAAATGTGAAAACCGACACATTTTTGTGTTTTGTGGTTTACTGACTTTATTGATTTCTCCATATAAAAATACATGCAAAAATTCACAAACTCAAGTAAAACACAAAAGCAAGAATGTGTCGGTTTTCACTTTTCCGTGAGCGTATCTTCAATTTATCGATTTTCTATATTCTAACGCTCTTGAAATACACTTGAAATAAGGCCGTAAGTTCAGCTGACATGTCAGCGTATTTTACAAGCTCTAAGGGAGCAGTCGCAAGAAACTGTACGACGCGACGCTTCAAGATTCCCAAAGTTCGATTCGAGGCAAAAGCGTATTTTGACCTGATTGATTGGCACAAAACGAAAATAACAGAGCCTCGATTAACGAAAACTTTTACATCTGCTCAGCTTCAAGAACTCCCCCGGGATGGTCCTGAATCAACGTATTGGGATTCTCCATAGTTTCACCTCCCCAACAATACGCAGGCTGTTGAGAGAAATGTCAAAGCAGTCACAGAGGTTTCATCCAAAGTGGCTGGGAGTGAGGATAGATACGGCAGCATTCGAGCTACCCTAATTTCACGGAAACATATGCCATCTTTCAAGTCAAAACAAGACTATAAAATTGTACCAAAAATTTATTGAAAATAAATGGTTCGTCTGACCAAATGCGTTAACAATTTTTTGAACTTACGGCCTTATTTCAAGTGTATTTCAAGAGCGTTAGAATATAGAAAATCGATAAATTGAAGGTAGCTGTATCCTCCAAAGAAATGGAAGAAATATGTCAGAATACCAACGTTTCTGATGTTTTCCGCTCACGAAACGTAAAAATTGAACTTCGTTTAAATAACTCATAATAACCCCAAAAAATGCATGAAGGCAATATTATTAGGTATTTGGCCCAATTTTTGGTGGAGAAAGCCCAAAAATCGCTTTGGGCAATCACAAGACCCACTCAAAAGTTCTAACAATGTTCTGGTAAAATTCTTTTTTAGCTATAACAAAACAATTCCGGGGGATCCTCGCAGAAAAAAACAAAAAAGTGGAAAATCGATATACCATACCGTACAGCTATTCCGTACATCATCATTGGGGGTTAGTTGCAAAATTATATTCGAGAAAATTATATTTTTGATGTAAAATGTAAATTTTGAGTATGTTTCATGGAAAAATGATGGAAGATTCATGAATAGTTATGCAAAATTTATGCAGATCATGTAAAAACGATTTACAAAAGACGGATAATTTATGTGACAATGATGGATTTTGATACATTTTTTTCCATCAAATTAGAAAAATATTTACACCATTTTAACATGATTGATATCATTTTTTCAAAAATTACATAAATTTAGCATGATTTGTACATAAATTTGACATTATTATGTCCACAAATTTGACATTCTTTGTCCATAAGTTTTCCATTAAGGTAAAAATAATGAAAAACTTTTGTAAATAATGAGAAAACTGATGTAAATGCTTTCCTCGTTTGGAATGTAAAAATGATGGAAAAATAATGTAACAAAATCCATCGTTGCTACATTAATCATCCATCATTTGTACATCTTTTTTACATGTTCTACATAACTTGTACATAATTATTCATGAATTTTACACAATTTTTCCTTGAAACGTACTCAAAATTTACATTATTTTTACATCAAAAATATAATTTTGAAATTTACCCATCATTGGATAATTAAAGCAAACTAAAAATCATGAAATGTTACAGGAAGAGAATCACAAGCTTGTGCATCTTTCTTAATTCTCTTTTATCTCTTTTTTCACGTATTCGCTTGCATTTTGTGCATGCAAAACTCGGTTTTTCGGTGAAACGAGTTAAAACGAAACGTTGCACAATCTTAGGATTCTTCTCCTGTAAATAAAAAAAACACAAAAATGTGTAAAATAGGATAAAGTATCGGCTAGTGCCATGGAAATTTAGTATGAACGCCACAGAACACACTTGACCGAAATATTGCTATTGTTCGATCAATGGGATTCCCAGAAAAATTTTCATTATGGGAAGCACTTGCCTACTTGTAGAAATCAACTTACTTTTTGTACTGAAAAATTAAAATATATAAATTACTTGAACTGCAAAAGACTATTGAATGTACTCCAGTCCACTCCATCGGATTCTTTTTAAATCATCAATGACATTAAAAATGTTAAATCATAAATTAATTATCGAAACTTCCGAATGTCTCATGAACCGTTCATAGAAAATCCGCTAAATATGTAAATTAAATAAACCATCAAAAATATCAACAACTTACCGTTAAATATTTTAATTCCACTATGAGTGAATATTCTACGAATGTACTTCTTCTTTGGCCAAGAACAAAGGTGCGAAATAAATTTTTTATAGCGTTAGTTTCCACTCGGAAATGAACTATATTTTTCTTTTATTATTGTTACTTTTTATTTGTTTTTAAAATGCACCACTTTTCCTTAACACGTCTCAAACAATGATGCACCACATTCCATAAAAGCACACAAAATTACTATCCAAGATCAAAACACAATGTTTGCATTGAGCAACTTTCATCAACAAGTGGTATCTGAAGACTGACTTTGATTAAATCATGAACTGTTAGGAGTACTGCTTGAGCAATATATATTGATGTAAGGAATATGGTCACTGTCATGGTGAAAAAGAAATGAAACCAGTTGAACGGTGTGTGTTCTTGTACTTGCTCAACGTATTCAGAAAACTCTAGCATTAGTCTGAGACGTTTAATTTTTATTGAAATTATGCGAGACAAATGCAATAATTGCGACTAACATTTACGGAGTCTTTAAAGCGTGTATTTTACACACTCTTGTGACTGCGTTTTTTCCAAGAACTTCTGTTTGAAGACTTTGATAATATTGCAGTGAAATGCAGAGAGTGCCTGTTCTGTTTTCACGTAAATATTTTAATGTTCCCCTTCTACATCTTTATTCATCTATGCTAATGGTGGTGCACATGACACTTCTACAAGATTCACTTGTCAAAAAATTTGTCAACTCGAGCCGCAGGTGAGGTTTACAAGAAACTGTGCGCAACATTTTTCTAGCGATTCAATAGAGTTATTCACACTTTTTATACAGTGGAATATGAGGCAAGCGTGACAGCTGGGGATAGGACCGAATGTCCCAAAAAAATATCCCCAACCAAAATATCCCCGAGGACAAAATATCCCCAGACAAAATAACCGGACATAATAACCACAATTTTTCGATTAAAAAAAAAAGACAAAATATCCCCGAACAAAATATCCCTTCAAACATAATATCCACACTCAAAAACTAAGAATATTCAATGTGAAGTGCACTTAGCGCCTCAAGCCTGAAATAAACAACCAAAAACAAAAAAGCAGGGTCGAGAGGCGGAGCCCCTAGCGGGGTTTGAAGCGTAGCCCCATTTACGTAAGGCCGCCTTGTAAGACTTACAAAAGCCCTCCGCAGGCGCGGGGGTGAGGGGGCAGAGCCCCCAACACACAATAGAATATCTAATTAATAATACCTACCTATATTCACCATTTCTGAGTAGACATATTACATTTGGGATATTTTGTCCGTTTTTTGTGGGATATTTTGTCTGGGGACATTTTGTCCGGAGATATTTTGACTGGGGATAATCGGTCCTAGAGCCATGACAGCTCTAATAAAATGAGGTCAAGATCGACACTTTTTGCGTGACAGGGGGGAGAAGGATAAAAAAATCCTAATTTTTGCGTTACGTAATTCATAAACGGCCCCACATACACAAATAGAACATCACATTGAAAAAGTGTGATTGTGGTGATTGTCCAATTGCTTTGTAGGGAAGCATTCGGGGCACGGTAATACCAAATAGATTGAAACATTGAATACGTGTTGCTACGTGGTAACGAAAAAGTTTTCAGTGTATCGCGAACCCAATAACCTGAACCATTGTACTGACTTTCATCACTTTTTGCTAGTTCTCTGAGATTTATAGTTTTTAAATAAAATCGGGACTTTCAACTTTTACTTTTGACCCTTCTTCACGGAGATACAGGCAGAAAGAGTTTCACTGAACCTCAAAAAATCATGGGAAAATGTAACGGTAGGCGCATAATAGACGTTTACTTCGTACTCATCTAAAAAAGTTTAAAAAAATGCCAGCATAATTTTAGTTTGACGATGATTGAGTCATTTATTAACGATTCGACAGGTAGTACATAACGAAAACACTCTATGAAATAGGTGTGCATGCACGTAATTGATATGCAATTGTTGTGTATTTAACAAAGCTGTGAGTAGTTTATGTCGAAGTTAATAGTTACACCATAATCGATTTAAAAAAATGTCGACTTAATTACGACGTACAGGTGAATAAAGTAACTGTTTAGCTATTAACATATTCAGGAAGGAAATTAGGAATATTTAAGATTTATCTTTCAGTCTTCACCCAAAGAGAACAGTTCTTTCTTTGTTATTTTAGTTCTTTTTTATTTGTTTTTCCGAAAAACAAAAGGTATTCTTGGTTCAAAAGATCTGATGAAGAATATAAATTAAGAGAGTGTCAGATATTTTGACATTGCATATTTCTAAGGCAGTGTTCATCAAATTTAAATTCCGAAACATCTACTGTTTGCATAACACATCCCTTTATAGATTCTCTGAATCAGAATATATAATTATTGAGTCTTAGTGTCAAAATCTGATCTGAAAAAACATCGCAAAGACTCGTGCATGTGTTATGCAAACAGTAGATGTTCTGGAATTTAAAATTAATCATCATTGTCTTAGAACTATGCAATGAAAAAACATCGCAAAACATAGAACTGTCAAAATATCTGACACACTCTTAAGGTGGTGTCTCTTAAAGAAGGCGATGCTTTGTCTTGTGTCTGGAACTCCTTCCCTAATCGTCGTCTAGAACATTTTCATGGAGAAAAATCGCAACAAACAGAGGTCTGCTTTTCAAGCTGGGCAACCTGGTGCCAAAAAAGTTTCTATAACAATGCTGCAGTAGAAGACATTACTATCAGGGGCGTGACAGTTTTTTGTTTTGATCTATGCAAGTAATATTCAACGCGAAGTTAGCTGCAGTTCCAACAGAAAACAGCTGTTTTTTCAACTTTTTCATGAAGTCAGCTGATTTAGGTAAATTTATGAATGAAATCAGCTGACGAAGTTAGCTTCGGTCGCAACTGTGGCTAACTTCACGTTGAATATTATTACTTGCAAAGATTAAAACAAAAGACGGTCACACCACTGATTACTATGCACTTGGTTCCAACTCGGCACCAGGCTGCCTACTTGAGAAGTTTAAGTAAACATAAAGAACGCAGCCTGGTGCCAACAAACAATTATTGACATCGAAATCGCAGCTACGAATATTATACGTCACATTAATTGCAACGCGGCACCAGGCTGCCTACTCAACATATTCTACTTTGAACATAGAGGGTAGCAGCAGCCTGATGCCAAATTGAAATTTATATGACGTTTGATATTCTTTATACTGCCGCTACAATGACTGCCTGGTGCTGCCTTCTATAGACTGCTTATACTATTCAAGTACGCAGCCTGGTGCCGAGTCAGAGCCAGGTGAACATTTATATACTCGTTTCATCATCCGTTTTCAGGGGTTTTCAGGGGTTCGTGTTTTCAGGGGTTTCACTTTTGGTTATGACCACTACTTTTTGGGTACCCATCTGTCGGTTGGTAAACTCTGTCAGACTAAGAGGAAGAAGGTGGTAAGTCGCAAATTTCGTGTGGGCAAATTTAGGGAAGAGGCAGTTAGGTCTCGTTTTATGGCAAGATTCGCCGAAGGATTTGAGGGGCTTCCAGCTGACTGCGGGGACATTGAGGCTGAGTGGGCGAATTTTAAGAAATTTGTCTTGGATCTGGCTGAGGAATGTCTGGGCAGTGTCGCTAGCGGGGGTCGAAACAAAAAGACGGGTTGGTGGAACGCCGATATCAGGGGGGCTGTATTGGAGAAAAGGAAACTATACTTGGTTTGGTTACAGGACAGGACGGTGGCGAAGTGGGAGGCTTATAAGGCTTGTAGGCAACTGGTTAAGGATCTAGTCAGGGAAGCGAAGGACCGGGAGGGGAAAAAGTTTGGTGAGGATTTGGAAAGGGCAGGTCAAGGCAGGGGTAAGAAATTTTGGTCGATGATTAAAGACATTAGGCGCGGTGGCGTGAAAGAGGGATGTAGTAGTATTTTAGATAAAGACGGCGAGTTAATTACAGATAGGGGTGAAGTCTTGAAGACTTGGCGGCATTACTTTAAGGGTTTATTTACATCTGTCAATCAGGTAGAAGAAAATGGGAGGGAGGCAGGTCCTAGCTCGGAGGTGGAGGAGGAAATTACACTGGATGAGGTGTCCCGAAAGGTCGGCAGATTAAGGGAAGGAAAATCCGCAGGGGTGGATGAAATTAGGACGGAATTTATTAAGTATAGCGGATCAGGTGGGATCCAATGGCTTTGTAGGATTTTCAATTTGGCCATGAGGTCTTCAACAGTACCTGCTGACTGGAGCTTCGGTGTTATTGCTCCGTAAGGTTTGCAGTAACTACAGGGGGATATCGCTCTTGAGCGTGGTAGGTAAGGTGTACACGGGTGTACTTGTTGACCGGGTTAGGAACATAGTGGAAGGTGTACTGGATGAGTTTCAGGGTGGTTTCAGGCCTCTGAGGGGATGTCAGGATCAGATTTTCTGCCTCAGACAGACTATCGAAAAGCTTTATGAAAAGAACAGGGACTTATACTTATGCTTCATCGACTTGGAGAAGGCATTCGACCGGGTACCAAGGCAGAAGCTATTCGGGATTCTTAGCGAGTACGGTATCAATGGGGGTTTACTGCGTGCCATTAAGAGTATTTACTCAGAAAGCAGGGCCGCGGTGAGAATAGATGGCGAAATTAGCGAGTCTTTCGAGGTTAAAGAGGGCGTTCGTCAGGGTTGTTGTCTTTCCCCGCTTCTGTTCATAATTTTCATGGACAAAATCATCAAGCAGGCAAACTTGCAGGGAAATGTCGAGGTGGGTGAGGTAATAATGAAAATCCTGGCCGACGCGGATGACTTGATTCTGTTGGCAGATAGTACCACGGAGTTGCAGGGTGGGATTGACTGCCTAAATGCTGCATGTGAGGAGTATGGGATGAAGATAAGTGTAGGGAAAACTAAGGTTATGCATGTCGGCAAAGCTCGGAAGGAGATAGCTTGCAATTTAAATGGGGAGGAGCTAGAGCAGGTTTCTGAATTCAAGTACTTAGGAACCATTTTTTCAGAGGATGGCAAGTTAGTTAGGGAATTTGAGGAAAGGAGGAAAATGGGGAACGCGGTGGCCAGTCAGTTGAGGTCGCACGTGTTCAACAAAAGGGAATTAAGTAGCGGAACAAAGTTAGCTATTCACAGGTCAATATTCCGGCCGACGATTCTGTATGGTAGTGAGAGTTGGGTTGACTGCGGATATCTCGTGCATGACCTGGAGGTTTCTGATATGAGGGTTCTTAGGAATATAGCGAAGGTTAATAGGAGGGAGCAGTGGGATAATCATATAAGGAACGGCGACATTAGGGAAAATTTAGGGATTTCGTCAGTGGAAGAGGCGGCAAGGGCCAGTCGTCTGCGCTGGTTCGGGCACGTTCAAAGGATGGGTAATAACAGGCTACCGAAAAGGATCTTGGATGCACAGGTCCCGGGTGTTAGGCCAAGGGGTAGACCAAGGAGAAGGTTTATCGATTCAATTAAATCAGATTTAGAAGTTAGGGGACTTTCTCTGGGCGAACAAACCATCTCCTTGGCGGGCGATAGGAGGGCATGGAGGACGATAGTTCACCAATCTGGGGTTGCGACAGAAAGACCTCACACCGGAAGGTACTAACGGTCTATAAAGTTTGATGATGATGATGTTTCATCATCCAACATTGTTAAAGAAATTTTTTTGGCCTTTCGGAATCAACCGATAGTTGCGCCATTCAAAATTCACGTTTGAAGCTTGGCGGAGGGGTCTACGAAACTCGGACACATTCGGACGATGTGGACGGTCAAGGTCTAGTAGGGTGTCAAACAAAAAATCTAGCCACGCTATTAGTGCGGTGTCGTCTTATGTCAAAATATACAAAATTTCACGGCGAATTTCATAATCCGTCAAGCGATGAAAAATGATGTTCATGTCACGCGATTTGTGCGGCGTCGTCGGCTAATGTCAAAGTATACGAATTTTTCATAACGAACAACATAAGCTTCTGTTGAAATTACTTTTTCGGAAATGAAAAGAGTATAGAATGTCCCACCCTCTTGGACACTGTTACAATTTATAAAGCTCAAGAGTATAAATTACAGACGATTTGCATGGCGTTTAAATTGTTTACAGAGGTAAGAGAAAACTTTTTGTTAAAAACTACAAGCCCCTTCTGTTTCAAAGAGGTAATGCGTAAAGTTATTCTGCTTGTGTTATCAATTACAATTGTATCTATTACAAGTCTCTTTTGTCAAATTGGTAAATTGATTAACAACGAACATGAGAGATAATCCTTATTGATTTTACTTGAACAATTTCCATGTTAAATAACGAGGGTTTGCAGTGTTTTATCGCCGACACACCAAGATTACGGATTTAAATTTCAAGGTATTTAATAATGTTGAATTACAGTCGTTGATTGTGAAATAAATTGCGGTTTCAGTCTAGGCCGTTGATCAAATGCATTCGAATTATCTACTTAAGTAGAACGTTGTGATAGCGCTTTTGTTTAAAAAAGGTATTTTCGGAGTTTCATTATCGATAGCTGTCCGTTCTATCAACGAAATTTTGCTACAAATTACATCTAATCATTTCAAGCCTTCCACACCAGCTGTGAAATACACAGAAATTATTAGAGTTATGAAACCTTATCGATTACACATCCTCTGTTCACGAGATCTTATAAATAGAGCATACAAATTTGAAAATTTGCAAGAAAAAAAAAACTGTGGGTGACCTTTCCATTTTATTAAATTAATTCTTTAGTCTGTCGTGGAATTTTTGATAATAATCATAAAAAACGTGAATATTTTAACTCAGTCTATCTGGAACTTGATATCGATTTTATGTGTCGATAGAAGTTATCGAAAGTATACTGCGATAAAAGGAAAAAACTTTCATCAATAGAAGATTATGTACTTGTTTGGATGTTTCAATTTTATCACAAAATGACAAATTTTCCAACAAATAGTCAACTTTTCAGGAGTATTTAGAGAAGTTAGCTCTGTTAAATGAACACAAATATGTCTTCTTCTCGCTTCTTCTTTCGTAAAGCAAATATTGAAAAAACTCGAAGATGAGTTAAATTCATAAAATTCCCCTCAAAATCCCTAAAAATCCTTAAATATCCCAAGTTTTTTTGTGTTGAATTTGTGAATGATTTCTTTTCTTGGCTCCCGTCAAAAATCCCGAAAATTAAAATCCCGAAAATCCAAAATCCCGAAAACAAAAATTGTGAAATACCAAAAATCCTGATTGATACGAGTGAATTTGAGTTTGGGGGGCTATGCCCCTTCTCCCTCGTGCCTGCGGCGAGCTTATTTTTTACGTCTGCGGCTGGCTTTTTTACGTCTTGCAGACGGCCTAACGTGCATGGGGCTCTAAACCCCGCTAGGGGCTCTGTCCCTTAGACCCCGCAAGGGGGCTATACCCCCCTGACCCCTCACAGCGGGCGCTTCCGCCCCTCGACCCCGCTTTCATTTTTCTTATTAATTTCATCTTCGCAACTCAAAAAACTTCTTTCTCCTTAAACCTAAACATTCGGGATTTTTGTACATTCGCTATTTTTGATTTTCGGGATGATAATTTTCGGGATTTTTGACGGCCACCCTTTTGTTGCCCTAATGGTAGCAATACATTCCTGTCGTATACGACAAAAATCTTGCAGATTAACGTGGCAATCTGTACCAAAGCGCTAATAGGAGCACGGAATTTGGGATATGCCCAATCTGAAAGACCGTCTTCTTGAATTGCGTTAGATTTAAAAATATTTTCTCCAAAACATCGTATCACAGCAGTTGTTAATGCGATATTTTTTTCAGAACTTAACAAAATGGGAAAAATAGACGATTCCGATACCACATCTACCAAGTATGTATAAGACAAACTGAGAAATTTTGCAAACATGATAACGGCATGTCCTTTCAGACATTTGATAAATCTTCAGGATTTTTCGAAAAATGAACATTTATATTCACAATCGAAAGGATTATTGATGGTTTTCAATCAAATAAATTTTCACGATCATCGAAAGTATAAAAGTCGTACAGGAGCAGATCTGGATTTGAATAAGATCAGAGACACATTTTCACATTTTTCGTTCAAAGTTGAGGTTAGAGTTGATCTAACAGTTAAAGAAATATTTTCAGTTTTGTATCACCGTAAGTAAAACCTATCACCAATTACATTCAAGTGTTAAATGCAGAAAGAGCGACATGTTGCATTAGTGAATTATGAGAAAAACTCACACTGAAATTCACTGATTGGGCATGTTCGTTGTCTGAATTTAACTTTGACAAGATTTGCAATGCCTCAAATTTAGATTCCACAAGTTCCACTACGTTCTATATATGTAATCTGAAATAATTGGAAGCCCTATGGTACTGAATTGACCAGTTCTGTTGCACCAGATACAGCGAGAGGTCTTATATCCCTGGCACTACCACTACGAAATCGTTCAGTCCAATATCTCTCTAGAGTCCATTATCACCCAGCCCAATATCACTCTACCGTTCATTCCAAAATGAAACGTGGATGTTAATGGACAGTGAAACGTTGTCCGCTTATGTCAAAGTATACGGAATTTCATGATGAAGTGTATAATGTGACAGGTACATCATTTTTCGACGCTTGATATATGAGGAAATTCGTCATGAAATTTTGTATCCTTTGACATAAGCCGACAGCGTTTGTGGTGACTAGTTTTGGAACTAAATTTGAGGATGAAAGTAGACAAACGTGAAAATTATCGTAAATTTCGTTATTTTCATTTTCAGTACCTTTGCACCACAATTTAGACGAATTTAGTTCTCTTATGATAATATTCCTAACATATGGTGAAGGAAATGATAAAATTATGGCATCTGATCATGCGTTTAGTATAAAGGACATTGTGCACGATCTACAACCGAATAAAATGGAAGCGATGACGGGAAAGCCAAAAATTATTATGGTAAATGCCAGCAGAGGGAACCAATTGAACAAAACCGTTCCATTGAATGAAAATGCCGCGGTGGGTGGACATTCCAGACAACCATCGGAATCAAAGATATCGAGTTCTGTTGCGTACAATTTGGAAAATTATGAATTGTACAATAAGGACGTCGGTTGTGGATATTCGGGATTCTATCCGTTGAATGCCGATTTTTTGTTATGTTACAGCACATACGAAAGTGAGTGGGAAGCCAACCTCAGATATTAACTTTTTACGATAAACGGAACATTTGCAGATCATTTATCTTTTCGGAATGAGTATGGGTCGTGGTTCATCCAGGAGTTTTGCGATGTTCTTGACCATAACAGGGATAGTTCGATTGAGATCTTCGATGTACTCACAACGACTTGCAGAAAAATGGCCAAAAGACGCACCGATGCGATTGGTGAATTAGACAATATTAAGCAAGTTCCTATGTTCACCAGCACATTGACAAGGAAATTTTTATTCCTGTCAAAAACTTTGGTCAATTATTTAAAATCAAAATAAGAATTTACCGATTAAAACGAAGAGTAGATAATCTCGCATATCTTTGTTAATCTTCATCTTACAAACTCTCTAAAAAAACTTCAAAATCCAGCTTTAAAACGATAATCTGAGAAACGACAGACAGACACGCTAACAAGTTCCATAAATGCACTCAAGGAAAGAAACGAAGTCCTGTACATCAGTGTAACTCGTAAATTGAGACATTTGTGCCCGAAATCTCGATTGGGATGAGAATTGACCCTGGTGGCGATAAGAGATTTGTAAATCTAAGAATCTGAGTGTGAATCTGAGGTACGAGTCATAGTCGCAAATCAGGGGATATAGGTCTGAAATCGAAGCATCTATCGAAGCGTCTGTCCAATCACCTTGGTCTGTGAGATTCAGAGACCTGGTATCTGTTCTGGCCCATAATTTCTACAATGACTTTTTAAGGACGAGTTAAATCAATTGTAAATCCTCCAATAGATCAATTTCCAGCAGAGTAAATCAACAAATCAAGTGGTTTGATGCACCTTTACAAATCGTACTACCTAGACGAGGATCATTTTCTGCCTTTAAAATCCAAATCGCAGTTTGAAATAGGTAAAGATCTCATACTTGTTTAACCTTTTATAAACGGCTAACATGTGTCATCAACGAGATGACACAAGAGAATGATTCGAACACACAAACGTTTAGCCTTTTATAGCAAAAAACTGAATGATGTTTTAGATTCATTTGATTTTACAACTGCAGTGAAGAGAACTTCAACAAAATGAAGTATCAAATTTTTGTTTTGAGACCTCATACGTCTGCCGTTTACATAAGGTTAAGAGTCTAAAGAAAGGAAAAAAGGGTGACCCACCATTTCGCCGCTGATCATATCGTCGCCGATCATATTGCCGCCGAAAACGTTTTGCCGCGGATTCGTTTGGTCGTCGATTCATTAAACTGCTGAAGACATTTCGACGCGGTACATTTGGCCCTGAATATTAAAAATGAAAATTAATAATTTAAATTCTGGGGCCATCCATAAATGACGTCCAGTTTTTTCAGTGCTGCCAACACATTTAAATCGTTAATTACTCGATAAATGTGCATTCAGGTGATTCAAATATGTGTTGTACCCCTCTAAATACCCCCTAATTGGGGCCAGAATGCACATTTATCGAGTTATTAACGATTTAAATGTGCTGGCAGCACTGAAAAAACTGGACGTCATTTATGGATGGCCCCTTCTGAGCGAAAATCGGTGGTTAACAAAACTAGAAAATTTTCCCTTTTACAAAATGTCACAGAAACCTTTGTAGTCAACGATAGAAGCAGCGGCATTGCGGCGAAAATCTTTTCCATTCGGCGAAAAGATTCAGCGGCAAATTGATCTTTCGACGAAATGACCGTACGTCTGAACAATAGCTCGGCGAAACGTTTATGCGGCGAAATGTGTGCGGCAAAACGCTCGGCGGCGAAACGTACCACGGCGAATTGATGGAGAACCTGAGAAAAGTAGACAATACAGTTGCTAGTTGAGGTCGTAATTATAAGAAGTCATTTATAAATGACTTCCAACTGACTCCTGGGGGGTGTACAAAAACCGGATGAACTCGGACGGTGGGAGAGTGTCTATGGTTAGTCGGACGTGCATAAAAAAATCGATGAAATTGACTGCACCAAAAAATGGAATCAACAATTTTCGAGAATATATATGTTTGTCATATTGTTTTAGATTTATCATGTTGGGACGACCCACTACTGGGTCATGAAACAAAGATCTGCTGATCCTTTGTTCCTTTCCCATTCATCACGTAAATCCTTCGAACCTACCAGTACCAGCGAGGAACTTGTCGAGGACAATTGGTGCTAGCTTTAGTACATCCAGAGGTCTGATCACATGACCACCCAGAGTTCTGAGTCTCAGTTGAGAAAACTTTGGACACTCACAAATTACGTGATATCCGGTTTCGTTCCCGAGACCACAGGTACATTCGGGATCGCTAACGATTTCCATCTTTGACAAATGACTGCTTAGTCCACAGAGCCCGGTTATCCCTACCACTACTCTTCTATGCGACTCCGGTCCATGTTCAGCAGTGCATTTGTCCACTTGCAGTCGGGCATTGGTAGGAACTGCTTTGTGTGCGTTGCGGCCCTTGCCCCACCATATTCACGCCAACGTTTCATTCCCTCTGAACGCAGCCATTCCTTTACAGCCTTGTCACATTCTGACTGTGGTATAGGAATGAACGGTTCGGGTTCCATCTATTCCAGAGTGCCCCTACACCCAAGCAACCGTCACCCGATTACTCAGGCCCAGCTGGTTTAGTGTGCTTTTGAACTCCCTCTTTAATTTGGGTGTGGTGACAGGCGACATTGTCGCTCTGATCATTTCTTCGCTGTCGGAAAGGATTGTGACTCTTTCGCCTACCGTTTCCGGTCTCAATGCACTTCACAATCCTTCCATCGCTACGAACGTTTCTGCCTGAAGTGTACTGGCGAAATTTCCTAAGTGGAAGCTCTCTTCTGTCATAGGTTCCAGAGTTTATACCCCAGCCCCCACTCCATTAGAGTTTTTTGATCCATCTGTGAAACAAATGAGTCCATCCGTGGGCAGACTGTCTGGCCAAACTCTCAGCCATTCTAGTCTATCCGGTATGACAGCCTCGTAGTGTTTCACAAAGGTAATTTCCGGTTTTATCCGGTCCCTGGGCATGTTAAAAATTGGATTGGCTATTGCCCCCCTGATTTTTCCATGTCCTGTGTTAAAGTTCCTCATCCAAAGATCATTAAGTAAGAGTCTGTCCGCAGTTGTGAATGCTATCGCTTTGATGATCGTTTGTATGAGTGCGATATACAGCAGCGCTTCCATGGCTGTCGTTGCTGTTGTTTTCATAGCTCCAGTCATGCAGATGCATAGCAGTCTTTCAACTCCTTCCTCGCGGTCTCTACTTCGGGCCTAGGCCACCAAACGACGCAGCCGTGGGTGATCATAGGTCTCATTACTGCTTCAAAAATCCACAGTATGGCCTTGGATGGAAGGCCTCATTTCTTACCAAAGGCACTTCTACATATCCAGAAGGCTTTACTAGCTCTGTCTCTGCTGTCGAGCGTCACTCCCAAGTCCTTCACCTTGTTTCCAGGAGTGATGATGTCTCCAAACATCCTGAATTTCCCAATTAGTTCATGACCCGTTCGTCTTCTGCTGAAGAGAACTATATCTGCACCAATCTTCTACTACTTTCATAGAATATCTGATGCAATCCCCAAGGGTACTTTCAAACTTCCCTCTGATTAAGATCGTTAGGTCGTCCGAATACCCTTGAGCGTAGATACCCTTACCCTTTTGCTGCCCAGAATTTAGCTTTGTGGCCGCATATCGTAGCTTCCACTCTCTCTGCTGCTACTGATGCATGAAGCATGCTACTGAGCCACCTTATCACAATCTGATTCACCTTCGCTCTTCCAGCGCCTGGCGAATGACCCCGAAAATGGTGTTATCGAATGCACCTTGGATGTCCATAAAACAGCCAAGCGCGACCTCACCAATCCCAAATAATCTTTCCACCCTGGCCACTAGATTATGCGGCGTCGAATCCGTGGATTTACTTACCTGATACGCATGTTGGTTCACATGCAGCGGGTATCTCGGCAGGATTTCGTCTCTGATATAAAAGTCTACAAGTCTTTCCTGACGAAAGATATCGGACGGTTTCGGTATAAAAGAACTTTCACCGTTTCCCGGGACGACGGGATGCGTCGCAGAATTAGCGAGCCACGTAAAACCTTACAAAGCGGTTCCATCAGGATTTCTCCGCTTTGCTTCAGAAGAGCTGGAAGGGTTTGAACTTACCAATGGCCCACTTTATCCTTTTAACAGTAACAATTCTGTTTACCAGATTCCAATCCTCCTCCTCACCTTCGTGATACTGCACCCTGGAAAGTGTGTGCCGAGAAGATGTTCGGCCGTTTCCTTGCCAGAACACGTGAAACTATCATCTGGTCTTTGCAGAGTTCCAGGTAGCAGTTTTGAGTCTTTGGCTAGGATTCTGTGAATTCTGGGGTAATCTGGTACTTGTTCCATCTCAGCACTTCTCTCTCGCTTTCCACTTTACCACCTTTCTGAACATTTTTTGCGCTGTTCTGTAAGTGTTCCAGTTTACCTCGAGCAACGCTCTAATTGCTTTATTCCAGGCTTTCCGAGCTGATTTCCTCAACCCTTCTATCTCTCGGCTCCAGAACTTACCATCTTTCTTGTCGATCGATGGAGGAGAACTCGTATGCTCTAGTCAGCAACAAGGTTAGATTAGATTAGATTAGATTGGAATGGGTGGAATGGGTGGACCGAAGTCCCGCACCTAAGCCTCCAGTAGGCCTGTTGTGCATACCCACATTGATTACCTAAATCCTATTAGTGCGATTAAGGTAATCCAATATGAACTTCGGCGGAATACTCCATATAATGTTGTGTGGCAATATAAATGCTCCAATGGTTTTGGCTCTGGCGGATATATATGCCGGGCATTTGCAGAGGTGGTGTAGAGATGTTTGTTAAGGCAGTGTCCAGTGAGGATTCCTGTCATTCTTCTAAGGTTCCTTCTGCCAAGTGAGAGAAAGAATCTAGAGTGACGCTCATTGATGCTTATGCAGTTTTTGGACTGTCTTGCGTGGTTAATAGATTTCCAGTGATTTTTGAACATATCGTGTTTCCGTTTTTTGATGCACGATCGATGGAGGAGTTTTGATGAACGGTTTTGGGCCAATGAATTCTTTCCTCGCTCCGGATTTAGCTAAGTCATCCGCGATTTCATTGCCCTCTTTGTATAACAACAATGTATAGCAACAAGGTTATGCCATTTGCGGCAACATCGGTACCGTTGAGACTTTGTCATATATCTGTCATACAAATTTTAGCCGACAAATTCAGGACATTCAATTTCTTCCCATATGATTTGTATTGCGCGTCGAACAAAACTTGTCTGGACAAACAGATCTGCAAGCTGTGTGGAAAATACTTTGCAGAAAAACACTTAAACATGTCCATCAAAGGAAGATCACTACAAAAACCCTTTTTAAGAGGGAAATGTGACGCAAGTCCTCGTCTCTTCTTCCAAAACAACTGATATCAATTTGGGTGACACAAAAGTGTCGGACATCATTTATGAACGACCCCTAAGAGGTAGCTGTTCAATGGAGTGAATGATCTTTAGGTTTCTACGTTAGGATTCCAAGAACCATAAAACCTACTAAAATCGTCTTAGATATTGGGGAGAATTCAAGAGTTTTTACAGAAGAAGACATGCTATAGTCTGTCAAGGCTTGTGCAAAGTAAGATCATGCACCCGACCACTACTAGTCAAATTTTTTGAAAAATCGGGGGCGCTGATGCTGTAATAATTTCTAAAGCGGCGATAATCGGAATCTTCTTTGTCATTCGGCAGCGGCGCCACTGAAGTTTATTTTTAAATGCAATGGAATGATGCGATTTTTAGATTTTTTTGGTAGTGCGCGAGTCTGTGCATGATGGAGGATAAGAGATTGCTAAAAAAAATCTTGTTCTTGATGTAATTAAATCTCTTTGACGGCTGTTGGGGCTGCAATTGAGCTCCTTCATCAGGCCTCGATGTGGAATGAAAACCCAAATTTAATTTCTGATAATCTGTTTTATTGCAAATGTGTTAGGATTATTTTTCACAAAAAATTTTCAATAAATATATTTTACAGTTAAGTTTTATAAGTTAATTTATTTTAGTCATTCATTCAGTATTTATTCAAATATGGTCCACGCATTAATTTGTTTAAATCATTTCAAATAAAAGAAACTTTCGGCCCAGTACACAACAATTGCAATCTCCAATGGAGTGTAACTAAGTCCGAAGAGAAGAAAAATTTTACACTTTTTGTTTGAAAACATAATTTAGGAAACATTTACTAATTTATTGATTCACAGGGAAGATGACAAGAAATTCCTTTTAACATTCAAAGCAAATATTTTATTTTTAAATCAAACACTTTAAGTAATTACAGAAATTCCATTTAAATTTATTCGACTTTTTCATTTATATTGCACAAAATACTGTGGAATGAGACATTTTAACACGATTGCCCAATATCAATCCAATTCGTTCCACATGTGGCATACATCCCGTATTTCAGAGAAACGTATACATATTTTTTGGCTGATGTTATTGGCACTCATGTACCAGTAGCCAGTCCTCGTCAGTTAGTATGGACTGGCTAATTGCACGTGAGTATCAATAGTTTATTCTAATGTGGATTGGCTAATGGCACTCACGTTCCAATAGCATGAGCCAGTATGGTCTGGCAAATGCATGCCAATGAGAACTGCATAATGGCATGCCAGTGCCAAAAGTCACTCCATATTTTTTGTGTGGAATGAATTGGATTGAAAACTATGTAAAAGTTAATTTAATTCCACAGTAAAAAAAAAGTCAAATAATTTAAAATGGAATTTCTTTATTGCGTATTCCGTTTTTTCCTATAAACAATATGTTCTGTAATGTAATAAGTTTTTGTTTTGTGTAATTGTAAATCTGCAGATTTCAACAAGAAAAGAGAAGTACAAAATCCATGCAATGATTTGCTGAAATTTGATGTGGAGGAATTTTAAAATCTAGTAGCTACTGAAGCAAGATAACAAACAGGCCACTGGTTTTGATTCTGGTGTTCGGAACCATCCTTTACTTTTTTCACTGTTCTGTTAGAGAAAAAGTAATTTTGCCTCCAAAAATAAATCTATTACTTCAAATGGTCAAATCTAGAAGATTTTTCCATTTGGTAAATATAGATAATTTAGACTGACTGTAAGCTCAGGGCCTAATATTTGAGAAAAAACTTCCCTAAAAGATGGTTTAGAACTTTTTCCCAACTATTAGGCCCTGTGAGTAAAGGAATGATGAGAAGGTTAGAGACTTTAAGTTAGGAAACAAATTTCAAAAAACGTTCTAGATAGCTGCTGGTGGTATTTTATAGAAAAAATATAAATTTAAACTGGAGTTGCCGCAATAACTTCGATATCGCTTATACTTTTAACCCGACGATGTTGAGCATAGCGTGGTAAAGATGAATAAGTGTCCAATGGTGGCGCACTAACACGATGACTTGGTGGCGCTGTTGTCGGCTGCGGTTGACCGATTGTTGCGTAAATTCCATTTTCGCTGCTGCTATAAGATGGTGTTGGTGACGTTGATGCGCCAAATTGCTTATCTGGGCGATATTTGCTATTAAATCGGAAGGCCTTGGACAAAGATCCCTGGGAGAATTAAATAGTGATTTTGTAAATTGTTCGTTCTATCAAGACGATTTTGTTTTGAGAAAAATGTTCATTTAAGAAATGTCTAATAAATCTCTATAGTACCTGAGATCCTTTCCATGCACCAAACTGCACTCAGAAACGTAAAAAAGGAAAATAAATAAACTTTGTTTCATCGTTTAACAAGAATCTGCTTTAAATGGCAGGGAAATCCAACGAAGAAATAAAAAATGCGCTTATCAAGTTTTGGATTGACTTTTTAATTTAGAAACTCGTATTCTTGAATAAATTTAAGGTAACAACATATTCTCTTACTACTTTATTATTGTTTAATGTGCGATTTCTATTTTTATTTAACTTTCAATAGCTGATGGTGTAAACGGATACCAAAGATAAATACAAAAACGGTTCATTTTCAAATTTAATAAAACGAAATTTAATAGCAACTTTTGGACCTACTAATTGTCACTTAAGTCCCTTCACATTTTTCATAGGTCACGGGATCTTATCCTAACGCCGCCGCGCAGAAAAAAACTCACGTGAGTAGAACTTATCCCGCACAAATTTAGTTGTTTCTATTCGAAACGTACTACTCTCAAGTATATTTTACTTGCTGCGTGTATGACAGTGTCAGGCCCGTAGTTAGGGGAGGGGTCGAATGGGTCGTCGCCTGACACTCATTCCATAATGAAATTCACAAGACTTTGACAAAACTTGTGTCGTGACAAGGAAAAAAAAACATAGAGAAAATCCGCGAAGATTTTCAACGAATTTTGCCGAAAAAAATCAAATTACCGAGAAAATTAGACCAAACAATCTTTTGTTACTAATTTGATTTTTTTCAGCGAATTTCGTTGAAAGTCTTCGCTAATTTTCTCTAAGTTTTTTTTCCCTTATGACGACACCAGCTCTGTCAAAGTCTTATGAATTTCATTATGGAATGCTTAACCTCTAAAGAAATTTATCTTTTATGGGTACGTATCTCATTATGAAATTCGCTTTACTTTGTCGTATGCTGACGTCTCATTACATTTACATTACTTAACATTACGTTACATTTTTACAACACTGCATGAGAAGAGAGCTAACATTTTTCATCTAGAAATAATAAGTCGATGGTATAAGAAAGTAGCGGTAGAGTAATTTCCTTGACAAAACAAATGTCAGAGTGAAAGATGTCAGAGTGTCACATTGACAGCTGTCAAAAAACGTGCACAGACAGCCAGAGCATTCCCATAAAGTAGCTACCACTACTTAATAATTGATTTTTCTATTCATTACTTTTGAAGTATTCACGGTTTAGTACGGCGTCGTCGGCTTATGTCACTTATGTGATGAGCAACAAAAAATTTGGAACAGTTTGACGTAAGCAGACGTTGTCCTAAACGTAAGGATCGAAGTAAGTCTTCCTAAGGTAATTTTGAAAAACTTTTTTGAGAGAATTTCTGTGAGAGAATTTCGTTTGCGAAGCTGACCAAATTCACTATGAATATGAGAGATTGGCACCAGCGACAGCGGTGCACGGGTTTCAATACAAAGAAAATTCATGACACAATTTGTTAATGTTTTTGTTAAAATTTTTCAGGAAATGTTTGAGTGCAACGGATATGGGCATAGATTATGTATGGACAGGAGAGTTTCTTTTTCCGAAAAAGTGTTGTGGAGCCGTTTAAGATGTTAAAATTGTTTGTAAAGTGTTTACTATACATACTTTATAGCTGTATATGCACCGCGAGTCAAATTCCTCATTTTTTTTAAAACATTGATTTTCAAGAGCAGTTTCTGTAATTCATACAAAAAATCTGACGTATTTGTGTCTCAACTTTGAATTTTATAATTTAATCTATTCGCCATTGAACTAAACAAAAAGTCAACCTGCTCCAAAGTTAAAATTCCGCTGGTTATTATCTCAGTATAAAAAGAAATGTGAGATCGGCAACCAACAGTTATTTTGATGACGAGGGGCGAAAGTAAAAAATTCAAATCCGTGTGAAGTTTGCAGTAGAGCTGTCCACCGCCGTTTCGTCAGCTAGGTCTTCAAGACAGTCTGTAGCCTTTGGAATATATCCTAGAATTGTCTAATGTTCAGTTGCGCCATCTTAAAATCGATTGTCAGCCGAATGCAACCGAATCTTCGAAGTTACGCCGACTTAAAATCGAACATTCGGTTGCATTCGGCTGTCAATCGATTTTAAGACGGCGCAACTTAAATAATTTCTTTCAGTGTTATTTAGGAGACAGATTGTCTTACAACTCTCCTCTACATTTTTGCTGAACATTGAACACTTCTAGGATGTATTTCAAAGGCTAGACACTGTCTTGAAGACCCAGCCAACGAAACACCGGCGCATGGCTCTAATGCAAACCGTGGGATTGCCGCCCTTACCTTCGGTTCGGGCTGGCAACTCAAATAATTTGTTCCAGTGACATTTACGAGCAAAATTGTCTTTGAGAGATGATTAGATACAGCTCTCCTCTACATTTTTGCTGAACACTGGACAAGTGTAGGATGTAGTCCTAAGGCTAGGGACTGTCTTGAAGACCCAGCCGACGAAACACCGGCGCACGGCTTGATTTTTTAATTTTTTTACTTTAGCCCCGAGTTATATATATATATGGCCCATATGGCCCATTTTTATGACACATCTTGCGATAGTTTTTATTTTCTGTCCACAAATTAAACAATGAAACCCTTGAAGCAAAAGTGAAAGAATGAACCGAACATTTATTTTCGGTTCTTAGATGAGGACCGAAAGTGAAATATAAAAAACGTGGACGCTAACTGCTTCGAAGTACGCCTTGGCAGTGTTGACTTGATTCTGATCAGATGAATGTCGAATTTACAGGAAATTTTTTCGCTTAATTAATTTGTTTTCTCGAATATAGACCGTTACAAACGTTGCTAATTTAAATTTCTTTCTATTTCAAGACGACAGAACTAGATTTTCCTAAAAGTTTCTCGTATGATTAGATTTATCAGATTGGGTCGGTCCATTCCCGGTCCTCAAAACACAGATCTGATGATCCTTTCTGTCGATGTAAATCTCGAAAACCTCCCAGTTCCTACAAGGAACCTGTCTAGAGCGGCAGGTTCCATTTTGAGTATTGTTGCAGGTTGGACCACATGACTTCTTAGAGTCCTAAGCCTCAGTGAGGAAAACTTCGGGCATTCGCATGTAACGTGAACGCCCGTTTCCTCACTTCGGCCCCAGGTACAGTTGGGATCGTTAAAGACTCCCATTTTTCCCAGGTGCTTGCTCAATCCGCAATGCCCAGTGATCACACCCACCACCCTCTTGATGCGCTTCCTTTCCACCTTTAGCAGTTCTCTAGCCCACCTCCCATCAGGCACCGGGAAGAAACACTTCGTGTACATCCCTCCTTCAGAGGCGTTCCAATAGTTAGCGAATTCCGACCTCACCCAGCTCTTCATCGCTTTCACGCATGCCGAGTGTGTTGACGAGCCTCTTCTCGCTAGCTCATCAGCTCTCTCGTTTCCCTCCACAGCAGAATGTCCGGGGACCCAGACCAGCGTGACCTGATTTCTTAGTCCCATCCGGTTCAGGGTTTCCTTCAGCTCTTTTATTAGCTTGGATATCACGACAGGCGACACAAGCGCTTTCTCCACATGCCTCTGCTGGTAGTGTCTCCTGCGCTCCCATCAGTGCAGTGCCGCAAAAGTTTCAGCCTGAAAACATCGGCATATCCACCTAGGTGGTACCATCTTTCCGCCAACGGTTCCAGAGAAAATACTCCGTCTCCCGTGCCTTCTGAAGTTTTAGAGCCGTCAGTAAAGCTCACAATTCTTTCATCTGATAGGCAGCTTGGCTAACCTTCCAGCCATTCAGAACTGCTGGGTACGAAAGCCTCGAAACGCCCTACGAAATCTGTCTCTGGTTTCATTCGGTCCCTAGGCATCGCAAAGACCTCGTTAGTGTCGTCAAACCTTCTAACCTCTGCCACTTAGTCTTTAAGTCTTTTAAACTGATGATTAACTCTTCTAGCGCACGTATGTCCCGATTAGTTGGCGATATTCGTTTGAAGCTGAGTGAATTTTTTGAAGGAACACTTTTAATTGTATAACAAACGTTGGGCTCTTAAGCAGAGCGTTTGGAATTTCTGAATAGTTTGAAATGAAGTGTCTAGCAATAAATGTACTTTCCACAACACACAAACGAATATTTTACCAAATTAACAGAAATTCACGTCTCTTTCCTTGCTGATTACAAAAGATAGCCATAGCTATCGAAGAAGACTTCGGAACATCTAGTACTGGCGATCCCCTTCACAGTAAAGCTTTGCATTTTTCTCGATTGAATGAAAATATCAAAAGTCAACCGTCCAACTACTGTGGATTTTATTTAAATCTCAGCCCGCAATATGTGTCATAAAAATAGTTTTTTACCAGCTATTTGAAGATATAATTTTAAAAGCAGAACAAGCGAAAGAACTAGAAAATTTTCTGTCAGAAGCTGCTCCGAAAAACTTCATAAATTTCAGACTCTGAAAGCCTTCTACTACTAAAATAAATAATAAATTAATAAATTTGATCGAACGTAAACAAATAAATTATTAAGTTTGTTAACTACACCATAAACAAAAACTTCTTGGTACTTTAAGAACAAATGTAAATTTAGTAGTTTAAGCAAAACATTCCACACGAATTCTAGCATAAATTAGAGCATTCACTGAATAGAACAAACGAAGCTACATGCACTTCGAAGTACTCACTCTAAGACTTCCGCTTGAACGCCGATCCATTGAATGATATTGCTGTTGTAAACCTCCAGGTCCTGTTATGGGTACTACGGATCCACCAGTTCGAATACCCTGTCCGAGTTGTGATCTATATAACGTAGACAAGCACACGTAGAAGAAACAAATAAAAAATGATTTGAAGTTGATGGTCAAAAGCTTTGTAGTCGAAATAAATTCGTTTTTGCTGATAGATAAGTATCGCTAAACGGGGTTGGACCCTAAGAGAGAGTTCTCCTATGCTTAAACCAGCCGCTACGGTCCGGTATATTATTGACAAGAACCGCTAATTTAAACCCTTAGCCCCTCCTTCGTCTGCGCCGTGAGCTCAGAATTTCTGTTTAATTCTTGTTAGTTGGGAGATCATTGCAATTAATCAGAAATATTTATGATTCAATTTAATCGTACACAACCTACAAGGAGTTATAAAGAGCTACACTCTTTATCATAGCCCAACGGTAAAAAAGGTTAACATGTGATTTCACTTTTTTCAGGAAATTCTTTTAATGATCTGAAAAACTAAAAGTTGAAACTAATTTCAGGGGGAAGCCGCTGGTAAAAATGTGTATCAACAATTCCAAAAATTCCATTAAATTCCAAAAATTCCATCAGCCTGTACCAACCATTTTCGAAATGGTTTCCCCCTCGAACAAATTCCTTTGCAAGCTTTTTGGACAAGTACGAAGTACGAAGGTCCTATACGTTTACTATAAACAATTTTAATGTAACATGGGGCAGATCAAGGTGGCAGTTGGGGGGATGCATTTATTATCGTCTAAATATGGCGAATCATCAACAATAAAAAAAATGTCCGTCCGTCCGTCTCCACTTTTTTTTCCAAACGGCTCAACCGATCACCCTAAAATTTTTTCCCTGAAAGATACATGCCTCCCATGATTCAAGTTCGATGATGAGCAAAATCGATCAAGTGGCTCCGGACATATGGTCGAGGAAGTGACCAAAAACATGGTCGACAACAGCATGGTGACCAAAAACATGCAGTGTCGGTGAAGCTTTTTCGCAAATATCTCAGCAAGTATAGCACGGAAATTGCTCTTGTTGGTGTCAAATGAAAGGATTTGATGTCAGAAAATTGGGAAAAAATTTTTGTGGGAATTGGGTCAGGTGTCGGGGCATGGGGCACGGGGCACAAAGCAATCGACGAAATTGAGTTCCGTGTTTATTTCCTTAACTATGCACAGTGGTTAGGTAACTGGCCTTCCACCAAAACGATCCGGGTTCGAATCCCGTTTCGGAAAAATTCTACATGGAAGCGCATTAATAACGTCCTAAAGTTCACTCAAGCTTCAAAAGTTGGGTAGTTTTGGTGTGTTTGGTGCCCAAACGACGTACACACTGAATGAATCGTATGACGTAACCCATATACGACGAATTTGTGCACGAAATATCTAAGCCTACATTTAGGCGAGATAATAATCAAGCGCCTAACAATTCTTGGAGTAATTGCATAATAACAAAGACGCTACATTCGCATTACTCTGAGACGTGGTTCGGAAGTCACGTTAAGCCGGTGGTCCAGACAACACTTGTTATTGGCTGTAAAAAGCTGTTAGTGGAGTCTCTAAAATACAAATATTTGGAATATGGAGATTCACTGCCAAAGTTGTAGAGAATTAAATTTTAGGGTATACGTGTTTCAGGGTTTTGGGTAAAAATGCCTCAATCCTGGGATATGACCACTTCTAGAATTGGGAGGGATAACCCATATCTATAGAACTATAAGAGTTAGAAAGCTGCTTCCAAAGGCAAAGTTGTAGAAAATAAAATTTTAGAGAACACATCTCTCAGGGTTTTGGGTAAAAATGCCTCAATCCTGTGATATGACCACTTCTAGAATTGGGAGGGATGTTCCATATCTCTAGAACTATAAGAGGTAGAAAGTTGCTTCCAAAAGCAAAGTTGTAGAGAATAAAATTTTAGAGAACACGTTTCTCAAGGTTTTGGGTAGAATTGCCCCAATTCTGGGATATGACCGCTTCTAGAATTGGGAGGGATAATCCATATTCTCTAGAATTATAAGAGTTAGAAAGTTGCTTCCAATGGCAAAGTTGTAGAAAATAAAATTTTAGAGAACAAGTGTCTCAGGATTTTGGGTAAAATGCCACAATCCTGGGATATGACCACTTCTAGAATTGGGAGGGATGATCCATATCGCCAGAAAGTTGTAGAGAATAAAATTTTAGAGAACACGTGTTTCAGGATTTTAGGGGATAATGTCCCAATCCTTGGATATAACCATTTCTAGATTTGAATGGTCTGAGATATACTTCGGTAGGGCCTTTGACATTACCTTGGGTAATTTCTATGGATCTTTGATATTCTTACAGTTATAAAAGAACATAAAACCTTGGATTGTTTGCTTATTACTATATTAAGATACGTTCGAGTCTTTTTGCAAGATTTGTTCTATTTGCCACATCTATTCTGTTTGCCACATCTATTCGTACGGGTCTTTGGTTATGTTTTGAATCTTAAGTTCATTTACAATTCCAGTAGAAAGTTGTAAATTTCCAGAAATAAATAAAGAAAAGCAAAAGCTTCGAAATGATTATAGCATCAGTTCAACTTCAACGGATCAAAGAAGATTAATTTAAAATTTGTTGAAAGCTCTACAATTGAAATAGTTCTTTTCTAAGCTACTAATAAAGTAATTTTAGACGCAACAAGAGGTGGCTAAAGTCTTAGCCAAATGACATGCCCACTGTAATTTGACGTCACCATCATCTTACTTTACGGGGCACTTGGTAGGTACTTTTCGGTGTATGAGGCTTTATGTCCTCCATACTACTCTATCACCGCCAAAAAGGTAGTTTGATCGTCTTCTACACCTGATTTAAATTCATGGTCGGACACCCGGAACCTTTTCAGATAATTATTCTTTTTCGCACCCTGTAATTCCCATTCTCTGTTCGAACCAACGCAGACGGCTAAGCTTTGTCCCTCTTTCACGGAAATGATCAAAAAATTTTAATTTGGACTTAGTAGTCAATAAATGGGTAAAGGGTGTCACACTATTTTTAGGTTAGTGCAGGCAGTTTGTAAGCTTTGACAAACAGGCAATAAGAATATCAAAAAAGAAAATATTTATGGAATAAAGCTAAAAATAGACAACTTAAGTACGCATCAGAGAAATGATAAATTGGAAGCACTGCGCCAAGTCGAATTAAAAAAAACATTGGACACCAGGGCCTAATATTTGGGAATTAATTCCCAAAAAATTCCCTAAAATTTAGGAATTTTTTGGGAATTTTAGGGAATTTTTTGGGAATTTTTGGGAATTAATTCCCAAATATTAGGCCCTGTTGGACACAAATGTCAAAATTTGTCTCATTTTTTATCCGCTCTGTGAATTGACGAATAAGGTGCGATAGAGGCTTCTGTCAAAGTATATCAAATTTCATGGTGAAATCCATAAATTATCAAGTTGTTCATATTTTATTTTTCGCTTAAATAAAAACATTGAAAATTTAAAAAAAAAAAAAATTTATTGGCATGGTGCTTGTGTATCTTATCATCAAATTAGCGATACTTTGACAGAAGCCGATGTCGCATTCAAATAAACTTTTATTAAGTGCGAAGTTAGCTGTAATTTCGACATTTCTATTCGAAGTTAATTGTTCAAATGTGAACATTCGGTTTCCAAAGATGAAACGTAGCTCATACATTGTCGGTACCATGTCACCTGGGGAACGACTGTATTTTGCCTCATTGAAAGAGTTAAAGATGAAATTCGTTACCCAGGTGACAGTACCGATGGAATTAGTCATTTATTGATGACTGAACTGTCATCTGCTTGAATAAGCTCCAGTGCCGGCAATCTATCACTTCTCTAGCGTGAATGAAAATCTGTGCTTTACAAAATTAAGAAAAAGGATGTTTTAGGCAACACATATTTTATGTACCGAACCATTTGTTGGTTGTTCTTATCGAATGACAATGAAAAATAAATGAATGAAGAATGAATACAGGCAATGAATTTTTAGTTGAATACGAAAATATGTTGATAAACATTTATAAACAAAATCTAAGTCGGACCATGTAAAAAACACCAAATTTATAATGCACATCAATTCGACATGTTGTTGTGTGTGTGTAATATGAAGGTTTCTGTTTATTTTTTTGCCAAATAGAAAGAGACAAGGAGTGAAAAGTATATTGTCTGTTGTGTTAATTTTTTGTTAAGGCGTGGAGGAAGACAATGATGGGAAACATTATCCTACGAAAATATTTTCTTTACAACAAAGCTTTTTTTTAAACTTATAAATAAAATATATGTCAATGAACGGTACAACTAAATGTCAAGTAGCGGTTCAATTTCAAAATTCGTTGGAAAACAACAAATTTTTCAAGAGCAATGTTCATATCATGTAGGCTAATCTAGAGTTTATGCTCCTCGCGGATCGATTTTGGGCTGATATTTTTCAACTAGGAGCAACTGCTGACGTGTCACACATGTCTTGCGATGAAAGAGAGAAAAGATTTCGTATGAAAAAATCCATACAGAATTCGACTTTTTTATACGTCGTTTTATCAACTGATTACAGACACCCTGATGATGGGCACTTTAGTTGCCTGAAACTGCGGTAGGAAGTACATAGAAAAATAAATATTGGTACAATTTAAAAGAAGTTGGTCTTTAAACTGACGTATAAAAAAGTCGAGTTGAGTCAATTGTGCCGAGTTTCGCGCCTCAAAACATAAATATCTCTGTAGTTGAGTATTTATACAAAAAATGCCATACAGAATCTTTTGTCTCTTCCATCGCATAAAAAGCGTTGCACGGTAGAAGTAGACCCGTGTGCCGATTAAGATTTTGTCTTGATGAGGACGGAAATTTCTATGAAAATCATCACGTTAGTAAAAATTGCTAGCTGACGCCACCTATCCACCTATCTGCTGGTGACGTCAGCTAGCTCAGATGGAGACACATCAGGCAAATGAAATACCATGTAATATATTGACTTATTTCCATTTAATCGCTCGCCTTAAGCATTGAAATATAACACAGATTAAAATTAGGTTAAAGTGGGTGGACTGCAATCCTGCACCTAAGCCTCTAGTGGGCACCTTGTGCATATAACACAGAGTGATAAAAAAATTCCGATTTCGGTTTGTAAAGTGAAAAAAAGATTCATTTGGAAGTACTGCTTTCAATTTCATAAAGAATTTCTAGTTTTGGAACGCATCATTCCGGGATCGATACATGAGATCGGCAAAAGTTCGGCGTCAAACTAATCGGGATTTGTCGACGACTTTTTATTGTATTTCGGTAAAAATAAATTGGTTTTTCATGTACGGAATAAAAGAAAAATTATCTTAACGATATCCTTGATGACACACTGATTTGTCTGATTGGCTTTTCGGTTGGATTGACTGATTCACGTATTCATTTTATTTTTATATTTAATAATTTATATGTTTACCTAAAAAATCCATAGTCTATTTTTGTAAATTGAATTAATTTTTGGTTTTGATTTCGATTATTTGCAATTTTTGATTGTCTTTGCAATGACTCGAGTGAAAACGAATATTTCAATATGTGGAAATGAGAATTCTCGAGTAATACGTTCCTATTCGGGGCGACATTTCTGAAAATTTGTATATTGCGTTCATCTATTTTTGGGCCGTTCTTCAAAAAAGTTTCAGAGAAAACGATAACGATAAATTAGTGGTATTGCTAATCTGAATGTTTTTTCGGCCTCAAATTAGGCAGCCAACATGAATCTGCCGTAATAAATGCAACAAACTAGGAGAGAAACCAAATGTTGAAAAATGCAAAGCTCCAAGTGAGACGCACAGAAAATAGAGGAATTGTAACGCTCTAGAGCAACTACACTGACGAAAATATCTACAAACGACGCGACGTAGGAGTTGTTTCAATAATATACGCCGCCGAAGCATTTTATCCACCGAGCACGTATTACGAACGCCGTGCACGTATTATGTGAACTCATAATACTTTCGTTAAGTATGCCATACTACACAATACTTACATAAGGTTGATAATACATTCATCGCGTATATAATACGTCAGCGGCGTATATTACAAACGACGTAGGACGCTTGTAGATATTTTCTTGAGCGTACAGCAAAAATTCTTTAACTTTTATGCATTTTTCTACACCGGTTGAAATTTTTGTACAGCGCCAATACGATAACGACACGCTAAACTGAGTGAATCCGCCCATTATCGACTCAAAATGTGTTGAGCGTCGCGTCGTGTCCAAGAAATCAAAGAAAACTAAAACCGATATCGAGGTAAGGTATATCGCTCATAACGGTGACGCTATCATTTGCTAAAATGAATAACTGAATTTCAACTTTAAACATAAAACTACGCAGCCCAGATTGCCGACACCAATAATTGCAATGACATTCAAAAATTTTCCGTATTTTCGTTTTTCATCTTGCTGATTTTAATTTGAGATTCTTTTTACTAGTAGTTTTAGTTCATAAGATATTTTCCAAGTCACAATAGGCCGACTCCTAACGTTTGTGTATGACTCATAAAACAACTTTTACACTCCGGCTTCAGGGCTCAGTGTGATAAAAAATGTCATGGAAATTTGACGAAGCAAATCATGAAATTACATCTACTATGATGTAGCCAGCGACCTTTAAAGCTAATGACACTTATCATTAGATAACATTTGCAATTCACGCATCGGCTTCTGTTAAAGTTTAGGCAGAGAATTGCTAACAGCACTGCACCGGCCCAGTGGCAGTGCTGTTAGCATTTCTCTGAGTTTAGGCCATTCTCAGCAAAAAGTGCGACATCTACTATCCTCGTAACGTCGACGTCATGAACTAAAGAAAGTTTGCTTCAAATGTCAGAATTCTCAAATAAGTTAGTCTGCGCCAAATGTCAAGTGTATAGAATGTGCTGCCATCTATTTTCGTTAAGAACTGCCTTTAGTGAATTTGATGATGTCTAAACTGACAAGCTAATGGACATAATGTTTACACCGCTCGAGTTTACAAAAATTTTCCGGTCTCGGTATTTCTCGGTATTTTTAAGATACCGCGTCAGATACCGACAGCTTTCACACACGTTTTCCTAAAATGGAGTTTATGAAATTCACTATACTTTGAAAGAAGCCGATTTGGCGTTACATCTGCGTGAATACGCTAAGGCGAGGTTCACATATCTGCCCTACAACGCATAAAAAACTTAGCGACGTAATCAGATGAGAGTTTTTCATATATTTTCTCTCACAAATTTTCCTCGCTAAGATTTTTATGCGCTGTACGGCAGATATAACTGCACTGCCGTACAACGCATAAAAAACTTAGCGAGGAGAATTTGTGAGAGAATATATATGATATGATGAATATATGAAAAACTCTCATCTGATTATGTCGCTAAGTTTTTTATGCGTTGTAGGGCAGTGCACAAAACGGCATAAAATACTCAGCGAGGAGAATTTGTGAGAGAAAATGTATGAAAAACTCTCATCTGATTAAATACGTCGCTAAGTTTTTTATGCGTTGTAGGGCAGATATGACGTCACGCTTTTTTTCAGAATTGTTTACTGAAATTTGGAAAGTCACGCCCCTCATACCTCAATCAGTGCGTGACGTCATTTATGAGCAGCCCCTAAGGAGATAGCATCCTCTAGAAGAAATATTTGCAGAAAATTTTTAGCTCAAGTGGAAGTTGGCTTATTCGCAGCCATAAATTACGGTTTCTTTAATGAGCGAAATGCCAGATGACAGATGTCGCTGTTCTCACCCACAAAACCGTGGTGATTGTTCTCTTATGTGTCATTAATGGACGCTCGAAATCAGCCTAATTTACTTATTTTCATTCAAAGGTCTACATCTTCTTATCCTTCTAAATTATTGAATATTTCTGCGATAATGTCATTATTTTGATTGTATCAATGTGTACTACATATATAACAATTACAGTAAATTTATGACGACTGTTACATAATAATTTACATGAAAATTAACTAACACAAATCTGTGACTTATAAATGAATTTATCTTCCTATTATTTTCAGATTTCGATTATTTTCCATTTGATATTCTTCCATTTGACAAAACACTACATACCTGCATTGTTATAAAGTACGGAAATTCGTTTAAATTTTCAAAAAGAAATTCCCATCAAGTGCTCACAACGTACTTACCTTGCGGGTAACACAAGCGCATCAAATTCAGTGCACAAATGACGTCGAATAATATTTTTCGATGGCGGAATTCCCAAAGCGGTTGCAATCGTATCACCAGAAAATGATGGTTCTAGAACCACAAGACCACCGTGCACTCCACTGTCTGAAATGTGTGGGCAATGTAAATGCAAAGTTTCATTTAAGAAAGAATCGTCTCCCACGTACCTTTCAAATTATCTGCATATTCACCCAAATCGATCGAACGCGCCCAACGAATAAACCTTTGATTGGTCCAAACGATGGGGTCGGCGTCTACGTTTTCACATTGCAAACGTCTCATAGCCAATGTTTGTCTATCGTATTTAAGAATACGAAGAACATGAATGCCTGAGAATGTTTTAAAAAATCAGTTCAACTAATATGCCACAATGAACTACTTCTTAAAAAGTAAATAAAGTAAATAAATAAACGAAAAATTGTGCGAAGAAGAAGAAAACATTTATTTACAGAAATAAACAGACCGCCTCGCCTTTGTAACAAAGGTTGATAAACCAAGGTCTATTCGCACAATTTTGCAAAGGCCGATGCTATTCGACCGGTTGAATAGTTCAAAATATGTTATTCGCCAACGCTGGCGAATAGTCCGTAATGTGTCTTCTAGTTTTGTTAGTCAGGAAAAGCTTCCTAGTTTTGTTAGTCATCTAGTTCTTGTGCCATTTCGTAAAAGGAAAAGCTCACTATAGTTTCGTTGGCCACCCAGTTTTGTGACATTTCGTAAAAGTAAAAGCTCCCTGATTTCGCTAGCGACCCAGTTTTGTGACATTTTGTGAAAGGAAAAGCTCCCTAGTTTCGTTAGCCATCTAGTTCTTGTGACATTTCGTAAAAGGAAAAGCTCACTATAGTTTCGTTGGCCACCCAGTTCTGTGACATTTTGTAAAAGTAAAAGCTCCCTCTAGTTTCGCTAGCCACATAATTTTTGTGTCATTTCGTAAAAGTAAAAGCTCCCTAGTTTCGTTAGCCGTCTAAATTTTGTGACATTGCGCAAAAGAAAACGCTCCCTAGTTTCGGTAGCCACCTAGTTGTGTGACATTTCGTAAAAGCAAAAGCTCACTATAGTTACGTTAGCCAGCCAGTTTTGTGACATTTTGTGAAAGGAAAAGCTCCCTAGTTTCGTTAGCCACGTAGTTCTTGTGACATTTCGTAAAAGGAAAAGCTCCCTAGTTTCGCTAGCCTCCTAGTTTTAGTGACATTTCATAAAAAGAAAAGGTCCTTAATTTCGTAAGCCACCTAGTTTTGTGACATTTCTGAAAAGGAAAAGCTCCCTTGTTTGGTTAGCGACCCAGTTTTGTGACATTTTATAAAAGTAAAAGCTCCCTAGTTTTCTTACCCATCTAGTTTTGTGATATTTCTGAAAAGGAGAAGCTCCCTAGTTTCGCTAACCTTCTAGTTTTTGCGACATTTCGTAAAAGGTTTCATTTGTGTCATTCCATCGAATCAATTGCATTAACTGCTCAATGTGTAAAACTGTACTAGATGTTAAAGTAAACAAAGTACCATCTATTGCCTTTTCCCACACGATTTAACACCAAATAATCAAAATGGCTTTAATCGAGCCATATCCACCCGAATAGATCCGAACAACTCCAGAACTAAAAATGTCACAATCAGCATGGGATTCCTTAAAAGTAAAGCAAATATACAACGAAAAGTTGTCGTCGAGTGGCCCCAGTGATCGAGCCAGACTTCTTGCGACATCTACAAAAACATCTTCAAAGTGGCTGCAAGCGTTTCCGTCTCCTCAATTGGGCCTACTCTCGGACGACGACTGTGCCAGAATTGCCGTGGCGTTAAGACTGGGCAACAAAGTATGCGAGGCTCATTCGTGTGTTTGCGGTGAACTAGTCGATTCATCATGCCATCATGCAAGTTGTCAAAAAGAAAGTATTCCAGACATTCCGAGATACGTTTTTTCATCGGCACTAAGAGCAGCAGGCTTTCCAAATAAATTAAAGCCAACCGGACTGTCTCGACGGGATGGCAAGCGTCCCGACGGCTTAACAAGCTATCCGTGGAGCCACGGCAACTCATTATTGTGGGACGTAACGGTAGTGGACACGATCGCCCCGAGTTTTTTGAAGTGGAGTTCAGTGCTCAGCGGATCTATTGCAGACAATGCTGAACGAGATAAGAACAACAAATACATCGACTTGAAATGTCAATATATTTTCACACCGTTGGCGTTCGAGTCATTCGGGGCAGCAGGCCCCGAAACTACACAATTTTTGAAGAAGCTGGGAAAATGATGGCGAAGAAATACATTTTTTCGAAAAGTAAATTTCTCGCTTCCACGAATTTTTTTTTTCGAAAAGTCGATAATTTTCCGCAAAATTAAAGATTTTTGAAAGTATGTGCTTTTTCGAAATTAAAAATTTTTCGGCAAAAAAGTTTTTTTGAAAATTCATTTTTTTTCGTAGCGCAGAAAAAATATCACGTTAGGAGGGTCCGGCATTTGTGACGAAATTTTTTAATCAAAAGTGAAAATATTTCAAATGAACTTTTTGCGTTCCGAAGCTGTCACCCAAATTGATATCAGTTGTTTTGGAAGAAGGGACGAGGATTTGCGTCACGTTTCCTTTTTAAAAAGGGGTTTTGTTGTGATCTCAGTAGTTTTGGAAGAAAAGAGGAAACAAACAAACGGCGAAAAAAATACCGACGAAAAAAAAATTTCCGGCAAAAAAAATACCGGCGAAAAAATTTTTACGGCGAAACAAATTTTCGGCGAAAAAAAAATTTCCGGTGAAAAAAATTCCGGCGAAAAAAAATGTCCGGCGAAAAAAAAACTTCCGGCGAAAAAAAGTTTCGGCGTGAAAAAGCGGCAAAAAAAATTCCTTTGACACGAAACATGTATATCCAATAAAAAAAATTTAATTTTTCCCCTGAATCCGTCCCATACCACCGTCGGCCATTTTGTTGGTCACCCTGACACACTACACATCCAACCCAATAACTTTTCCTTTGACACCAAACATCTATCTACATCCTAACACAGTCCAAAAATTTTGCTCATATTTCACCCATACGTTGAATACGCTCACACACACGTACAAAACGTTCTTTTATATGGACTTTATATGGCGCCCAAATGAGGCCAAAACTTAGCTGTATAAATAGTTGCGCCGTCTACGAAAAAAAAAATTCTTAATTTTTTGTACGTATGTGGACTTGCGTCACGGGCGCATTGCTACCGCGCGCTTATGATTGAAGAAAGCTTCTGGCCTTATGGCTTTTCTACATTCGTCTACACCAAATTGATTGTGTTCAATACTTTCCCGTCATGTGACCATGATCAGATGATCACACTGTGACATTGGTCAGTACGGAGAAATTCTCTCATTTTCCGTAGTGTTGCCTGAGTAAAATCAACTTGGTGTGGCAAAACAGTTAGGGATAAGCTAATGGGTGCGTAAGGCAATATAAGAAAATGAAACATACCATGCACGATGCTCGCTTGATGAAATTTTCGAGTTACATTCAAAAATTTTTCCAATTCCTTTTTCGACAACGTGTCTAACATTCGAGCATCAACTAATGAATGAAGGAATGTTTCCGTGTATTGGGGTAAACCAATATCCGGCAACCACTCCGAAGCAACCCACCTGTAACGAAACGAAATTTTTTAAGTTTTACTTGAAACAATTGCACTTTTGTGAATGAACACTGACGTGTGTCCTAATTGGCCAATAGTAGCGTATCTTATCAGCTCCGGTCGACGTTGTTCCTCAATAGCTAATCTCAGCTTCTTTCTGTGCATTGGATGCGTCAATCCCAGTCCAGTTTCCAACTCACCGTCATTCAATTCCAGCAACACTTTACCGCTTTTAACGTTTTCCGAACATTTTGCGCTGTACTGAGGCATACCGAGTGCCACTTCCAACCAAGCCAGTACTTGTGACGCACGCCATCGCTCCATTGGCACAGCCGACGCTTCACGCAACAGTCGCAATTTTTCCGTGTATCCCTCTTCCGTCAATGGACTCCATTGGAATTCAGAACATTCCGTGTCGGCCAATGCGGATTTGTTACGATGTCTTGTTCTGGCGAATACTCTTGATATGCTTCCCCAGGTTCCGCCACGTCCAGATCGAGAGCCCAATGTACCCGAATTTGATTTTGGTTGAATGCGTCTAGTCACTGGTGGACCTTCAGAGTCATTTGGTGAGCCCAAATGTTCCACGGATCTGGACAACGCTCCGCTATCAATCGAACGGGAAAATGTTCCAACGTTAAGAGGAGACAAGGTAGGGCTTCGTTCTTTGGGTGTTCCATCTGAAAGAAATAAATGGATAGCTCAGTTGCTCCTGTACGAGTCAATCGGACTAGCGGTGGATTACATTGGTACATGTGATGACTTGACACCAGAGATATACTATCCGAGTCAACGGTTATACACGGTCCGTTATCACATGGACCATCACTTAGTGGATCGCCCGCTGCACTTTCTCTGTCACTACTTCCTCTCACTCCAGAGTCGGCACTGCAGGAACCTCTTTCTCCGCAACCTCCACCAGCCATATGAGACATCATTCCTGATGGAGGTGTCAGTGGAGCGAATGATAAAAGACTTTCTTGATCGGACATACAACCGGATATTTGACGACGAGCCTGCGTTAGTTAAAAATGTGAAAGTTTTTGGTTAAAAAAAATCTCAAAGTGCGAACCTCTTGAAGCTGTTCCTGTATGCGCTGCAATTGTATGTCACGAGCATTCAATTGAGCAGCTAGTGCTATCGATCTCTCTGATTCTTCTCTAGCGTGCTTTAACAGCGACCAACGTTCGCGTTCTCTTTCCGAAGAAACTTTTGCGTTAGTTGTTTCAGTCTCTCGTATACGCTGTTCGAAATTTCGAATGAAATCCCGCAACTCCTGTTCCTTGTCTTGCAAGGAAGAGCATAATTGTTTGACGTGCGCTATAAGATCGACTTTGTCTGCCTTAAGCTTGTTTCTATCGTTACGAAGGTCTAAAATTAAATATTTGTTGTTACTTTTGACAAATTTCGTTTGTCCCAAAATTATTACTTGTTATTTGATCTTTGGCTCTTTTCAGTTCAGATTCCAGTCTTTCAATTCGGCTTTTATCGTCCGTACAATGCGCATCTGCACTGTTGCTATCCGATAAATATACACCGCCGATAGCTCCATCCTCGGAGTTTTCGAGCAACTTTTTCAGACGATTGATTTCATTTGTTAGTCGATCGTTTTCTTGTCGAAGTTTTGACGACTGAGCTGAATCTGTAAAATATTCATGTGAATTCATCAACACTCTCGAAAATCGGGGTTATAAGAAAGCTCAATAGATGACGCCACTTTCAATACACTAGATTTTACTCGGGGACGCATGCGAAGGGTTTTGTAAACGAACCGTTTAAATTGTCACTTTTGCAAAAATTCTCATCGGGTTGTAGAATAAATGATACTATGCTAGTGGTAGGAGAAGGAGTTTTGAGACGAAGCAACTGTAAGTATCATGGGGAAAATCCACGGCTTTAGAGTATCGACGACTTATGCCAAAGTATAGTGGATTTCATGGCCCTATAGATCAACAACTTTTGCAGAGCGATTTTCTTCACTAAGCTGGAAACTGGCTGGGAAAATTATCACGGAGGATAGGCTAAAATGGCTATAGAAATTTCAAACCTTTTAAGTCAGCGGGAAACGACGCGGCGGGATCTTTCCAGCAATTCTAAAGGAGAGCGGAGAGATCCTATTGGAACCACTGCAGCAGATAATGATAAGTTCCTTAGCCCTTGCTCATATTCCCGAAAAATGGGAAAAAGTAAAAGTCTCTTTTATACCGAAGCCGGGTAAACCGTCGCACAACGGAGCAAAAGACTTCAGGCCAATCAGACTCACATCCTTCATTTGAAGGCTCTGGAAAGAATGACAGACCTGTATATAAGGGAAGAAATCCTGACGAGGTGCCCACCTCATGTGAAACAACGTGCCTATCAAAGAGGCAAGTCTACAGACTCCGCTCTGCATAGCCTCGTCGCCGACATAGAAGGATCCTTTAGGGTCGGAGAAATATCCCTCGGATGTTTTATGGACATGGAGGGCGCTTTCGACAACACGGAATTTGAATTGATCGGCAGCGTGCTGGCAGAGAGAAAAGTAGCGCCTGTTGTGATTAGATAGATTGATAGGATGCTCAGAGACAGGATCGTTGAGGCCGATATATGTGGATCCAAGGCCAGTCTCTGGGTGGCCAAAGGATGCCCCCAAGGAGGGCATTTTTGACATGCCACGGGATTACATGAAGCGGGAATTAAGTTTCGAAAGGAACTTTGAAGCGATCTTCCCAGATAGAAATGAAAGAGAAAATGGGTGGCCAACTACGTTACCTAGTAGCAAATTGGTTGGTTTTACAGATGGGTTGAAGATGAGTGAAGGGACTGGAGCTGGTATATACCACCCAGGAACGGATACCGAAACTTGGATTCATCTAGAGAAGCTCTCTAGTATCTTCCAGGCGAAAACTTCAGCGGCACTTTTAAGTGCTCGTGAACTTCTGCCAGAAGGACTATGAGACAAAGATATAGTAATATACACGGATAGTGAGACAGCGATAAAGGCGCTGATATCACCCGTTGTGACTTCCAAGTTGGTTAAAGAATGCAAGGAACACCCAAATCAGATAGGGCTGAAGAATCGGGTCAAACTGGTTTGGTTGCCACGATATTCGGGAGTGGATGGCAATGAAAAAGCTGACGAGCTGGCCAGAACCGGCTCGACGGCTATCACATTCGGACCGGAACTACACATCCCTTTCCCGAACTCACTTTATACGAAAGGCGGAACACGGTAAGAGCTGGACAGCGTATGAAGGAGGAGTGCATACCAAGTGCTTCCTCCCCACTCCGAACGAGATTTGGACAAAAGAGGTCCTGACGATGAGCCGGGACCGAGTGAGGAGGATCGTGGGAGCGGTGACCGACCATTACGGACTCAACAAGCACCTAACGAAAATGAAGATTCTAGGCGACCCGGAGTGCTCCTGTGGCTTGCAAGAAGAAACGGATTTTCACCTTATATGCGAATGCCCCTAGTTCCTTCAGCTGAGGCACAGGACACTCGGCGACTATGTCGTCCACCCTTCGAGAGTAACTGAACTAGGGCCTATCACTACATTAGACCCATGCTCGCATATGCCTGCTTTCTGTGAATTCACAGATTCGATAATCCATAAGTAATAAAGAAACTTGAGAAGTTCCAGAGAATGGCATGCATGGCAATCCCAAGCTCGTGGAAATCTACACTAACTGCTGCCATGGAGACTATGTTACACCACTACATCATTTTGCCAAAGCCGAAGCGATTAAGCCACTTCATAGGATCGTCAGTCACTCAGATTTTAAATTAGGTAATCTAGGATTAGGGGAGCATTCTAAAATCTGGTTCAATACTATTAAGGAGTTTCCTACGCTGGGGATGCCTTCTGATAGTATAATACCAAGGAACATGTTTGGAAGAAGTTTCAATGTGATCATACCTCCAAAGGAATACTGGATATCAGGTAAACTCCCACCGAGAGGAAAAGTAGCCTACACGGATGGATCTATTATTTTGAATTTAGCTGGAGCGGGTGCGTGTTGTGCTAACACCGGGGATGAAGTATCAATCTCTATCGGAGAATTTTCATCAATTCTCTTAGCAGAGATTAGAGCAACCATGGAAGGTTGTCGACTGCTATTGATAACGGGTGTTCGGAAAGTAATGAGACAGAAACAAACTAAATTGGTAAGAAAATTGTCTCATTACTTTCCGAACACCCGTTAGGAGGTATCGCTGGGGAGACCCTAACGATCTGCACGGATAGCCAGGGAGCAATCTCAGCTCTATCATCATTCAAGTTGGGAAAGTCTAACTAACGTGTCCCAGTTGAACCCTATGAACCTCTAATCTGGGTTCCAGGACACTGCGGGATTGAGGGTAATGAAAGAGCCAGGAGTGGCGCCATGCGCAAACCAATCAGTCCGGAGCCATTCTTAGGAGTTCCGCGCCCTATAGCTAGACATGTAATACACAAAAAACGTGACAGAGAATTCAAATACTGGGACAACCTGCTCAGCTGTCGACAAGCAAGAAACTGTATTAGTGTCAACGAGAAAAATTCGAAATTTTAAATGTCAGTCGAACTAGGCTGAGGGTCTTCACTGGCGTAGTAACTGGCCGAAATCAACAAACACTTAGCTACTAGAGCAAAGAGAGCGAATCCAAGCTGTGATCTTTGTGGTTTCCACACAGACACAGCGGAGCATTATCTCTGTTACTGTCCAGCTTTCATCACTAACAGAAGGAAGGCTATACCATCAAGTATGACCTTATCAAACACTTTCAACGGAGGGACATCTTGAACCCCCTTTGAAAAAAGCTGTTGACGCACTAAAGCCGCCGATCCGCGAATTTCCTAATATGCTACGTAACTGGTGTTCTTGTCAGCTTATGGACTTCTTCATGAAATTGCGTATAATTTGAAATTAGCCGACGCCGCACTAAAAGCGATGAAGCTTTGTGAACTGCACAAAAGAAAAAAATTTAAAAAAAGCAACTGTGCCCGAAACACTGACCCGAACCGCGCCCAAAACCCTGACCCGAACCGTGCCCGAAACCCTGACCCGAACTTTTTTTTTTTTTAAAGTCTTCATTTGAAATGTTTTTTAAACTCAATTTTGAGAAAATAAATGATAGAATTTATTTTTTCGGGTCTGGTCGGACCCGACAAAAAAGTAAATTCAAAACCCGATACGACCCGACAAATTGATTCGTGTTCGGTTCGGGTCGGGTTCGGTTCGGGTCGGGTTCGGTTCGGGTCGGGCTCGGTTCGGGTCGGGTTCGTCTCGGGTCGGGTTCGGGTCGGGTCGGGTTCGGCTCGGGTCGGGTTCGGTTCGGGACGGGTTCGGTTCGGGTCGGGTTCGATTCGGGTCGGGTTATGTTCGGTTCGGGTCGAGTTCGGTTCTGGTCGGGTTCCGTTCGGGTCGGGTTCGGAGCGGGTTCGGTTCGAGTCAGGTTTTTAGTTGAGTTTCGGGCGGCCCGCTCACCTCTATCAATCTATTTTGCAAAAATCGTGCATTTTAAAAGAAAATCAATTTGAAATCAAAATGTTCTTTTATAATTGGTTCTCATTTGGTACAAAGAGCCGGAAACATTTTTACAATCACAATATTTGTAACTGCCAGCGGTGCAAAAGTTTTCCCAAAAGCTTTTTATCAATTTCGTGAAAAGTTTCCCCATTTCCATTGCAAATTGCTAACAAATTATCTCGTTAGTACTCACCACTATCAAATGATTGTTCCCTAACTGAATTAATATCGTCGTTTCGATTGCCGTATTTTGTTTCTGTTTTATCGTCTCTATTGTTACTGCCACTTTCATCATGACTGTTGTTGAATTGAATGTTATTCGCATTGCTTTTGTCTATCGTAATTTGTTGATATTTATTATTCATCTCAATAACTGGGAGGGACGTATTGCGTCCGCCACCCTCATCTTTGCATATCACATTGTTTTCATTTCTATTTGGATTACTACTACCACAGCCTCCGACACCATTCACCACGTATTCGCTTGGAGATGTTTGGGTGATTGTCGTCGATTCATTTGCAGAATCAATATCGTTTGGTGCCAGCTTAGCATTGTTATCGATATGGTCCTTTGACGCTTGTGTTGTCGATGCTATGTTGCTTGTTGTGCTATCCAATGATATTATCGATTTGAATGGTTTATTGTTGTTCACAGGCCTATCGGATGTATCCACTGATTTGGTTTTCTGTAAAAGGGTTTTCGAATGAGAACAATGTGATGCCCTTTATCAAATGTCATGTAACAGCTAAAGGAATTCAAATGAAACTGTTTTTAAGATTGTTCATGATGAATAGTTTCCACTCAATTTCAATGTCCCCAAGGTTAGTTCAACTGAAAATAGTTATAAAAACGACACACGTCCATCAATGTTACCTTCCGTCGTTTAGAATCATTTATAAGGGTAGCATAGCTCCCATGAGATGTCTGAAGGATAGACCCGTGCGATAGGCAAAACAGTTCGCTAGTGGGACAGTTTTTAAAAGTTGACACGTGTACCGGCGCAAAAGCCGCTGAAAAAAATTGACTAAAATGTGTTTTGCCTACACCGATAACTATTTTGACTTATGCTGAAGTGCACCGTCGAGAAAACATCGCGCCGCCCCCGGCGCATTCTCCATCGGCCCGACATCGTGAAAATCGTTTCGCCATATCAGAGATTTTTCAACTTGCGCACGGGTCTAGCTCTAAAGGCAACTAAGATAAGTCTACAGGCGCGGCGGAAGTGAATCTTCTGTAGTCGAAATATTTCTCTCCAAAAATGAGCGCCAAGACAGAAAATGTTTATGGAGCATCGATTATGGATCGACTTTCTGTGTGTCTGCCTCTTTGTCTGGTTTGCGCACATGTCAGATGCCAGCCGATTGAAACAACTTGATTCCGCCGCCGAGACTCGAAAAATGCAATCGACGCATGGCTCTAGTCAAGCACGGCTCTAGTCAGGCACGGCTCTAGTCAGGCACGGCTCTAGTCAGGCACGGCTCTAGTCTGGCACGGCTCTAGTCAGGCACGACTCTAGTCAGGCACGGCTCTAGTAAGGCACGGCTCTAGTCAGGCCAGGCACGGCTCTAGTCAGGCACGGGTCTAGTCAGGCACGGGCCTAGTCAGGCAAGGCTCTAGTCAGGTAGGGCTCTCGTCAGGCACGGCTCTAGTCAGACACGGCTCTAGTCAGGCACGGCTCTAGTCAGGCACGGCTCTAGTCAGGCACGGCTCTATTCAGGCACGGCTCTAGTCAAGCGTCTAATATTCACCCGTGTCCGCGTATATTGTAGCGAGCTGCGAGTATAATACGTTCACTGCGTACATAACATGTCCCTTAAATGTGTTGGAAATCTATCTGTGTGTTTCGTCATATTAGAATTTTTCCATACGTAAATAAAACCTATTTCTTTGTTGAATAAAATGAAATTCTAAAGACGGTGTATTTCACATTTAAACTTAGCTTTAAATTGTGGAATCGTTTTTTTTATGAACCAGATGTACCTACATTATGCAGTATACAGCTACAATTATAGCCATGCAGCTGTGCAGCTAAAAGCGAAATAATTCAAAGCTAAGTCCGAATATAAAATACACTGCTTGCATAACATTTTTTCCATTTTTAGAGCAGCCTTTAATAAATAGCCATTGATGGAAATTTGTTTGAAAATCCGACAAGCATAACAAATGTATTGTCTTGTGTAGGAATTTTATGCATCCTCATTTACGTAAAAACGTTGAAAAAGCTTGAAAATTAAATTCGAGCCACAATTAAGTTGTTGGGTATGTTCAAACGCAATTTAAAAACATTTTTCCATTCTAATTCAATCGTGTCTTTACAAAATAAAACTTCGTTAATTGATGGATGTGAAAGAAATTTGTTGGGAACGATTCGAAAACTTTCAAACAAACAAGGTGTCGCCGTCGGTATTTTACTTCTAAATTCAATTACATTCCTTCAAGCAAATTCAATTCACCATGATAAACAGACGATAAAAATGACAAATGACGGGAATTACTTAGTGATTTGGTTTCTTTAATTATTTTGTAACACTCGGAGCTGTAATATGCATATTATAGCCCTTAAACTGAAGTTTGAGGCCCACTAAACTTTTCATTATAGCCCGACTATAATATCATGACGTCAAATTTCAATAAAAATTAAAAAAAACCGTGAGTCGAATGCCCAATTGATATAATAGTACATTATAACACAAGGACTATAATTGCGCGATTATAGTAGAGGTGGAGTGGATGACCCGAGGGTTGTGATGCAACGTCTATTCGCGCACCGAATAGCCCGAGGTCTATCCACGTACCAAGACTTTAATCAAGCAATTTAGTCATTATGTTATACGATAGTTTATGGCAGGCGCCTATTAGCGCCAATTATGCACGAAACTACGCTTTAAACATCCGAAAACATCTCACTTCATCGAACGATATCACCTAAACGCGTTAACAAAAAAAAAAATTTTGTTGTGTTTTGTGGATCTAATCACTCCGATTTTAGCCAACTCTAGGCATTGGTGCCTATAAAAGGCCAATTATATCACTCAAAATCGCGAAAAATGGTAGTATAATTTGCCAATTACGGTCGAGTTCCTTGTGCTGACACAGTGCCATAATTGTATTATTAGGGTAGAGTCGACTATAGATCCACAAAACAAAACAAAATGGCTAATTATGCACGAAACTAAGCGTTTAACATCCAAAGACATGTCACTGCTGAAAACTTGCGAGCGAGCGACTGCAGAATGCTTCCATTGCAACGAGTGAGAATGAATTGCAGAATTGTTCAAAAAATTTTTGTCACTGACTGTCGTGCGATGGTATTTGATAAACGTCATTGCTATAGTTTCGTATAAAACGGGATGTAGGGTTGCATAAGAATTTTTTCAATTTTTTTTTTGTTAACGTGTTTAGGTGATATCGTATAATGTAAAATGTAATTGTAAAATTTCGGCGCAGACTGCCGAAACTTTCGTAGACTTTCATAAAAAAATCTTTTAAGTTTCGCATGAAAACATTGGAAACATTTATTTTGAATTGAGAAATTGTTCCGCTTCTCGTATCAAAGATATTTATCTCTTTTCAACTCTTTGTCAAAAACTAATCTCATCATAAAGATAAACATTATTTTACGCGCTCTGCAGCGCAGGTAAGTGATCTCGAAGCGTTCCTGTCAGTGCCCTAATCCTTCTCTAGAGGGCGTTAAGTGAGGAGGAGCTTCTTTCCCAAATCGAGCCAGAGGGGGACTTAGAGTCTGCGAGGGATGGAAAGGTGCTTTTTCGGCAGGGTGGTGAGAGAGACCACTGGCCGTTATAAATTCAGAAGTCACATGGCGAAGCTGAGGCTCTGAGACCTAGGAATGTGCCTCTGGTATGAAGACATATGTTAGCAGCAGAATACATTCAGGTTCTTTCATTCCATTCACTGACGCAAAGAAATTACCCAAGGTAATGTCGAAAGCCCTCTCGAAGAATTTCTTAAGGCCTCTGAAACCCATAATTTTGTCTTTGGAAGCAACTCCCGATTCTAGGAGTGGCTAAATCACAGAATCGGTACATTATATAGCCGAGTTGACTGAGTTTCATCCTCCTTTCATCCATCCTTTCGCTCTAATGTCCGAGCCACTCAACCGATTTTTACAAAAAGAGTTTCCATACTTTCTTAAGATGAAAGTCTTTCATTTGTCAACGAATTGAACGATTGCCATTACAATACTTGCTGAGCATATGCGAAAAAGTTTCACAAACTCTCGAAGAACCACGTTTTTGGACAACTTTTCGACCATATCTTGAGTGATTCCGCTCATTTTTGAACCTGAATGGGATACATGCACCTTTCAGAGAAAAAAAAGTCATCAAGATCGCAAGGACGGACGGACAAATGGACGACCGTAAATTTTTATACGGATTCTTCATCTCTAGACGATATTAAATTCATCCCTTCACTCTGGTCTCGATTTACCCCATGTTAGAATAAAGTGTTTTGTAGTAAAGTTGTAGGACCTACGTTACTTCGCACGGGTCCAACATAACATTCTGAACCAAAATAAATTTATTGAAGATAACTTTCCCTTTTTCGTCGAAAATCGCCGCCGCCGCAGATAACATCTTTAACATGCACCGGTGGAGCCGCCGGAAGGAAATTTTCAGCCGATTCAAGCCGCCGCTGATTCTTCAAAAAGAAAATTACAGCCACCGCCGAGAAATTTTGACCGGCCAACACCTCTACACCACAGCCCTCGGGTCATTCACTCCACCTCGACTATAATCGCGCGATTATAGTTCTTGCGTTATAATATACTCGTATGAACCAAGGGGTAAATAGCTTGATTATAGTATCGATACGTGAATATTCCTCGGTGTAGAGCGCCTCGAGCATTCACTTCACCTTGTGTTTGCCACAACTATATTAACAGGTTTGACTCACAGATACATTTGTTGGTACAAAAACTCGCCTTATTCCAACTGTCGAAATGAAGTTTTGAAAGTCAAAGTTATAAAGTAAACGAGAAGTTATTTTTTACGAGCAGTTAGATCCAAAATGTTGTGTCAGTAATGTCAATATATTTGATCAAAAAAGAATTTAAGGAGAAAGAAGAATCTAGTTATTTATATAAAAATTTGACGTTTAAATTGTCATTTTGACGGTTGGAATAGACCTACTCCCGACAGACTCAATCAATTTATTACGTTTCACACAAACATACGATAGTTTCCCCGAAACAAAATGCATTGCATTTGAATGTTTTCATATGTGCAGGACAGCAGTTCATAGTAATTTCCTTTCACTATTTATATCTCTCAAATAAAATATTTCGTAATGTTCTTACCGTATCAAGAGACATTTTGCTGAGCGAGGCGTTAATTTTTTCTGGATTTCGGGGTGGCGGTTCAGGTGGCTCAGCCATTGTGGGTGCAACTGTTCCATTTAATTGCATTTTCTATTTATAGCTCATTTAACATGAATATCTGAAATCAAATAAATAAATTTTCGTTTTATTTGCCTTTTTCTCGTAATAAATAAAACAATTTTTATTTCTCATCGAAATTGCTAAAAGATATGTTTTAGAAGCATCGTTCGAAGTTTATGTTCTTAGGACAAGTAATGAATTTGTAGATGAAATTGATGTCATAAAACCCGATAAAAGATGAGAATTTCTAGAGTTCCAAACTTTTTTCCCCTAAAGTATAAAACATATCAACCAGCATCATCCAGAAAATAGCCTTTCTCATCTCGAATGCGAGTCAGATCAATAGGAAATACGATGGAAGCTAGGTCGGTCTAGAGTTTCAATCACTTTTCTCAAAATAGGAAATTTGTAAATTTGAAAAAATTCTATCATCATAGAGCCGAGAGGTTCATCACTCCTAGGATACTTTCTTATAATTTAGTGAAGCGCTTTTAACGACATTTTTTTTTATTGGTAGGGTAAATCGCATCACTCTTTTTGGTTTCGCATTCCATCAGCTTCAAGAGTGAAATTATGGAAATTGGCTACATTTTCACTATTGGCGTTCACTATTATTATTATACCAATGGTTGAAGGAATGACAAAGCGTACAAACAATAATTTTATTAAAAATAAAAATACTGCGTCCCAGTTCTACGACGAGGCGGATATACTCACATAAGTAAATCACTGGTAACTCAAAAGTAAATCACTAGTAAACCAAAAGTTAATCACACTAAATCACTGGTAAATCAAAAGTAAATCAAAAGTTATGCACTGGTAAATAAAAAGTAAATCACATGAAATCACACTAAATCAAAAATTTATTTACCCAAAAATATTTGTAGTCCCTAAGGTAAAAGTAGCCTTCATCAACCTTAAGGGAGATAAGGTTAATTGATTGAAAACAAAAAGTATGTAAGCTACGTAAGTTGGCTAAAAAATGAAGTCGTGTTTTCGTGAGATTCTTGACCTAGGCTTTGTCTCGGATCAACAAAACTCATTTACAAACAAGAGTTTTCAACATTTCATCCCTTGTTATGTAAAAAAAATATATTCTTCTTATCGCTGCCTGTTACAAAAACTAGCAAATTTAACAGAATGCTTTATGATATTTTTTCACGTAGAAATATTAAACGAATCAACCAACCGAGTGAAACTTATTGTCGCACGTATTTCGAATGGAAAAGTTTGTTTCATTGCTGCTTTCAGGAAGTTCTTATCACATTGAAATTAAATTATACTGAGAATTGTACAGATGGCGTAATTGTCAGCTTATCAACAAAAGTAAACAAGTAAATCATTATTCATGTGCGTTTGAATATTATAAGTTTGTGTTTTCGCATGAAATGTCTGCCACTTTGCTTTTTGTTTACATTCAGGTATACAAAACTGTGAACTATGACTACAGTTTATTTGCGTTGTTGCTATTAGTTTCCCTGATTGTAGCGTAAAATTTTGTATTCTACGGCCTCTATGTGTGTGTATACGAGTTGAACAGTTTAACAATGCTACATTAAAGCACATCCGTTTAAATACTTCCTTTTCTCGGGTTTTCTTCATATACTTCGGTTATTACTCATGACAACTGACACAACCTTATGTACATTTTAAGTTATGTAAGGCGATTAGTTCCATCTTTCTTAGAACTCACTATCTGACATCGACCATCTCAACAATTATTTTATTGGAGTAGGTCGTATAATGAATTCTCGATTCACTTGTATTTTACTACATCATTTGCAATTCCTTCAAACAGCTGAAATTGTTTAGATTTCTCATTTTTTTTATCGACTTTTCTGACACTCAAATAAACGAATCGAGTTTCTATTGTTATTTCAAAAATTCTTCTCCATCACATTTTTTCATTTATTATACAAGTGGAGAAGTAAAAGTAGGTCGTCGATATACTTTAGAGTTTTAAATATGTGAATCGATGTTCTCTATGTCTATGACACACCCTAAAAGAAGAAAATGTTCGTCGGCTCCATACTCCTCATATCATTCAAAAACATATTTTAGACGGGTGTGAAGTACGAAGTATACGGGGCTTATACGTTTAACACGACTTTTGTAACCAGTGGAATTTCGCTCCGGGAGTAGGTCTACCGTCTGTCAACACAGTAACTCGAGTCTTGAACGATTTTCAATTTCTTTTCTTGAAAGGTAGCCGAAAAAGTGATTTTGAGTTCCAGGATGGGCATCTTTTGGGACAATGGCTGCTGAGTTTGGGCTGCCTAGATGGATTTGCGATTTTTGTACAAGTCCCGAGTAAATTTTATTCAATTAATGTTTTATTCGAGAGGTCAAAAGGCCAAACAAAATGTATAATATTTTGAGTTTGGATCCTTGTACTTAACTCAGGACCTAAAAATAAGCGCCCGTCTAGAGCCATATCCGATTGAAATAAAATGAAAAATTTGGGAACGAGGCCTCAGGTCATTCGTAAGCCAAAAAAATTGTGGTATGTTGTGGAGAAAATTGAGGGAAACATTTTTGTCTAAGGTCGAGACTTATCCTTAGGGCCCAAGGTGTGCCCAAAAGTCGGGCCTAGGCTCGACCCTATCCCAAAACATATCTTTTTGCTATGATGTAGAGAAAGATGAACTGAACATTTTTCCTAATAAATTAAAGCATTAGTTGGGAGAAAATTAGATTACAACAAAATCCCTTTTTAAAAGGGAAATGTGACGCAAGTCCTCGTCCTTTCTTCCAAAACAACTGATATAAATTTGAGTGACGCGTACAGCTTCGGAACTCAAAAAAATCTTTTGAAATATGTTCACATTTGATTTAAATACCGGACCTTCCAAACGTAATAATTTTTCTGCGTACCATACACATTACACACACAAACACATACATATGGGCTTTCTATGGCGCTTTCCAAGAGCCCTGGCGCCCAAACGAGGCCGCCCCCACTTTTTTCAAAATCTCATACGGCGTAGAATGCCCAGCCAACCCGAAGGTCTCCGCAAAATTTCAAGAAAAGTTATCGACCCATTATGAGTCATAGGGTTCGGTACAGATGGTTTTTATCTGATCTAAATCTGAAAAAAGGAAAATCAGATTCAGATCATATCAGATTGGCTTCAGATTAAACTTAAATATTTAGTTTGGTATTTACCATCAAATACCTAAATTTTGTATATATGAGGAGTGTGTGAGATGAAGTGGGAAGTGTGTGGGATGTGTTTTCACTTCATCACACACACTTTCCACATTTCAAAAGATATTTCAGGAAGTATAAGGACTGCAAAAACGATAGGTACAGCTTTTCCTTATAATAAAGTTATAAATGGTGACTTTAAAAAATATGAGAAAACAGTTTCTTGCACGGAATACCGAAAATACTTGTTACCCACGCTTCATCTTTTCAACTTTCTTATGGAATTAGCCAATTATGTAAACCATTTCAGCCCTAAATACAAAAAGAATTCTTTAGAACTAAAATAAGCAATTAGGCCATGCTTATTGGTCCCATTGTACTGCGTCTTCTGTTTTTTGGTTTATGGCGTTGTTGTGGTGAACGTTGGTGGTGAATCGTGAGGAGAATTATCTGGTTCTATTGTGTGTTGTGGATGAGGTGTTGTATTTTTCATGTGTTTCCATCATCTGTCACTGACGTTGTTGCTGTGTCGTTGGTGGGTTCAGCCGCTGTCTGTGATAAAAGCTAAAACATTAGTCAGTGGAACTCTTCTAAACTCTTCTATGGTGAGATAAAAGTCCCCTAAATGTTTCGTCCTCAGGCTTGCCAAAGTCCGGCAATGGCATAGTAAATGCTTCGATCTTTCAGATATGTCGCCACACCTTCTGCAGTTTGGATCATCATTAAGTCCCATCTTGTTGAGATGGTATCCTAATGAGTTGTGCCCCGTCCGCATTCCTATCAATCGCCTGATTTCGCCTTTATTCAGAATTAGCAGGAATCTGGTGGTCCTTAAGTTGCGGCCCAACAAATATTCCTTTGCCTGCCTGCAATTGTGCAGCCTTTCCCATCTACGTTGGTGCATTTCTTCGGCTTCTCTTTTGAGGAGCTCTTTAACGCATCCAGCGTAAATGCCTAGTGTCGGCTCTGCGCCAATAAGTCGGCAGCTGCTTCCCTGTCTTGCCAATTCGTCGGCTCTCTCGTTCCCTAATACGTCTGAGTGACCCGGAACCCAGATCAAGGAGATAAGATTATCTCTTGATAAGGTTTTCAGGCTCTCTCGACTGTCGAGTACCGTTTTCGCTGAAAATTTGCAAGAGGAGACAGCTTTGATCGCCGACTCACTGTCCGAGCAAATATTTATTCTTTTATCTCGCACCTGCTTTTCTGTCAGTATGCGACAACTTTCACTTATGGCTAGAGTTTCTGACTGAAACACATTTGCATAGATTCCTAGAGTGATTGATACATTAATATTCAAATCCTCACAGTATATCCCTTCTCCCGCGCCTTCGTCAGTCCTCGACCCATCACTGTACATTGTCAGGTCTCTCTCTACAGGAAATTTTCCTTCTACCTATTCTACGCCTGCTCGGCAGAATTACCTCAAAACCTCTGTCGAATCGGAAAACGGCTTCGATCTGGTCACTTGGCATCTCTACTTCCCCGAATTGATTCTTCAGGTCCGCTGAGATTCCTGCGTGTCCCATCCTTCTGCCTTCATAAGATACACTTTCCACATTATACGACACACTTTCCATTTCATACCATACACTTTCCACTTCATCCCACGCACTTTCCACTTCAACCTACACACTTCCCACTTCATCCCACACACTTCCCACTTCATCCCACACACTTCCCACTTCACCCCACACACTTCCCACTTCATCCCACACACTTCCAACTTCATCCGACACCCTGGAGTACTCACTTCTATATCTTGAGTCTTAATGTGCCATCGAGATACCATTCTCTTCTGATCTGATATATTTCAGATTTCAGATCGAATTCAGATCAAAAATAAAATTTCCTGATCAGATTCAGATTGAGAATTTTTTAGATTAATTGGGATACGTAGCAACGGGGGGAAGTCAAAACTTAGCCGTATATATGGTTCGCAGTCTACGAAATAGTATATTTCAACATACCCAAAGACAGACGAGATGTGTACGTACGCGTGGGCGAAGCCCAAGTGAAAAGTACACATCGAGTGTGTATTGGGGTATGTTGAAAGATATTTTTTTGTAATAGTGAGAGTGTGTTGGTGTACATACCGCGGAAAGCAACTTTTCGTCCCAAGTGATGTGAAAATATTTTCCGTCACAACCAATACACTCTCACGTATACAGAAAAAAAAATTTTCTTAATTTTTTGTTCGTATATGGACTTGCGTCACGGACGCATTGCTACCGCGCGCTCATGAGGAGGGGTTGGGATAGGGTTTCTGTTGCCTCGGACAGGTTTTTAATATTGTTATTTGGGGAATGTGCATGGTACACAGCAAGGACGCAGTCAGAATAAACTAATGAAACGAGTATAGGAAAGTTACGATAGAGTGAAGGAAAAGAATTTGATTTCCTTGGTGCAGCTGATTGCAGGTAGATGCAGTGAGGTGTGGTGCACAGACAGACGGACGGGCAGGAAGATTACAAACTTAAAGTAGCTATCACCACTCAACAAAGCAATTTCTTTACATTCTCGATATTCTTTGCAACGTGTCGGAATCTGTACGGGTCCGCACAACATACAGTTTTTCATTTTATTTAAATGAAAGCTATAAAGAAATTTTAATTGAAAAATAAAACAAAAACTTTTACGAAATTAACTTCTAAAGGGGAAAATTCAGAGTTTCATATAAATGTGTATATCAATTTCGCAACTGTAACAAAAACACGACACAAATCTCAAGACACTTTACTGAAAATAATGCGTCTAATATTACCACCCGTCGGGTCTGTTAAGCTTTTATATTTATTGTGGAAACCACCCACATGTTTCATATCCCTAGTTGTTTACCTCTTGCTGTATACTTTCTTGTTGTGTTATAAATCATTACATAACCGTTCCCAACCATATGGATGTTTAAACAGTTCTGAAATTTACTCTTATCGAACGGAAAAGGAACCAAAAACACTGCTGAACTAGTGAATCAAGAGAAATTGTACGCCTATTTTTCAGTCAAAATTGAAATACATAACTTTGTTTGAATAAATTTATACAATCCAATGGCATTCCCATACAAATAAGCTTTATTTGAAATTTCTCCGTTGTTCAATAGAAGCATTGGCATGACTGTAGATATCATATCGAACAGAAGGGGCGTGGGAAAGTTAAAGTAACCAGAGAAACTCGAAGTGGAAATTTTTTTTTCGGGAAATCCAAACGTTTGATGCGATTCGACGACATCGGCTTGTGTCAAAGTATGAGAATTCTTGTGTTTTGTTTCTTCACAAGGGGCGTGACACTCTTTTGTTCCGATCTTTGCAAGTAGTATTCAACGTGAAGTTAGCTGCAGTTGTGACCGAAGCTAACTTAATAGCAAACGAATTCAGCTGATTTCATTCATACATTTACCAAAATCAGCTGACTTCATTGAAAAGTTCAAAAATCAGCTGATTTTTTTGCAATAAAGTTAGCTTCGGTTGCAACTGCAGCTAACCTCATGCTGAATATTACTTGCAAATATCGAAACAAAAGACTGTCACGCCCCTGTTCTTCACCGTTTATTATTTGTATACTTTGACATAAGCCGACGCGGCGCCTTACTAAAAGCCTAAAACTAAGTTCATGGCTTTCTGTTTTAGATCTTTACATTGTAACCACTCAATGGCGTACCTACCTTTCCATGCATTCCCATCAAGGAGATTGTTTGATATCTAATCGAGCCTCCTACAAGATTTCATGACAACTTATCGTCGACGTACAATCCACATTTTTACCAAATTCACACAAAAAACATCCAACAATAGAACAGCAATAATCTTATCAATGGAAGGTACTTCAAATGAATTCAGATTTTGTAAGACTTCTCTACTTGGGTGTATGAACATTAGTGAATTTTGAGCTTTCAAGATGATTGCTTTTTTCATAATTTCATCGGTTATAAGCATTACGATCGCACAAGAGCCTTCTCTAAGTTGTCGATACGTGCTGTACGGTGAAGTATATAGCTGTGACTTCACTATCAATAATCCAAATGGCTGGAATAACTTCACAGGGATCGGAGGAATCCATTTGGAAGGCTTTACAAATGCTGACGTAGATACAGTGTACCGGGTCAGCGGGGTTAGTACGAATATTCCCACAATCATTTGCGAGACATTTCCAAATCTCAATTTAATTGGGTTGTACTTCGCTGGATTGACGGCGATTGGTGATAGTGACTTTGCCAGTTGCTCACGGATCACCGAATTGGGACTTTCTGCTAATTCAATTACGTCAATCTCATCGAACGCATTCGCTAGTCTCCCAGATCTAGTGGACATTAATTTGGATATGAATTCACTGACAACGTTGCCCGAAAATGTGTTTGCGAATCAACGTAATTTGAGAGATCTGGACTTGAGCTTAAACCCTTTTCACGACATTCCAGCTGGTGTATTTCGGCCGCTTGAAAACCTTCAATTTCTTCATCTCATCGAAACCAATCTCACTGCAATCAACAACCAATGGTTTGCATCCAATGAGCGACTTATTTTTTTAAATTTGCAAAGTAATCGAATTGCTCTGACGGCGGAAAGTTTTGTTGGATTGGAAGCGTTGCGGACCCTCGATTTGACGAATAACATGATTGATGAAATTCCGGAAGGAGCTTTCACACATCTACAGAATCTTCAAAATTTGAATTTGTTTGACAATGGTTTGACTGTACTCCGAGCAGATTCATTCACAGACCTTCGACAATTGGAGATTCTTGAGATTAGTAGAAATCCCATTCAAGTGATTGAGACTGGAGCTTTTCATGGACTGGAAAATCTCCTGCAACTATCGCTGTCACGGTGTCGTCTACGTCAACTTCAATCGAATACTTTCGAGGATCTGGTCAATTTGAACAACATAAACTTAAATTTCAATGAAATTGATGAACTTCCATGGGGTATTTTCGATTCACTGTCAAACCTTTCCTACGTTGGTTTGTGGAGTAATCGTTTGAAAACTGTACGGAGAAATGCCTTTGGACAATTGGAAAACTTACAAGCGTTGGATTTAGATGAGAACATTGTAAATGCCGTCGATAGGGCAATCATAGATGACGCAACTAACCTCGACACACTCAGCTTCACTGGCAATTTGTGTGCCGATAACTATTTCGCAAATTTTCGAATTAGCAGACCTCAGTTTTTACCTATGCTTGACACATGCTTTAGAAACATGAGATACATCATCGGTATACACGTCAATTGTAACTCAGAAAAGCTCTACTTCAATAAAAAATTTTCCTTTAGACACAGTAACTGAAGGCGACGATGCCTTTTCCTTCTTTGAAGCACCTAATCCTGGTATCGTTCTCCGCGTTAACACCGATAATGAAATTCAAATCAGTCTCACCCCATTCGAATTTGCATGGCGACCAATGATCGAAATTTTCATTGGAACATCGAATAACACGAGATCAATTATTCGAATGAATGAGGAGACGAATGTGGTCACCGTACCCACACTAAACATCATCTCACCAGGTCAATGGAACGATTTCCGAGTAACTTGGGTCAGTCAAAGTATTTTAGTTTTCTACGGCATAGATAGATTCCCATTCATGGCGTTTACGATGCAAGACTTCTTTCCTGTCAACTTTTACGGATTGAGAGCAGTGTGAGTACTCAAATAATAGGATTCAAGGAATTGCTCGATTTAATTTTATGAATTTTACAGTGAAACGAGAGCTTTGTGGAGTGTACAGCCATTGGAATAAAAATTATTTATCGTTCGTAAGACAATAAATTTTTCATATGGTGCTGAAAGACTTGATGTTAATGTTCTAAAATTAATTGAACGATTAGTTAAGTCGGTTGAAGAGGTTGCGGGTAGTCGTCACAGATGTGCGGGTCGCCCGAAACTATGAAAGACCCGACCCGAACCCGAATTTTAGTCGGTTCGGGCCAAATCGAAAATTATGTGACGTATGCAACTCACTATTGGCTCCAATTTAGCGAAAACAGATTTTCATCACTAGGCTGCCTTCTTTATTCCCAGCTTTAGTGCCCCAAGTACGCAGCCTGGTGCCGCCTTCGTTCGTGTTACTAACAAATAACCTTGCTCCTTCTTAAAAACAGGCGTTGCCAGAATTTCAGCACCAGAAGAAAGCAGCCTAGTGCTGAGAATCTGTTTTCGCCGAATTGGAGGAGATAGTAAGTTGTATACGTCACATAAGTTTCAATTCGGCACCAGGCTGCTGCTGCCCTCTGCATTAGAAAGTCTTAACTCGAGGACGCAGCCAAGCGCCGAGTTGAAACTTATATGACGTATGGATATCACTAATGTGTACACTTTGGTGAAGACAGATGCTTAGCACCAGGCTGCCTTCTATATCCTAAGGTAAGGGACCAAAGTACGCAGCCAGGTGTCGAATTATAAATTTATACAGCGTAATACACTCGCTACTTAACGAATTTCGGCTGAAAGTGCTGACCTATCTCATAACGAGGAGTTTGTTGAAAAACTCAGCAATCTTAAAAAAGTAGCTCAACTACTAGATGAAAAAACAATGACTTTGCTTAGCTATTGAGGTTTTGGAATTAACATTTTTTTTAACAAAAGCTTCACTGGAAAAACATTGTTTTTATGAGGCCTCTTCTTGTCAATTGATGAAAAATGATGAATTTTCTGGCGATTTTCAAGCTAATCGTCAATTGTAACTGACAATTAACTCTAAATTGAAAGTCATAATTAATTTCCCCGTAGAGGGAAACTCAAATCTATCACTTTGTCTCACTGCTTTACAGTGGAAATAGGATTTTTCCCGATGTTTCTAAAAATGATTATCTAATTTCCACATTCATCTCACATTAATAATCGCGTCGGGTTCGGTCTGGGTCGGATTTCCTGCCTGCCTCCCTAAGTAATCACAAAAACATTATTAGATTTGTATGGGAGCTATAAAAAATGCGGCTGGTGTTCAAATTCTGCCTACCCCAAATGAAAGGTGTCACTATTAGTCCTAATTTCCATCAATGTCAATTTCACACCAGCCTGCCTCCTTGAGGTCTAGTTCTAAGGATAAAGAATCCATATTGGAGCTATAAGAAGGCAGGCAGGTCTCAAAATTCTGTTTGTGCCGAATGAAGGTATTAGTGTAAAACAATGTTTGCGTAATCATCAACTTGACACCTGCCTGCCACCCTGAGATCTCTTGATTAATTTAACGATCATTGTTCACTTCAAACCTTTGTTTAGCGGCATCTCGCATTTTCCTAGTGAGGAATAGTATATTTCAACACTCCCCAACACACGCGAGATGTGTTACTTGCGCGAAGCCCAAGCGAAAAGTACACATCGAGCGTGTATTGGAGTATTTTGAAAGATATTTTTCTGTAATAGTGAGAGTGTGTTGGTGCACATACCGCGGAAAGGAAATTTTCGTTCCAAGTAGTGGGAAAATATTTTCCATCACAACCAATACACTCTCATGTATACAGATAATGTTTTTTACAGCTCAGTCATAGATCAGACAAAATTCGGTTTATTAAAGCCGGACTACAATGAAAATCACGAAAAATGCAGCTGAAACTAGACTATCGAATCCTAATGTGTTTATAGATTTTGATTGACAGCCGACTTATTTCCGGCGATTAGACCTAGACCCCGCCGATATTTTTCCGTAGTTTTTCGCCAGTTTTTTTCGGCTTTCGTCTCTGCTTGCGATTGCCATAGCCATTGCCTCGTATTTGCATACATTGTGTCGTTCTACGAACTAATCTGCAATTTCCTACCAAACGGACGAAAGTGTAACAAAAGCAATTAAAAACCAATTTCTTTGAACTATTTTTTTTGTAATTATATTTTCACGGTGAACATTAACGGTTTTACCCATGAATGTAACAATCTCTATGCGGACATTGAGACCGTTAATAGTTTCACGAAAACGTTTAAGCGAACATATTCGACATTTTCACTTCGAATTAAATCCGTGAAACTGAAACAAAAAGTTACAATATTTTACTTACCAATTATCGTGCCCGAAATTGGATGTTATTTCGTATAATATTATGTTCCATGTTTTATGGAAATGCTATGCTTTGTGTATGGCATGCCACCCTTCGCTAAATACAGTAGTCAGTGCAGTAGATATATAAACAATATACACGCACACAAGCATCATTACACGACTTGGATTTATATTTAAAGGCAAACGTGTGTTATACACACTTAATGCTTCATAGATTTCTTGGGGGGCAATAAGTTTAACCTGTCTTATCCTGCAATCCATTCGCCCTAAAATTACAATTTTGTGAAAGCATCAAGTATGGTTTTGGTAACGAAAAAATGCATCACGTGTAACGTATCTGTGCGTGCTTATGCGATGAGTCACTTGATGTAAATTTCGTCTGTTAATATGAAAAGGAATTTGGATTTTCTTCCACTGAATTATATTTTCCATTAGACTAGAATTTTAATTTATTCTTCGTTCTTATGCTGGAATTCAATTTCTTGAAATTTTTGCGAAAAAAAGCGCAAAAATACCTCAAATTAAAATATTTTCATCGAAAAAATCTACTCAAAGGTAAACTAAGGAGACATACAATTCACATTTTCAGTTGAAGAACATTTTCATCTTTGTTTCACTTTTTTACACTTTCATTTATCTTAATTCGGTTCAATAACACTTTTTGTACTCCGGGACCATGCAATAGGTATGTCGTGTCGAGGTTCAAAAAATGCCTTTGAAAAAGCTTCTAAGAAATTGGTCAACTGGCGGGTGGCAACTCGAGATCAAACATTTTTCTCGCCGACAACGGCGCACTCTTCCTCCTTTTGTGTGAATCAGTGGGAAGTTTTTAAGGTTTCGGACGCGCCGCGAATCCCCTTGAAAATGTTTAAACTCTGGCTGTAGCGCAGTTTTTTTAACACTATTTTCGGGGGTGATTGGCTATAATGACGGTGTCAGACGGGTCTAGTCCTTTCTAACAGCACTTAACGTGTATTTGTCGCTCTAGGTCCCTATTTTCAACAAATGAGAAACCGCGCTTTAGGTCCCTATTTTCAACAAACGAGAAACCGTGCGATGTTTTCTCACTGGTCGTTTCTGCTGCTTTTTCGAGAAAAATTTCTTTTATAAAAATGTGAGACAGAGAGACCCTGCTCGTGTTACAATAAGCTTGCTTGACTACTCAGTGATGAGTAAGAACTCACTGGAGAGATTACGAGGAGGAATGTAGTCTTTCTAATTTTTAAGTTAAGTTTAGTTGAGCGGAATTGTCTCAAATCTACCGTTCGAAATCGACGCGTATATACAAACTTACACTTTTAGAAATAAAACGCAAAAAATTCTCCATTTTCGTATTTATAGCGTGTAATATTTATTTACATGACTACGAGGGATATTTGAAGAGTTTCCAGTCTGGACAAGAAGCCGTGGTTGTACAGCAAAATCTCGCTGATCTTTGTTAGATTTTGAATTTTCAAACAGATTCGACTTATAGATTTTTTTAAACACACATTTGTGTAAAGTTCGTTCAGCAACCTGAAAAAAAAGGAGAAAAACGAATTTCGTGCCGTAATAAAACATTTTCACATGGCCAATAAATCGAGATATTCTGGTAAAATAGCTAATGCTACAGGCATTTCGAATGCACATCATATCTTGCACGAAATTCGGGGCATGAGAAAGCTATCTGCGCGATGGGTACCGCGTTTGGTGACACCAGAACAAAAACGAAACCGTGTGACTTGTTCCATGGAGTGTCTCGCTATGATAAAGCGCAATCCGAAAGATTTCTATATACGTTACGTCACCGTTGATGGATTCATCACTGCACACCTGAAGCCGGCATGCCGAGCTGAACCCAATAATTCACCAAAGCCTAGCATCAATTAACGTGAATTCCTTGCTTGAGCCCACCGGATTATTCCGGAACGACGGCAAGAAACGCCCAGATGGCATCACGTACACCGCGTGGGAGAGAGACAGATCCCTCGTTTGGGATGCTACACGCACCGATTCCTTAGCCGCATCTAACATGGCTGGCAGGTTGAAACGACCAGGCATGGCATCCGAAATGGCGGTGACGAGAAAGCATTCTAAATACTCGAGAATCAAGTTGAGTTACCACTTCGTCGCCGTAGCGGTGGAATCTTTTGGATCTTGGGCCAAAGAAGCCGTGCATTTGTTGAACAAGATCGGTTTGAACCTTATCAGACTGTCAGGCGAACCAAAAGCGAGACTGTATCTGTTCCAAAGAATCTCGCTGGCGATTCAGCGAGGTAATGCGATGTGCGTCAACGCTAGCATCCCTAAGAGCGCCACACTAGAAGAAGTCTACTCTCTCTAGTGCTGCCAGTTTTGTCTTCTTAAATTTTTCTTTCTATTTTCATGTATATTTACATATTCAACAACTTATGTAGAATGAATTGCAATAAATTACTTCCTGAAACCAAGGAACAATCAAAACAATGGACTTTTCCAGGCGAAACTGCTCCGAAGAACGCAAAAACAGTTCCTTCGGCCGGTAACGTGATGGCGACCGTTTTCTGGGATTCACAAGGTGTAATACACACCGATTACCTTGAAAAGGGAATAACAATAACTGGCACTTGCTACAGCGAATTATTGGACCGATTCGACATTGCGTTGAAGGAGAAACGGCCTCGTTTGAAACGTAGGAAAATACTCTTCCATCACGACCATGCCTCCGCCCGCACACTCGGCTCGCATTACCACTCAAAAATTATTAGACTTACGATACGATATGGTACCCAATTCGCCAGACCTGGCCCGTTGTGACTTTTTTTATTTCCAAACCTGAAAAAATCGCTGGCTAGAATGAGATTCGGCTCGAATGATGAAGTCATCGCTGCGACGGAAGCTCATTTTGCAGAACTCGACAAATCGTACTTTTCGGATTTATTAAAAAAATTGGAGCATCGATTAGAGAAGTGTGTTGAGCTTCGAGGTGATTATGTTGAAAAATAAAAATATAAAATCTAATAATTTATGTCTTTTTCTTGTCAAGGCCGGAAACTTTTCATATATCCCTCGTAGTGATACAATACTGGCACGATCAAATAGTTTATGGACATCGATGAAATGAACGATTTTCGGTTCGCATGTGAGGGTAATATTACGTGTGAAGGCAATCTTGTTACCAGGCTCTAGTTGCCTAAAATCGCTAGACACGTTGTTCGGTAAATGCATAAAAAAACAATGCAAAGTGACGAAACTCTACCTCAGTAAATAAAGATCTTCAGATGTTATTTGACACCCAAAAGCAGTAAAGAATCAAATTTCGAATAATATCATCCGTAAACGACAAAAAGAATAGATATATAGCAGTTGTTGTCTTTCCATCCTTCATTCAAACATTAACATAGCAGAACATCTGAACGGTAGTATGCTCAATTTCAGTCAATTAAATTCAGAAAGGTAGAACAGACTCGTGCGAAGCGTAGCTAGAGACTAATCGCTGGTGCTATATGTTATGTCTGTTCTGCATCATAACTGAATAAGAAAAACTCGTGTACAAACTATGTATCTTTCGGGTGTTGTATACACGTAGACAAAATTTCAAGAAAAAAGAAGAGAGAAATTTGAAGAAAACAAACTACGACGATGTCATGATACATGAATAACAACTGACACAGAGAGAGAGAGAGAGAGAGAGAGAGAGAGAGAGAGAGAGAGAGAGAGAGCGAGAGAGAGAGAAAGCGAGAGTATGGTGTGACTGAAAATTCGAGCGAAATTCGAATTCTGTCTTTGTATTTTGTGCCTTTGACAAAGAAAATTTTTCTTTATTTCGCTCTAGTGTTGATATGGGTCACTTTCGACCCTAGGGAATGCAAAAGCATGAAAAATATTTTGACAATTTTGAATCATGAACTTGGGGAGAAAAGAACATGAAAACTGGAGTAAAATCTGAAATTCTCTAAACAAATTGCAACTCGATAGAAACTAGACACTCTCTCAAACTGTACAAAATTGCAAGTAGAGTGAAGTCTGCAGACATAGAGCAGCGATGAAAGATGCACCTGATGACTTCGAGAGCTATATTACAACCTTCTTAATGCACTGATGTTGCAATGAATTAAGTCCCTCCTAAACTAGTCGTGAATGTAGAAAGTTAAAGTTTCAAACAGGCGACGAAAATCATAAGCTCTTTATCCTCCGTATGTGCCTAACATTGATTTGTGCTATCACATAAAATAAAGATTTCCATTAAAATGAAATAATCACACAAATTGGCATTTTTGTGACGACAATAACAATTAATTTCATCCAGATTCCATTCGGTTATTCAATTACGACCCAAGCCATTTAGCATATCAATGTTAAGTACTCATTTAATTAAAATGATATTGATGTGACCTAATAAGACTAAGCTCTCAGAACAATTCATTAAATTTTTGTAACAATAAAAGCAAAAACAGAAATAACATTTAACAAACCAAATCTGAGTCTATAGAAAATCTACCAACTGGAACTGGTATGGTATTTTGCTTGAATATTATCATGAAACTATGTACTCGAGCGGCATTGTGGAAGTGTGCAATGTATAATCTACAATATGAAAATAAGTCTACACTGCGTGACATCATTCATGAATTTCTATTGTGTTTTGCATTTAATAACAACTTAACATATCGGTATGTTGCTGTGGTGACATATTTTCATGATAAATTCTCTGACTTCTTTGTAACTTTGCGGAGGGATGTTCAATTTAACATTAAAACAATAAAGCTCATGCCTGAGGGTGTTCTATGGCTCAAAGTTACTGTGTCAGTCAGTAAAAATAAAAACATTTACCTTTTGTTTGTCTCTTTTCTCAATGTTTTGTCTTTTCGGTTGATTCGTTTTGAATAACATTAGATTGGGCCTGAACCGGACGGGACTGAGAAATCGTGTAACGCTGGTCTGGGTGCCCGGACACTCTGGCATGGAGGGTAACGAGAGAGCAGACGAACTTGCGAGGAAAGGCTCGGCAACACCAAGTTGCGGGCTAGAGCCTCTTATACCATACCATACTCGGCGTGTGTGAAGGCGGTTAAGAGTTAGGAGAGGACGGAATTCACTAACTATTGGAGTGCCTATGATGGAGGAACGCACGCGAAGCGTTTCTTACCGGCACCCAATGGGAAATGGGCTAGAGAATTGCTAAACATAGACAGGGGACGCATCAAGAGGGTGGTGGGTGCGATCACTGGGCACTGTGGATCGAGCAAGCATCTGGCTAAAATGGGACTCTCTAACGATCTCAACTGCACCTGCGTCCTGGGTGAGGAGACGCGCGTTCATGTGAATGCCCAAAGTTTCCTCATTGAGGCTCAGGACTCTAGGAGGTCATGTGGTTCAACCCGCAACACTGACCAACATTGGACCTGCCGCTCTGGATAGGTTCCTAACTGGGACTGGGAGCTTTCCGAGATTTACATGATGATCGGGTAACGAAACAAAGGATCGCTAGATCTGTGTTTCATGGATTTATCAATGTCCAACCTAAACTGATAAATCTAGAGGGTCTTAGGGATGGTTTGAAAACTAAATTTGAAAAACTAGTACTTTCAATACAAATTCATCGAAAATCTTGTACATATTTTGACTTCGTTGCTCTTATCTCATCAGAAGTTGGTTTCGTTATAATAAGATTACCATAACAGTAACCAAAGTGAAGTTGATTCTAATCGAGATAAGTGCAGCAAAGACAATTGCAACAGAGGCGATCGCAGCGCTGCGGTGGCCAACCATAGTTTTCTATACTGAACACTCAAACAAAGAACTCATGGCGTACAACTATTAAAAACCAGAGATATGATATGGACGCTGAGCTCTCCACATAAACTATAAATCTGATGAAACAAATTGTCATGCAGAAATATTTCTTTGCATTTTGTACGACGACGAAACGTTAAAATATGGTGACATTTGCTAAGATTTTTAGTCTATCCGGGGAACCCAGCCGCCATATCAAGTCTCAGTTAAAGACAATTAGTTAAACCTTTCGTTGAGACCTTTGTTGAGCCAATAAAATAGGAACCTATGCTAACGCCACCTGCACAGCTCATTATACACTTTTCAGATCCACTTTCACATCATGGAAAAATTCGATAAGGAGAACTTTTTGGTGCAAGTTTCTGTTGTTGGAAACTTTTAGTATTTGCACAAATTTCAAATTATCGTGAACTTCAAGTCGATTCGAAAAGAGAACGTTGATGTTAACTTTTGTTACCTGGTAACAAGCCTTACGTTAGTACGAAAAAGTTGTCAGCCCAAATAACCGATAGAGCGGCACCTAAACACCAACAATTTTTACATCAAATTGAAATATGTCACAAGTTTTTTGATATAGGAATTCAGATATGAAAAATGTCTACCAGACCCATACTCTTTAATGTCTAATGAAGAACAGAATGGGAAGGACATTGATCCGAAATGTTGTGAGGAAAGCGACATCTGGCTACTAAAAGTTTTCTGTGATATTTTTCACACTTAACATCTCTTCAGTTGCAAACTGTGTGCCATCAATCGTAAGTTATTATACGAACGCTTTATACACACTTCCATCATACTTTTCAACTTCTCCTTTTAAGTACGAGACATTTTGCATTGTTATTCAAAGCACATAATCATGCGAACACATATGTTTCACTTTTGGTAAATGAAGTGTATTCTATAACAGGTAGACAGGAAAAATATTAGTAAGGGATTTATAGGAGTGAAGGGAATTAATGAGCTAACTCTATCCCAAGTTGTCAAATGAATGACATTTCATACAAGTCCCACGTAAAGTAACTACAAATTTTGTTAGTATTTTTCATGTGTAAAAATTCGATTAACTGAAAAAATATCGAGGAAAAGTCTCACCGGAAGAAACTAAATAAATACAAAGCTGAAAACGATTCGTCCGAAAAATAAAAATTCTACTAACAAAACTATAATTTAACCCTTGGGACCCATTCTCCATTTATCACACATCCCAAGGTATGACACTAAAACCATAAGGTTGAACAAAACACGAAAACAATTCACTCATAACTTCATGAGGAAAATATATAATAAGTTCAAACTCTTTGTCTTCTTACTAGAAGTATAAGTTTCTCATGGCAATGCCTAGATTTATTGCCGTTCCATTTTCATTGCAAAAGTACGAATAACTTTACGAACAACAGTCAGGAGGTTAGTGTCTATTTCATACTTATTCCCTCCCGAGAAATGAGAGCGTAGAAAAGTAACAAATAAGCATAAACATCCAACTTCCAATTCAAAACACGATTTTAAAAGTTGCTCAAAGAAGAAAGTATTTGGGCCTCTGAAGTTGGTGTGGGAGGATGACGAACTCTAACTGGAAAAGAAGTGAAATGAAAAATCTCATTTTCGTATTACAGCCAGTCCGAAATGAAGAGTGATACAAAACCCTCAAATCGTTTGTTTAAAACAGAGTACAGAGGGAGAATCATAAGCTTGTGCAACTTTTTTATTTTTCTTTTCATGTATTCGGTTGTATTTTGTGCATGTAAAACTCGATTTTCCAGTGGAACGAGCTAAAACGAAACATTACGCAATCTTGTGATTTTTCTCTTGTACATTTCACATTAGCTTCATTGTGGAGTGGACGGATTGGAGTGTATTTCACTCTGCTAAATTTTTCATTGCGAATTTCCATCTCTTTTACATCTTTTTCCATCTACTTCCATCTTTGATTATATTTCCATTTTGATTATATTTCCATTTTGATTCCATCTGTTTCCATCTTAGATCCATCTATTTCCGTCTTCGATCCATCTATTTCCGTCTTCGATCCATCTATTTCCGTATTCGATTCATCTATTTCCGAATTCGATCCATCTATTTCCATGTTTGATCCATCTATTTCCATTTTCTATCCATCTGCTATGAATGGAAATACATGTGTACCAGGATGTGTCCATAGACACATAGAAGTAAAAACATATGAAAGGGATCCTGACGTATCAGACCCTCTTAGACCTAGCACCTCTACACAGGTTCTTGGTAAGAACCGGAAAGTTTTAAGGATTTACATGATGAAGGGGAAGAAAACATAGAATCAAGAGATCTGTGTTTTAGGAGCCACAAATGGCCCATCCCACCCTGATAAATCTAAAAAAATCAGAATAGATGTGGCAAACAGAATAGATGTTGCAAAAAGAATCGAACGTATCTAAGTAATGTTGACTAGATGAGTGTATGAAGTTACGTCCTCGCTAAATTGGAATGGAAATTGCCGAAAAGGCAATATTGAAAAACCCGTACGAAGCAGCGGCGCTAAAAACCTCTCCAATCCCTTAAAATAAGCACAGAATTTGGAAAAGACCTAGAGCGCTTAGGAGACTGTTGTCAACTTCACCAACCTAGTGCAAGAAGTGGCATGGGATAACACCAAAACACCGACTCACAAAAACCTGGGATTTACCTACCCAATAAAATACGGCGTCTAGTCCAACGTAAACGAAAATCCCGCAGAAAATGGCAGAGTACAAGAGATCCAATAGATAAAACCAAATTAAACAGGGACACTCAGCACCTGAAACGGGAAATTAAATCCTTAAAAGAAAAATCGGTCAATAAGTATCTCCAATCTCTCACTGCTGACAAAGACACGAATTATTCTCTCTGGAAGACAACAAAAAAACTGAAAAACAAGATCACGTCAGTCCCACCAATAATGCCAAAATGGGCAAAAACGGACCAACAAAAAGCTGAAGCCTTCGCAGAAGGGAAACATTTTCACCCCTAATGAAAATAGTGACCCCACTGAATGTAATCTATCTCCAACAGAAAATAGGAAATCAAAACAGATCAAGCGAATCACCTTTAAGGAACTAAAATGAGAAATAAAGTATAACATAAATCTTACAAAGGCACCCGGTTATGATTTAATCACAGGAGACATACTGAAAAAACTCCCAACTAAAGGATCAAAAATATTATGTTCCTGATAAACGCAAGCTTTAGATTGATGTATATTCCAGCCGTGGAAGGTGGCAGAAATGATTATGTTCTCGAAACCAGGCAAAAAACCAACGAAATTGGAATCTTATAGACCAATCTCAGTCCTGCCTATCGTGTCGAAATTGCTTGAGAAACTATTCCTGAAGAGATTAAAACCATACACTGAGGAAAATAAACTACTACCAAATCATCAGTTTGGCTTTAGAGAAAAACACTCAACCATCGCCTAATAAATATCATTGAAAAAGCAATTGAAGGCGAAGAGGTATGTTCCATCATCTTCTTGGGCATATCCCAAGCATTTGATAAAGTTTGACACGATGGACTGATCTACAAACTCATCCAGTGGCTACCAAGACATTACGTGAACCTACTAAAATCCTATATCACAGACAGACTGTTCAGAATAAACCATCAAAACACTAACTCCGAATTTAATGAAATGCAAGCTGGAGTCCCCTAAGGAAGTGTACTGGGCCCAATTCTGTATCTCCTACACACAAGTGATCTCCCACAAACAGACGGCGTGATAACAGCCACATTTGCGGATGATACAGCCAACTGTGCAACAGCAGAAACCGCGGAAGAATCGACTGAACGTTTACAAAAATCCAATAACAAAACACAGGACTGGACTAAGAAATGGCGCATTAAATTGAACGAACAAAAAGACATCCACGTTAATTTCACTAACAAAAGGCTAAACAACCCACTGAATGGCGCAAACACACCCTGCGAAAACACTGCGAAGTACCTTGGCATGACCTTGGATGCAAAAATTAAATGGGCGGAACACGTCAAGATAAAACTTACTGAACTACGTATAAGGTATCGGCAGATGTACTTGCTATTGGGTCGAAACTCCAAATTATCAACGTATAATAAAGTACTCATATATAACCAAATCCTGAAACCAATTAGGGTATACGGTTGTCAGCTATGGGGATGTGCAGCACAAAACCATATAAAAAAGATACATTCCAAAATAACGTACTTAGAAATTTAGTATGCCAGAAACAGCGACATCCACCGTGACCTCGGAGTACTAATGGTCAGTGACATAATTAAGCAACTAGCAATCAAACATCAAAATAAACTGACGCAGAAGCACTCCAACTCTTAGATAACAATCAGATGACAAGACGACTCAAAAGGATCAAACCATTTGAACTAGTCGAGCAAGTGGGGTAACACCAATACTCAATGATCCTATGGGTTGGCAACAACAATCAGACGAAGTGCAAATGTAATGAATGGATTCTTTGTGTAACAAATTGTAAAACTATTTAACAGTGTAAAATTAATGGTTGGTCAGAGATGACCAGTTTTAATTCAAATTAATAGAAAAAAACATCTTTCATTCGAAACCTTGAAGAGTGATTTCCGTTCTAATTTCGCAGAGATATAAGTGAAAAAGTTCCACAAACCTTCAAAAAACCACTTTTTTGACCACTTTTTCGACCGTAATTTCGAAAGTTTTTGACTGATTTTACCCAAATTCAATTCCGAAATCATTTTTTAGATTAACTTTCAGGGAAAAAATGTTTTTGGAAATCGTATAGGATTTACCTGATTTATGTAGAAAAAACACGTTGGGCCCTAGTAGAGATTCAGGTTTAGGGCTCTGGCTGAGTCCAAAAGCTTAAAGTCAAAAAAATTTCTTCCATAAATTTTCGGGCATGCCCAGACTTCAATCAAAAAATTTATCAAAATCGGAAAAGATTTACTCAAGTTATGAGCAAAAGACCAAAAACCACTTAAACGGCCCTAGCTCGGCAGCCCTTGGCCGACAGCGCCCAGATTCAATCCCATAAAAGATTTTTCGATTACCTTTTAGGGTATTTTCGTATTGGACAAAATAGGAAAAATGTTGGTTTAAGTCCACTCACAAACGTGTATTTCGATTCTCGACAGGTGGATCGAAGATGGAAACAGAGAGATCGTTGATGGAAATAGATGGGAAAAGATGTAAAACAGATCGAAATTCGCAGTGAAGAACTTTGCACTCGACGGACTGGTCGTAAAATTTCCAAAAATTTGACAATAATTTTCCAATTGATCCAAAATAATTTTCGAAAATTTTGGTCAATTGCAATTTTAATATTATGTTTATATGCGGGAGTTAAAAACGGATATATTTCCCTTGTCAGTACAGAAAACGTTTTGTATTTGTTTTCTCTTACTTAGTCTCGACTATCTTTCAGTGACTTTAATTATTGTTTTAGGAAAGCGAATTTGCGAATTTCACGATGAGTTCACGATATCCTCATGACAAAAGCCTAAATACGTCAAAATTATTTCCCACTCATTTCTTCCTACTTACCTTTTAACAGATTCTTGCTTTAAGTGCGGTGTCGGCTTATGTCAAAGTATACAAAATTTCATAATGAAATTCATAATATGTAAAAGGACGAAAAATTGTGTGCTTGTCAGGTAGCCGACATCGCATGCATTACAGTTACGATGCCTGCGTTTGGGGGGATGGAGGATCTAAGAAAACAGACACTTCATATAAAGAAATCTTCATTTGTGGAGAACATTGCAAAGAAGGGGGAGGAGGGCTGGTGCAATAACCCGGAAAAAATCCAGTCGTCATATATGAACGCTCCGTTATTGTCAATTATTGTTCGAAAGCTACATTTTCCTCACTGAGTGGTTCAAAAGTCCTCGGTTCACCTTGAACCATATTGTTCATTATTGTGATAAAATGTTTTATTTTTTCATTGCTCGACGATCAAAGTTGTTGTCTAATAATTTTCCTAATGTTTACTCAATTTGAGACCTTGGTATCAGATTCAAAGTAGATTTTCCAACCCTCTAAACCTAAAAACCTCAACAACACCTTTTTCACCTATTTTAAAAATAGCTAAATCATCTCTAAGTTAAATGACTGTCACATATAAAAGTTAGCCCAACAAAAACTGTCTGCTACATGAGACATTGTCATTTGCATTGAAATTGAAATCTAAATTTATATTTTCCTAACTTTCGTTGAAAATCAAAAACTTGAAATGTTTAGTAGAAATAGGAGGTCCTACACCTAACAATTTTCAGCATGAGTTGCAAAACCCTTGCAAAATTTCATTCAAATCGAATTTATTACAGAGAGATTAAGTCGCAAACACTCTTCAGAAACTGTTTTAATCAAATAATGTCCTACATATCAACGTTGATTGCTTTCTATGACATAATTTACTGTGGCATTTTAGGGTTTTTAAGGGATGTTCGCAGGCTGTATAATCAATAACAAATCTCAAGAGGAGAATAATGACGAGGTAAAAAAATATTTGTTTTTTTTTATTAAAGTCCAGAAATAGTCTTTATTTGGCTGGAACCTCGCGGGCTTTGGCCTAAATAAAGTAATTTATCCGAAAACACAACACTCACCTCAGATAAAAAGTAATTCCAGAAGCCTTTTTCGCGTGGAAAATAGCATTTAAATGAGGAATTTCATGGTAAGCACCCACACAGGACTGCGATTATTATCTTTGATATCCGATATTTTTTGATGACAAGTTTTGTTGGTGTCACTGACAAACAAATAAATTATTTACGACAAATTATTTAATCTACTTAACAACGAACATTCGTCCGTCCACATAGAATATTGAAAATTAAATTAAATTTTATTCTACACTCTGTGCGTGTATTAATATCCGAAATGACACAATGTCACTTGAATTTCAATAACAAAACAATTTTGATAAAAGTGTACTTTGCTATCTTACCAAACGAAATCGCGACAATTTTTCAACTAACCCTACCAACAAACAGTACAGTAGATAAGACCATCAACATATTCATACAGTGAACCAAAAACCCACACACGTAACGAAAATCAAAGAAAAAAGTCGCCAGAATTCGTTACACAATTCATGCGCACGAGCATTGCGTTTTATCGTTATAAACACACAGAGTAGTGTATGTACTTGCTGTAACGCAGAGAACAAAACTTGAACGAAATATCGATTTGGACCAACACAAAACTTTCGGAAGGGTGGCGAAATGCGTTCGAATGTGCGTATGTAGCATCCATTCATACATCATGCGTACATATGTGTATGCCTTTTCGTCATCAATCGCATCGGACTCGCATAACTTACTGAGTATGCTGTATATGCTTCAACCGAAATCGTTGTAATGAGATTAGCAATGGTTTTTTTAAGGGGGTTGATGTTTTATTGACAGAAATCCATTTCATGGGATAAAACTCCATTCTATGAGTGAAATTTCCATTTTTCTTTGTTTGAATATTTTGGGGAAAGAGTGTTTTCTCGCTAAACACAGCGCCTAATTTTGGCGTACGAATTTGTTGTTGATTAATTATGCAGAAACATGTATCTTGGTGCAATACGTTGAATAGGAGAGAACGAATACGATGGACACAAAATAATTTAATTATTAAAAATGCTGGCAAATGTTTGGTATGTGGTTAAGGGAATATGCTAGCAATTCCTTTAGCTCATTCTAGAAATTGATGCTGAGTCATTAAATGCAACGTGTGTACCGTACATCGAGGGAAAAGTTGTTGCTGATTGGAAAAATTATGAGGATTGGAATGTTAGTGTTTTATTCATAAGACACGCTAAGATATGCTCTTGATGCTGTGCTGCTATCTTTACGTATCTTAGAATATTACTTGAATAACATTTTTCACAGTTGGCAGTATACGATTGAAGGGCTACAACTAACTTTCACGTCTAACTTACAGTCGTTTCCTCGAAAGTCACACATGCTAATAATTTCAATTTGTTATAAAGTCAGTTTTGATGGGGTTGAATGATTTAAATTTTGTTGCAATAACCTGAAATTGAAAAAGACAGAATTGAAATAAAATTACAGCAAATTTACATTTATTGAGTAGCGATAGCTACTTTATGTTTTCACCCTTCCTGTCCGTCCATCCGTCTGTGCATCCCTCCTGTTACGTTACGTCACGTCATTTTACGTCATGTTACGTAACGCTACATCACAGGAGGGGTGTAACCGAATTCACTTCTTTGACTACACTCTATCGCTCCTACAAAAAAGAGGCCAGATAAACTCTAGAGGCTAGCATGTTTGTTGTTTGTGCATGACTGGAGTAAAGTCAGCACAGCCACAAAAGCCCTAGAGGCACTCTATACATCACACCACTGCCGTACAACGCATAAAAAACCTAGCGACGAGAATTTGTGAGAGAAAATATATGAAAATCTCTCATCTGATAACGTCGCTAGGTTTTTTATACGTTGTAGGGCAGACCACTATACGTTATATCCACATCCAAAGCTTTCAGCTCAGCATTTAATATCCAATGCTATGGAGGTTGGGCACCGGGCTCGGCTAAGAGACACATGGCAATCATAAACCTCATAAAAGATGAAACTCTCCTGATGAGTCACTCGACTATCTTGATGCTGGAAGATAATTTTAGGAGTGTCATCCCGAGTAGAAATAAATGGTTATCAGTGATGAAGCTAGGATCGAGCGCTTCTTACCGCTGGGATACCATGCCACTGCAATGCAAGCGGAGCTCTTACCTATATCCGAAATTGTTGGAAGGTAGACTTTCAAGAATCTTCAGTACAGAAGACTCTACATTTGTTCCGACAGCCAAGTCTCAATTGAAGCTCTGGAATCCCCCATAATCAGTTTGGTTACGGTGCTCCAATGTAAGGAAGCTGTCAATGAGCTAGGAAACAGCAATAATAAAGTAATTATTTTATGGGTGCCGGGTCATTCTGGTATCCAAGGGAATGAGAGCCGATGAATTAGCAGTCAAGGGAGCAAGTAAGCGCCCGATAGGGTTCGAACCCTTCTGCGGTATAACCAAAAATGAAAGGAAACGCATCACTAAGATCTGACTATATGAAAAGCATTGAAGAGTTTGGGACAGGTACGAAGAGTGAAAACATACAAAAATTTTCTGCAAGGCTCCTCTAAAAAAGTTCAGCGACTGCTTATTGAGCATTGATAGACCTAACATTAAGAGAGTAGTTAAAGTTCGGACAGGACACTGCGGGCTCAACAAATATCTCAATGTTATAGGATGCGCAGATAACCACAAATGCGTCTGCGGCTATGGTGAAGACACTTGCTTTTACGTCATTAGTGACTGCCCAAGATACAGAAGCATCAGACAACTGTTTGGCCTTTTTCCTAAAAAGTAGAATAAGGCTAGACTGGTAGCTTAATGGCACAAAGCACCACATGGAGATGGACAAAACATGGATATACATGGACAACAAAACTCAAAGATAAAATTGTTGTTTATCAATAAATGAAGAAAAAGGAGGGTGGGTGGGGCAAGGGAGCAAAGAACTATTTGCCTAGGTTGATGTCAAACTCAATAATTTGACCTCTCTCACACCTTCCATATCTATCTACCTACAATCTATCGCTACTTTCCTATATCCATTTCCATGGTTTCTTTGTAAAGTTTGTAGCCAGAGCGGAGTCCGCAGGCTATCTAGGTTTTTAGTAAAGGTGAGAAATGAAAGAAGTCATCATAGAAAACAACTGGTCTACAAAGTGTGTTGATTTTTTATTGTACAGATTTTAACAGTCTGGAGGAAAAGAAGGCGTTATTTAGGCGAGGAATTAGGATGAATGTATCAAATGCACTGGGATTATGTGGAGCTGTGTTCCAATCTGAGACTTTGGTCACAAGCTAGAGACTGTCGTAGTTAGATGACAGATGGAGGAGTCCGCTATACCTTCTATCGGCAAAGACAGTGTTGGATGGTCGAGTAAACCTAGAGACTTTATCGATGAATAATGGAGTATTTTTGATGATATGAGTTCCGAGAAACTCCTCTTTTATGTGATTGGCATATACCTGTGCGCCTGTCAATATTTTTCGGCGGCGGCTGTGCAGTTTCTTTACATTGTCGACGGCGGCTTAGATCGACTTAGTCGATTTTCAAAAATTCGGCGGCGCAATCTAATTTAACGCCGGACAAAATTATTTTTTTAAACAAAAGAATCCTTTTGTTTTCAAAAATAATTTTGTCCGACGTGACATTAGATTGACCACTGTGCGGCGGCGTGAATCAAATGAGTTTTCGGGCGGCGGCTTAAATCAGCGCTGGACGATTCAAAATTTTCGGCGGCGAAGGCCGTGTTTTTTATGAAATCTCCGGTCGGCGCACTGGTCTAATTTGGCAGGATGTCGAAATAATTGCGAAATTCCAAACACGCGAATGATTTCTCTTTGGGATGAGGCTCACAAAATCGCTACATAATAATAATTCTATCAATCATCAACAGTCATCCTTGCCTGAAAATGTCTTTCAAATTTGTTATTTCGAAAAATGTCTTTCTATACATAGTGTATGGGTAACCAGTTGATGAATGATGAGTACTTGAAGGTAGCGAATATCATCAGAAAACGTTTTTCCGAATAACATTTTCCAAAGAAAATTGGTTTGAAAAATTTTTTGCAAAATAAACAAAATTTAAACATAAAAATGTTTTTGAATATCTCTGTCGTACGTAGGAGGTAATTGAATGGAGCAAAAGGCGCACGCAACGCAAGTTAGGCTACCCAATCCGAGAATTCCTCATCATTATCATCAAACTTTATAGACCGTTTACACCTTTCTCTACGCTCAACCCGGTGATCATGGACCAGACTCCTCCATCCTCCTAACACCTGCCAAGGAGATGGTTTGTTCGCTCATTGAAAGTTGCCTAACTTCTAAATCTAATTTAATTGAGTCTGTAAGCCTTCTGATTGGCCTGCGCCTAGTACGACCTGTACATTCAATATCCTCTCAGACGACTAACCCTTGTCGCCTGTTCCACTGACGTATTTTTTTTATTAAAATCACAACTGTTTTACCCTGCGGTAAAACATGCACGGGGGCCACCGATTGGGCCCATTGTGCTAACTGAGAGATATTAGACATTGGCTGTTATTTCAAACCTGCCCGTGCTACTTATGCAGTTCAGGATGCTTTTGGGTTCTAAGTTTTTCATCGCGTCAAACCTTAACGTGTGGCCTCCTAGATGTATTTCGCCTGTTTGTGATGAATGCCGGGAATTTACACAGATAGTGGTCGGCTGTGTCTGAGTGGTGCCCGCACAGATCGCACCCTGGGTCCGATCGTTTCCCGATTGTGTTTAGGTGTCTGTTAAAGCCGTAGTGCCCAGTAGTCACACCTGTAATTTAGTCTGGTGCGCCTTATGTTAATGAGAAATTTAGTGTTCCCCTTGTTTATCCTGATGCAGCTATTTTCCTGACGACACGTGGGGATGTTGTGCCAGTAATTCTTGAATTCACTCTCTCTCATCGCTTTAGTGATATTTTTCGAATGTGAGTGAGGCGTCCCCATTGCTGGTTCCGGCCCGATTAGTGCGTCTAGCGTCCCCAGTCTGGCTAGCAACAATTCTTATAAACAAAAATGCTACTTGTGAAGCTAACGCGTCAGTAAATATCACGAGCAAATTGACTGATCATTTGATGACCGGGAGACTTTGACGAAGTGTTCGGCCAAAATGTTCCAACAAAATCCTTCAGAAGTGGCGGTGGTTTGCGTTGCAACCGAAGGTCATGTGCCAATTTATGTTGCACGCAATTTGGTTGATTTCGAGTTCGTTGACCGGGAGGCTTCAATTGGAGCGTTCGGTCAAAATTTTTCAAAAACAAAATCATTTTTCGGCTACGACTTTGTCGCAAATACGGGCTCGAGAAGTTGGTAAATTGCATGATCGACTGGGGGATTTTCGAAAAAATGTTCAGTCGCGATAAACGTACAATTGTCACCAGCATCTCCAGTCCCGACTGTTGTTGGGTAGATTAGTTTGTCTGCGTTCCTTGACTGGGAGATTTCCAACGAAATGTCTAGTCACTGTAACGATTCTCTACACCGCTAATATAAATTGCCTAAGTGATCTGCCGTAATTTGCATAAGAAACTTATTGATCACTTTTTAAGAGAGAATTACATATATTTTCTCTCTCAAAAAGTATTCACTAAGTTTCTTATGCAAATTACGGCAGTGATGTACTTCAACACGTTCGCGATAATGAACCTTTTCTTAATCGTTCACCGGCCAATTATCTTTGGTGAGCTTTTGCTCACATGGATTCCCTTCATTCCCTTAGAGATCCTTTCGTTACAAACTTTTTTAGTGTGTCAGTGGTAAATTGCACACAAACCTAGTGCCATCTATGATGTACTAGGGCGGAAACTAGTAGGGCTTAGAATGCCGGTTTGCCTCATCAATGTGTTTTACCGACATATTTTAAGTTCTGACGTTTCAGTCATAGATAATTATTACGACAAGAGGCATCTCAGATTGAACTTGGGGAAAACGGAATCGTGTGCTTTCCATCTAAACAACAATATGGCGAACGAAAAGATCAATGTAGTAGTAAAAGGCGAGCTTATCCCCAACAACGTAACCTTGGAACGAAACTTGACAGAACATTGACCTACAGACCTCACCTAGAAGACGTCAAGCAGAAGTTAAAGTCTAGGAATAACATCATCCGAAAGATTTCTGGTACAAATTGTATAGTACGGATCAGCTCACGTGGACGAAGTTGACTCTCAGTTGAACGAAACCATGACGATTATCACTGGCGCCGTTCAGTCCATTCCAATTCCATGGCTCCACGTGCTTGCAAATATATTCCCTTGAGAAGAGAACGAGCTGCTCATAAGGAATGGACAAAATGTATCGGACATCCGAGTTTGGTCGATGCACCAATAAGACATGACCTGTTGAATAAACCAGCATCCTGACTTGGTTCTAGGAAGCCCATTTGGAAAGACTATTGAATATTCAACAACATGAGTTCTCAATCAAAGAAAGATAGAAAAATTTGTGGAATGACAGCCCATTATTTGAAAACAAGGCAATGATTGCTGACCCTACTGAGCAAGTGAACGTATTCGCACTGGACATGGGTGTAAGCGGAGAGAAGATGTTCTTGTGGAAATATATTGAGTCAATGCATCACATAGTCAATGTATGCCCGCTACGGAAATTCAGTGGGGGTATTTCAACTCTACACAGTACTACACCGGAAGCAGTAAAATGGCTGGAAGAGCTTGACTTGGATTTATGAACTCACGAGGACGATATCATAATTTTTGTATAAATGTAGTGTTAATCGATGTAAATAGTCTTGTAGCTTTATATAGTATAAGTATAGTTTGTAAAATGTTAATTGTAATTTAGGCTAGTCAAAATTAGCAACAGTTGTATGGGAGACCTTGCAAAAATTAGGACAAAAGGAAATAAAACGGGATTCGATAGGACTGAGGGGTGTCTACCATAGCCCGAAACTCCCAAAAAATCCCACTGTAGGGTTTTGAGAAAATCGCGAAAAACCCAAAATATTGAGGTTTTGTGCAAACTTTCTGTTACTGTTAAAGGAAAATCTAAGTTTTCCAAAAAATTTTCCGATGACTATTTTTCCCAAGTTTTAAATAGTTCAAAGTTTCTAGAACACTTTACTCCAATAACTTTGGTAATTTTTTGGCGGAGATACGATTTTTCAAATTCAAAATTTCATCGAAAAAATTACCTCCGCGAAAACTTTTTTTGACTTTATACCGGTATATCGAAGAAACCTTGCTCCGAATTTGGAATCCAAAGGTCTCAAAAACATCCTTAGAGTATTCTAAACATTTCATGTTAACATAATTTTACTTTTCGAACTCGACGAAAAATTTCCCTCTAATGTCAAAAATTTCATTACACTCTGAAAAACGTCTACGAGAACCAAATCAGTATTAAAAATAATCAATGTTTTTGTTCGATAAAATCGTTTTAAGTCAATTATTTGATTAACAAAATTGTTTCTTGTGCTCTTGTGGGTGATGGGGCGACCAAAAAAAATTGGCGAGTAGGCCATGGTGGCGCCACCAGCGCATTTTAGTAAAAAATTTACACTTTGTGCGAAATCTATCAATCATATTGAGTTGCTATGAAAGACAAAGTTTTTCTTTGTTGTGTGAAGGTGGTGGGGTGATTTAAATTATGGCTGCCGTTGATGGTGGCACCACCAGCGCGTTTTTACCAGGATTTAGATTTATCAGATTGGGTCGGTCCATCTCTGGTCCTTGAAACACAGGTCTGATGATCCTTTGTTTCGTACCCCGTTCATCATGTAAATCTCGAAAACCTCCCAGTTCCTACAAGGAACCTGTCTGGAGCGGCAGGTCCCATTTTAGGTACTGTTGCAGGTTGGACCACATGACTACCCAGAGTCCTAAGCCTCAGTGAGGAAAACTTCGGGCATTTGCATATAACGTGAACGCCCGTTTCCTCACTCAGGCCGCAGGTGCAGTTGGGATCGTTGAAGATCCCCATTTTTGCCAGGTGCTTGCTCAGTCCGCAATGCCGGGTGATCGCAACCAGTACCCTCTTGATGTATGTCCATGTTCTTTTAGAACTATCACAATTGAAACGACTCTCAGAAATTACCAAAAGCAATGTAGAAAGCCCTCCCGAAGTACATTTTCTGAACTCTGACACCAATCACGCGTTGTCTAATTTTCTTATCCCTCTGAGTTCTAGAAGTGGCTGAATCTGAGGATTGGGACATTTTTCGGGAAAACCCTGAAACACGTGTTCGATAACATTTAATTCTCTACAACTTTGCCTTTGGAAGCAACTTTCTATCTATCATAGTTCTTGATATATGAGTCATCCCTTCCAATTCTAGAAGTGGCTAAATCTCGTGATTGGAACGTTTCTGGGGAAAACCCCGAAAAATGTGTTCGCTAAAGTTTAGTTCTCTGCAGCTTTGTCCCAGAAAGTAGCTTTCTAACAGAATTAATTCTAGAGATATCTGAGAAAAAGTCTCACCTACCCCCAAAAAACCATGTTTTTGGACACCTTTTCGACCATATTTCCGAAACTACCCGATCGAGTGTGCTCATCTTTGAACTCGAATCATGGGACATATGTACCTTTCAGCGAAAAAAAAAGTTCAGGGTGATCGGAGACGGACAATTTTTTAAATATTGGATGTGTGGGAGCCCTGAATTGGTAGTAAACGTATAGGATCTTCGTACGCGTCCAAAAATCTTTGTTCTATAAGTAACTGTCCCGTAAGACAACGGGAGTGATGAGTTGCCTTGAAGGAGGTGATAGTATCTGTTACTTCATGTAACTTAACTTGCATTCAAGCGCTTCATAAAACCGTCAATTCAAACGGCTGAAGAGACATGTACCCTACATTGCCAGTAAAAAAAAATCAGACATAAAACCAGGTTATGTGCCATTTCAATTTCATAAAAACATCTCGGAAAATACGTTTTTTTTCCTGTTTTTTTCCATGTTCTGAAGAGTGAATATGGGTCGAATAGAAAGCTGTTGTGGTGAATGCTATAAATCTGATATATTAACCCAAGGGAAAAGTTCACGAAAGTTTCACAATGGCAATGCAATGATTGAAAATTTTACAACGAAATACTAAAACAACAACAAGCAAATAATGAACTTGTTGATATTAGTTCACGGAAAAGTGCCAAGTGCCATTCGATTCTTTTTCCTGAAAGTTATTGAATTTCATAACGAAACCTTATAGGTGAAGTTAATGGCATTGTAAGAAATGTTTGTGGAATTTTCCTCCATGTTTTCAAATGTGATTTGTGATTTGATAGTACAAAGAAAATTAAGGCAATGTTTTGAAAGCCGTTGAGCTTAGTCTATCTTACTTTGACAAACATCATATGCAACATCTGCTACATCGTTGCGTATATTTCATCTTTATCATCAACACCCACATAATCAAATATTTTGTAAATATATCCGGTGTCTCGGGATGGGATGGAGATTTACTTTTACTAGCCTCTGTTTTCCGCTTTATTATTGGTTAGGAAAGCGGAAAGAGGGGAGGAATATTTATCTTTAATTGAGCCCCCAATGTTCATTTCACTACCTGACCACATCCCCTGTGTATACGTTCCAGTATAAGGTTGAACTTGTTAGTGTTCCATAGATGTCCCTAAGGTTTTTCGAATGGACATCTGCCCCAGCCCCTTTATGTGATTCAAATCGATAGAAAACTGAAACAGAATTTCAACCGCCTCGCCATTACGCAACTGACAATGAGAGAATAGTTTCAAAATACTTTATCATTTCAAAACAAATCCTAACCTCCGCTTAAAACTAACGTTTGACGAAAAGCGCGAATGAACTTAGCGGGTCATTCATAAATAATTCTTTAAACCCAAATCCCAACCATAAACCATAATCTCAAACTTTCTTGTCACGCTACAAATTTAATGAAAACCACATTTATAGGCGTAGGAACAAAAGTTTTTTGTCGTTCGTCACGCGATCTTTTACTATAGCGTGACATTACTTTAAGATCTCTATTTGCATGGAAATAGTTCCATATAAGAAATGCGACGACATACCTTTACAGACTTTGGAGAACAAATTGAGAATGGAATTATTTGCTATGTCTCTCTTCTTTTCTCTACAAGAATTTTTAAATTTCTGAGTGAAAAAAACCCTCCGCTCGCACACACATTTTCATACATAAGGATGTTTGGCAGCACGCTTTTTTCGAACCATCCCATTCCCCCTCAGTAGCGTACGTATTTTGTGAATGGGAAAAACTAATTTTCGGGACTCAAGAATTTTTATTAGTTCCGTGTCTCTTAGATCCTTAAATTTTCTACAGAATTTTCCAAAGAGACTTAAGTTTTAGTGTCATGTCATAAAGAATAAAGCTTTAGACGCCTCAGTTGCATTTATTCATGCAACCGAGTGCAAAGTGCTTTATTAGGTACTTACATCCTGTGCCTAATAAAGTACTTTGCACTGAGTTACATACAACGTTTTGTGCAACTCGGTGCAAAAAGTGTGACGGATACCGTACAGTATTAATGTTTGCATATTCCAACGATTTCAATCCAAACCTGTTAGGTACTTAAGCGTCACATTCCACCTAGAGGTGTGTGCCCGTCAATTTTCCTCGGCGGCGGTCAAAAAATTTCTTGAAGAAAAAATTGACCGGCGCACACCTCTAGGTGCAATGCGATGCTAAAGTACCTAGTCGGTGTGGCATATAATCATTGAAATACGCATAAATATTAATATTATACGGTATTACCGTGACACTTTCTTTAGACACTAAGGGAGTAGTTACATAAGCGTGCGATGCGAATAAATCGCCTAAGGTTTGTTTGAAAGCTCAACTTGACTGAAATAATAATAATTTTGTTAAGTTGAGCTTTCAAACAAACCTTACGCGATTTTTTCGCATAGCACGCTAATATGACTACTTCTTAAATGTGTAATTATAACTTGAGGCTGTACTCTTTTACATAAATAGCTATCGTCTCTCTGCTCTGGTTCGTCTGGTTTCTTTTATATTTTTGAGTTTTTCGTCCAACTCCTCTTAAACTTTCAAGCAAGCATTCACAATTATAACCAAAGCCGCGCACCATCAACACAGGTACTAACGTTTCAACTAGATGGCACCACAAGCATTAAGCTCTTACTTGCTTGTTATAATGCAATAACAGTGTGATTGTAGCAATTTATACATAAACCGTGCTTACACAAACAAATTTCCACGGTAACTATGAACTTTTCCCGCTAGATGTCATCCTTCGATTTTTATGTACTTTGATAGCGTGTGGGTAATTTAATGTAATGAACGTTAATTTAAAAAAACTTCTCTCACAAATATTGTAAAACTTGCTGTGTATACACATCGAACTGAATATTTGATGAACACTGTCTACACTTCTATTTACCTTTTCCACAAAATTAAACATAAAAGGCAATAAACTATATACATGCTTTATGTACCTTTATTTTGAAAATTCTACACTCGTTGATACTTTGTTGCGAAACAAGGTCTCAGGGTTTTACACAGGGATTTCTTATGGTGTTTGTCGCCACGTTTGTAACCATTAGACATTCGACCTGAAAGTTGGTGAATTTTTGTGTTTTGACGATTTAGTAAGCGAAATCCTCCCTATAACTCAAACGATAAGGATAAATATTCTTTGCTTTAAATATTATCACAACAAAACCTCTTAAATAGTAGAGTGTGACGCAGTCCGTAAGTCCGCTTCCAAAATTAATGATATCGCTTGAGGTGACGCTATCGCTGATAATACGCAGAAGTTTGTTTGAATAGAACCTTGTGTTCAAAGTTTTAATTAGTTTTTGTTGTGATATCAGTCGTTTTGGAAGTTTCCAGTTGTTATAACTAAAAATCATGTGAAAAATCTTATATTTTTTGAAAAAAATTTTCTCAGAAAAAAAAATTTCTTAGAAAAAAAATTTCTTCGAAAAAATTCTTAGAAAAAAAATTTTCTTCGAAAAAAATTTCTCCGAAAAAAAATTGTCTTCGAAAAAAATTGCTTTCAAAAAACATCATTCCCACAGTTCCCACATCATTCCACACACTTCCCACATCATCCCACTCACTTCCCACATCATTCCACACACTTCTCACATCATTCCACACACTTCCCACATAATGCCACACACTTCCCACATCATGTCACACACTTCCACCACATTTCCCCCATCATTCCACACACTTTCCACATCATCCCACACACTTCCCACATCATCCCACACACTTCCTACTTCATTCTACACATTTTCCGCTTCATTCCACACACTTCCCACTTCATTCCACACATTTCCCACATCATCCCACACACTTCCCACATCGTCCTACGCACTTTCCACATCACCTTTTACAGAAACGAACGAATTCAGCTATGTCCTTACTTAGCGTTGCGTTGATTACACTGAATAGCTTGTGCTGTGTTGCGTAGGCCATATCATCTGCGTATAAAAACTTCCGATCGATGGAAGGTGGCAAATATATAAATTGAAAAGTAAACACGACAGAACCGACCCTTGAGCCAGATCGTTGTTGAGCTTTTTGTACCTGGTGCATTGGTCGTTCAAGAGTGGTTTGAAGTTAGCCGAAATACACAAGTTTTTACCCCTATTTTTCGATTGTTTTCAATAGCTCGTAACTCAGTGTGGATGAATGTTAAACCCCAGCAAGACCCTATTTGGCCCGAAAGTACGTGAAATTACCTTTCCAATGACACGCCGCACGACCTTGTACGTTCGTGTACCCGAAGAAATTTTTGTAAGAAAAGTGCATGTTTTCGGTTTTCGAACACCTCACAATGGCCACACATGCATTGATGAATTTTTTGAAAATTTTTTTTTGGTTTTCAAAAAAATCCCTTAAAATGTTTCCCTCAATTTTCTCTACAACATAGAAAAAATTTTTTTTTGTCAAGGAGCGACCTAGGACACATACTTCCATTCACAAAAATATTTCCTTCAATTTGCTCTGCAACGTATAGCAAAAAAAATTTTTTTGGTTAGGGCCGACCTTAGAATCGACCTGAAGCCCACTTAAGCCCTAAGCACAGGTACCGGGCCTAAATTTATTTTTGAATATAATTCGGTACTCGGTTACCTATCAAATAGAAAAAGAATCAACAAAAATTTAAAAAAAAATGAAAATCGGAAGAGATTTACTCGAGTTATGTATAAAAAACATGAAGGGCTCTAGCAGAGACTCGCTTTTATTGTCCTAGCTAAGTTCAAGGGCTCAAAATCATAAAAGTTTGTTCCATAAAATGTCGGCCATGCCCAGACCTTGCAAACAAAAAAAAATTTATGAAAATAGAAAAAGATTTACGCGAGTTACGTACAAAAGACCAAAAATCACTCAAGCGGCCCTAGGTCGGCGGCCCTTTGGCAGACAGTGCCCAGTTTCAATACCATTTTCGATTACCTTTCAGGGAAAAAAAAAGTTTTTGAAAATAGGTTGAGTTTTACTCGAGATTGCTTGAGTAAAACTCAACTTAGTCAAGGCACCAAAAAAGAGTCTCCTGCTAGGGCCCTACGAGTTTTTTGTACACAACTCTAGTAAATCCTTTCCGATTTTTATAATTATTTTTTTAATCGACAGGTCTATGAAAGCCCAACAATTTGTAGAAAAAACGTATCCGAGGTTATGCCATTGGACTTAGCTAGGGCACTAAAAACGAGTCTCTGTTAGGGCCCAACTAGTGTTTTGACATAACTCGAGTAAATCTTTTTCAATTTTCAAAAAACATTTATCACCGAAAGATGTTGGAATGTCTCACATTTCATGGAAGAAAAATTTTTGATTCGACTGGACTTAGCCAGGACCTTAAAACTGAGTTTCTACGAGTGCCCAACGTGTTTGTTTACATAAATCAGGCAGTGGTGTCGACTTGACTATATTGGTAACGGTACATTTTGACGAAATAAAAAGTATTCCATTGTGTTAATTGGAGTATTTTAGGTAGGCTTTCCCAGTGAGGCTAAGAACAAAAGTCTTTCCTTTAACAGTCAAAAATCAGTATGTTTTTGAGGGTGGATTGAAATCGACTCATTAAAATCGGCCCAGTGGATCTGAAGATATGACCTTTAGAAAATCGTCATTTTCCATACAAAATGTGCTATTTCATAGAAGCCACAGTTTATGGAAACATCCTACGTTAGTTAGCTTGTGAGTGGGTTAGTTAGTTAGTTCCACAACCATTTGTATGAAAATCGACTTTTTTGGCTCGTGCTCTTGAAATTTTGCAGGGACCTTCGGAAAAAATGGGGGGTACCGGTCTCGTTTGGGCGCCAGGGCTCTTAGAAGGCGCCATGTAAAGCCCATATTGTAAGTGTGTGAGACTGTATTCAAAGTATGGGTCAAATATGAGCAAAATTTTTGGACTCTGTTAGGATGCAGATAGATGTTTGGTGTCAAAGGAAAAGTTGTTGGGTTGGGTGTGCAGTGTGCAGTGTGTCAGGGTGACCAACAAAATGGCCGACGGTGGTATGGGACGGATTTAGGGGCAAATTTTTTTTTACATTTTTTTTTTGTTGAAGAAAGATGTTTCGTGCCAAAGGAAATTTTTTTCGTCGGAAATTTTTTCGCCTAATTTTTTTTCGCCGAAATTTTTTTTGGCCGGAAATTTTCTCTGAAAATTTTCGCCTGAAATTTTTTTCGCCGGAAATTTTTTTTCGCCGGAATTTTTTCGCCGGAAATTTTACTCCAAGATTTGTTTCCTCTTTTCTTCCAAAACTACTGATATCACAACAAAAGCCCTTTTTAAAAGGGAAACGTGACGCAAGTCCTCATTTCTTCTTCCAAAACAACTGACATCAGTTTGGGTGACGCTTACAGCTTCGGAAAGCAAAAAATTCTTTTGAAATATTTTCACTTTTGTTTAAAAAATGGGTTACAAATGCCGGACCCTTCTAACGTAATAATTTTTCTGCGCTTTCAGATTTCGCACGCCACCCGTACTCCACACACCACGCAAAACTTAATTTTTTTTCGTGTCAAATCTCAAAGCGCAGAAAAATTATTACGTTGGGAGGGTCCGGCATTTGTGACGCATTATTTTTAATCAAATGTGAAAATATTTCAAAAGAATTTTTTGCGTTCCGAAGCTTTAAGCGTCACCCAAATTGATATCAGTTTTTTTGGAAGAAGAGACGAGGACTTGCGTCACGTTTCCCTTCTTAAAAGGGTTTTTGTTGTGATAAGCAATGCAGTTGACAATCAATTGAATTCTCAAGTGTTCATTAAATCGATTAACTTGACAGACTCAGGATATTTTTTTATGTCGTGTGTTCAAGTAGTATGTGGTGATAAAGATAAAGTCTTTCAAAAGTAAAAGTCGATTAACAATTTAGTTTTAATATGAGTTTATTACTTTGCATTTAATTTATTTACATTTTTTTTAAATTATCATAATCATTTCACATTTTCATCTTATTTAGTTAACAATCATTTATTTATTAATTTGGCACATACCTTGCCTGTAATAATGTATTGAGTAAATATACCACGTAGTACATAGGAATATTCCAATTTCGTGTGTCTGTTTTTTTTTTTATTTAGACTACTCCTAACATTTATGTTTTCGTTATTTTATGCAATTTAGTAATTACCAGCAGAAAGGAAAAAATTATTTGACAGAATTTATTGGTCTTTATTTTCTTTAAACATTGAGAGTTTCATATTCAACACGAAAAATTTTCGTTCAAAGTGTTAATTAAAAATTTGTTGGTGCTTTCAAATAAATTTTGTCAGGTGACATTAAATCAATAATTGAATTTATGATATTCTAGTCTCCCAACGGCCCTTTGATGTGATGGCCGTCTCATATAGCGCAATTTCCCAGCTTGGATTTCACGAATAGGTTATGTGTGATAAATAGCTATTTTCAATGTAAGGGTCGCAACCTTTTCAACAACCTTCGCAATCTTCAGACAAAAACGAGAAATAAAGTAGATTTGCGTCAAAGCTTTTATCCATTCAACTCTCTATCATCGTCTCTCTCAACATGTAGACCCGTACGAAGTTAGTTAAGCAATTGTAATGTTGTTGGATACACTAAACAAAGCCCACTGTGTTAAAATATAGGATACTTCATGATGAAATGCTCGAACTTCATACCAGTAAAGTACGAACTGATTGCCTATTTAAGATTTTCACCTTAAAATTCGCAATACTTCGACAGAAGCAGATGTTTTATGACGAAATTCAGACAAAGTGAAGCAATGAAAAATTGTTTGCTGTCAGATTATGCACTTCGTCATGGAATTCACACAATCAGTGTGACGTCGCTTCATGTCGAAGTAAACGTAATTTCATGAAGGAGTGCATAAGCTGACAAAAACTTTTCGTCGCTTCACATATTATGAGTTTCGTCATGAAATGTTGTATACTTTGACGTAAGTCGGCACCGCAACTAAAAGTGTGGATTTCGTATTTGTAATCTACGCTTGTGGTGCGGCGTCAGCTTATGTCACAGTATACAAAATTTCATGACGAAATTCAGAATATGTAAAGCGACGAAAAAATAGTCGCTAGGTCGAGAGATTATCCACTTCATTTTTTTTGGTACAGGCTGATGGAATTTTTGGAATTTTAGTGGAATTTCCGGAATTTCTGAAATCCAGAATTTCGATGAAATTTTTGGAATTTTGATGGAATTTCTGTGGAATTTTCGGAATTTCTGTATAGTTTTTGGAATTTATGTGGAATTTCTTGAATTTTTGGAATTGCTGGAATTTTCGGAACGTCTGAATTTCAGAAATTTAGTGGAATTTTTGTAACTTCGATGGAATTTTTGGAATTTTTGTGAAATTTTTGGTATTTTTTATGGAATTGGAATTTTTGGTACAAATCTTTGACCAGTGAATAACACCTCGCGCTGGTATTCCACACGAATTAGGAAACAAAAATTAGGAATGAATTAAGTTAGGAAAAACCAAAATTAGGAATCAGGCAATCAGGAAAAACGAAAATCAGGAAAATATTTTGTTTTGCAAGTTCTAATGATAGAAGAGTAACTTGCAAAACAAAATATTTTCCTGATTTTGGTTTTTCCTGATTGTCTGATTCCTAATTTTGCTTTTTCCTAATTTAATTCATTCCTAATTTTTGTTTTTTTTTTTAATTTAATTCATTCCTAATTCGTGTGGAATCCCAGCGCGAGGTGTTATTCACTAGTCAAAAATTTGTACCAAAAATTCCAATTCCATAAAAAAATTCCAAAAATTTCACAAAAATTCCATCGAAATTCCAAAAATTCCACTAAATTTCCGAAATTCAGACGTTCCGAAAATTCCAGAAATTCCAAAAATTCAAGAAATTTCACATAAATTACACAGAAATTCCGAAAATTCCACAAAAATTCCATCGAAATTAGAAAAATTCCACTAAATTTTCGAAATTCAGATGTTCCGAAAATTCCACAGAAATTCCAAAAATTCCGAAAATTGCACAGAAATTTCATCAAAATTCCAAAAATTTCATCAAAATTCCAAAAATTTCATCAAAATTCCAAAAATTTCATCGAAATTCCAAAAATTTCATCGAAATTCCAAAAAATTCATCGAAATTCCGGAAATTCAAAAAATTCCACTGTTCCAGATTTCGTGTCAAAAATCGTTTTCACCTCACACACACTTGTTGCTTTCGTTCCAAAAATCGTTTTCACCTCGCTTTCACCACAGCTATGTATACGATGTTGAACGTGGTGAAAACGATTTTTGAAACGAAAGCAACAAGTGTGTGTGTGGTGAAAACGATTTTTGACACGAAATCTGGAACAGTCCGAACTCTAAAGAGTATTGTAGTTTTGAGACGAAAATAATTTTTGAGAGAATGCGCCGCAGGCCGTGATAAATCCTGGAAAATAAAAAAGCGGGGTCGAGAGGCGGCAGCCCGGGCGTAGGGTGGTCAAGGGGGAGTCTAAGGAGTCTAAGGGGCAGAGCCCCTAGCGGGGTTTGGAGCAGAGTCCAATGCACGGAAGGCAGCCTGCAGGGCGTTATTAGCTCGCCGCAGGCGCGTTGATTTAGGGGGCAGAGCCCCCTACATACAAATAATAAGATTGCGACCTCTTTAGAAATTGAAAAGTTTGATGTTTTTCCTGATTTATTTAACAAGAAAAACTAATTAAGGTTCTGCAAGAAACATGATCCAGAAGAATGTAACCTGTTCCTTTGCTTTTTCATTTCGCATTTACGAATTTCATGAAATTGAAGCGCTAATAAAGTCCTGTATCCAATCGACATTCTGTCATGATAATTAAGGTTTATTTTTCGCTTTAATTAATTGTTTTGTTATTTATTTCTGATTTCATTCATTTATTTTTGCAATGTCAATATTACACACTAAAACAGCATAAATTCATTTGTATCCCACACGGGATATTATTAAATTAATTCAATTTTTCATTGTAAAATTTTAATCGAAAACAACATGAAAATAACGCATGAAAGCTCTCACCATATTGTGGCATTCACAGTGTATTAAAAATGGTAAAATTTGGAACAAACCAAACAAGCAAACAAAAGTTAATTAGAGATTTTGGACAATGATAACACTCAATCAGAGAATAATTTCATGTTGAATATTCGTTTTATTTAAATCTGTATGCTGTTATTAAACCACCCCTACCCCTAGATGTTTTTAGTATATTATCTGAAGTACAAAAGAAAAAAATGATGTAAAAATTATCCAAAGAACAAGCATACAAAAAGAATGTAAGCTTTTTTATTTGGTATAGACATTTATTGATCTTTTATTTAGCTGGGCTCGTGCTAAATATCAATAAATATTTTTTTATGATTATGAGCTATTCAAATGGTTTATTTATGTAGATGGAAATGCTGGCAATTTTTGAAGTCTTGAATGGGATGTATTTAAATTGATGGTAAATTGTATACTCTCGGGCGATTAAATGAAAATGGTACAGGGAAATCTGGCGTTAAATTATAAAATTTGTTTTTTTTTTTTTTTGTGATCATTAGTCTCGAGGTGAAAGTGTTGGAAACAAAAAATTTTATGTGTTGGTCACATTAAAACTCATGGCTCAATTTACTGGAACTAAAGGTTTTCTACGTTGTCCCTAAGAATGTTTTGATAGTAGTTTTAAGCTTTGCTATACCAGATGAGTATTTTTTACACCCTGCAAAGTAGACCATGTGGTAAACCAATCTGTCAAAACTTAGTCATCTCAAAGACGTCCATTCGCTCAAAGAGTAGCTCTGTAGCGCATTCAAAAATCATTACTTGTCTGTCTGTACTGTACTGTAGGAGTAAAAGAGACACACTTATGTAATTTAAGTTAGAGTGGCAAGATGAGTCGAATTAAGGGGTCGTGCACATATTACGTCACACTCAGAGGGGGAAAACGGGGTCACTGAAATTTCAATAAAAAGGAAACATTTTTATTCGACATTCAAAACATAAACTTCGCGGACCCGTAGGAAACCAGTTCAATCGATTCTGGTTGCAAGGATTCCCGTTCTATTAAATTACTGAGATATTTTCATCGAGATTTTACAAGAAACCCATAATTACTAAAATGACCCTCGCCAAACGGCTTCTGAACATATATTTCTTCCAGGTTGGGGGGGGGGGGTCGAAAATGTGACTTCATATTTTAGGGGGTGTAAGTGAAACGTGATGCAACGTGACATGGGGAAGGGGGGGAGTCAAAAAATTGAGAAAAAAGTATGACGTAATATGTGTACGACCCCTAATGACGGTTTGGTTCTCAGGACCAATCGAATCGAATCTCAAACTTTAACATATAAGTTCGAGAGACGAACGCCACTTGTAGAGCAGGGGAGCAGTGTACCACATGTCTATATACAACAAAACCGAGTGTGTGAAATAAAGTCGCTTATTTCGATGCAACCTCCGAGCAAGTGATAAAAAACAGCACAAAAAGTGTGTTGTTTGTATGCATGGAGCTGTTGCCTATATGACTTTCAATTGTGCGGTACATAGTGATGTTCATGAAAATAAAGCATAAACATCGACATCTGCTCTCCGAAAAAAAAATTTTTAATTTCCTTTGACCTATTGCGTATAATAATTGTACAGAATGAAATTGTGACATTGCAAAATTTTCGCGTAAATTTCGATGTGCAATGTACAGAAAAACAAATTTTCCGGAAAATAATCTCTGCATCTCAATATATTGATAAGGAAATGTAAAGAAACGAAATAAAATAATTTTTGTTTATTTCAATTTCATTTCTCAAATATTTAAACAGGGCTTTTGCGGTGTAAGAGGACGTTAATCAAAACATTGTTTGATTTTGCCTTAGAAATTGTCCGGATTTAAATTTTGCGAGAGTTTTCATCTTTTCTTTGGACGCTGAAAATGTTTTAGAAAATCAAAAGAAGTCTCACGTAATTTTACTTCAAGGAATAATACATTACATTGGACCCTGCGAAAGCACTTCATTACATGAGGAGACAATTTTGTGATGCGAGCCAAACTCACGAGTGTTTTTTGAGCAAAAAGCTTTGGAAACGTTATTTTGATGTGTAACCGAGCCGAGTTACACCTAACCAACGTTTCGGATTTGTGTCTTTACTAAGACAAGCTTCCGAGAGCTTTCAGCTTCTTTTAGCCAAATATTCTAATTTTTCAATGGAAGTCGAAAGATGCTCAAAGCTTACCAAAGAGCTTTAAAGCACAGATTTGATGTGATACATTGTTTTGGCTTAACACGGCAGAACTTCACTAGTCAAACTAACGGTTTCCAAAGTTTGTTGCTCAAAATAACACGAGTGAGTTTACGAGTTCTCAAAATTTTGCCAAAAGTAATGAATTACGTAGCAGGGTCCAATACATTAGTATATTATAACACAAGGGCTGTAATTTGAGAACTCGTATCTTGGAGGAGTTGAAGATCCAAGTGCGTCAGCACGAGGTTCCTTTACCCTTCCAGATACTAGATCTCGAATTACAGCCCGTGTGTTATACGAGGTTATCAAACTGTAGTTTGAGGGCTATAATATGCATATTGTAGCCCCGAGTCTTATAAGATGTTTTATTGCCATACATCCGAAAGTTTAGCATTACAAAAGTTTTACCTCAATAGTGAAAACAAAAGTTTTACTTTAAGAGCACGACCGATGAAAACGATGTTTTTCCAGTGAAGCTATTGTTAAAAAAAATCGTTAATTTCAAAAAGGTACCTCAATAGCTAAATAAAGTTAAATTTTTTAATCTAGTAGTTGAGCTTTTTCAACAAACTCGTCGTTGGAAGATAGATCTGCACTTTTAGCCAAGGCACTTGGTGCCGAACACTTGAAAATGCCAAAATTCATGAAGTAGCGAGTACATTACGTTGTATAAGTTTATAATTCGACATCTGGCTGCGTTCTTTGGTCGTTTACCTGTGAATATAGAAGGCAGCCTGGTGCTAAGCATCTATCTTCACCAAAGTGCACACATTAGTAATATCTATACATTGACAGTGTACAGACTGTATAAGGGAGAGAACTGGCTTGCTCAAGACCGAAGTTTTGGCCATGCCAGAATTCTGTCGGACTTGAAGCGGAAGTTCGCGGAAGTTCACGGAAGTAGAGATGCCTGAAGACAAGGTGCAGGCGACCTTTCGTTTTGAAAGAAATTTTTAGACTAGTCTACCAAGCAGGTCTGAATGGAAGAAAAGAGTGCCGCCTCTAGGCAGACGTAGTCATGTATACAGATGGATCTAAGACTGAAGAAGGTGCGGGAGCAGGAGTATACTCAGAGGAATTGAATTACAGTGTGTCTTTGCCTCTAGGGGAGGATGCTACCGTTTTCCAATCTGAAGTCATAGCCAAATGTGAGGGCGCCCAAGAAATGATCCGAGCTGGGATCAGAGACAAGAGAGTTTTGATTTGTACGGACAGTGAATCGTCGATAGAATCACTGTCGCCGGTCACGTTTTCGTCAGGGTTAGTTCTCCAATGTTTCTCAATGTTAGAGACCCTATCAAGCAACAATAACGTTAAGCTTGCCTGGGTACCTGGACATTCTGGAATATATCGACAAATTCATTGGAGCCGAACCAGCCGTCGGAAGATACGCGGGTTTGATTAGAACTCTGGTGAGAAAAGAAACGGAAAAAACCATCAGAATAGGTGGGAGGCCTTGACTAGTTGTAGACAATCGAAGGAATTCTTTGTGGGCTGTAATAAAAAGAACACCAAGTTCCTTCTCAATCTGGGGCGAGTCAAGCTCCGCACGTTGATTGGAATTATCACGGGGCACACGAACTTGAACTATCACCTTAACAAGATAGGGATCGTAAACGACCCAATCTGTAGAGGGTGTGGCTTAGAGACAGCGAGACACTTTGCGTGCACATGTCTAGTACTGATGAGTCTCAGAACAAAGCACTTGGGAGATTTTTATATAACTCCCGAAGAGCAATTGGAGCTTAATTTAGCTAATTTGTTATCTTTTATTATAGGAAGCAAATGGCTGATCGGACCGTAAGGGCAAAATTATAGCTAATAAAAAGGAGTACAGCACAATGGGCCCAACAAAGAATGGCCTAGGTGTTTTTGGAAGAAGCATACAGCTCGCCATTGCCTCCAATTTGGCGGAAACAGATTTTCAGCACCAGGCTGTCTTCTTTATTCCCATATTTAAGGTCTCAGGTACGCAGCCTGGTGCTGACTTCGATCGTGTTACTAACTACTAGCCGCGCTCCTTCTTAAAGACAGGCGTTGTCAGAATGTCAGTACCAGGCTGAAGGAGCGAGGTTATTAGTTAGTAACACGATCGAAGTCGGCACCAGGCTGCGTACTTGGGACCCTAAAGCTGGGAATAAAGAAGGCAGCCTGGGCAGCCATACGTCACATAAGTTTCAATTCGACACCAGGCTGCTGCTGCCCTCCGCATTAGAAAGTCTTAACTCGATGACGCAGCCTAGTGCCGAGTTGAAACTTTTATGACGTATAGACATCACTAATATGTACACTTTCGTGAAGACAGATGCTTAGCACGCTACATTCTATATTCCCAGCTAAACGACCAAAGTACGCAGCCAGGTGTCGAATTATAAACTTATACAACGTAGTGTACTCGCTACTTCACGAATTTTGGCATTTTCAAATGTTCGGCACCAAGTGTCTTGCCTAAAAGTGCAGACCTATCTTGTAACGAGGAGTTTGTTGAAAAAACTCAACAATCTTAAAAAAGTAGCTCACCTACTAGATGAAAAAACAATGACTTTATTTAGCTATTCAGGTATTTCTTTCAACTTAACAATTTTTTTTAACAAAAGCTTCGCTGGAAAAACAACGTTTTTGTCAGGCCTCCTCACAGTCAAAACAAAGATATCTATTTCATTAGTGACCATAACAGTTTCACTTCACAAAAAATATATCCAAAAAGGACCCCACGTGTAATGCATGATTTTCGTAGGAGGTAAACATACATGTAATGCTGAACTTGCGGATGGGGTGGGCAATAAAAATAATGACGAGTTTTCGTTTAATCGAGAAAACGAACTAAGGAACGAAAATCGAAATAATGTGCTGGTGCCTTTAGGGATCATCCATAAATTACGTAACGCTTTTTTCAGTGTTGCCATCAATTTAAAGTCGCATTTTTTCAAGCCGAAATTTTGCTGTATCCCACCATTTAGCGGGGTATTTAGTGATGTAGATCATACATTCGACCGAGAAAAATAGTTACTTGTTGAGATTTAACGACTTTAAATTGATGGCAGCACTGAAAAAAGCGTTACGTAATTTAGGGACGATCCCTTACGACGTTTTTTGTGATATGAGCAGATGGCGTTACTTGAACATACTACTACCAATGTGCTGTACGTATATGTACCACAATGATCTCTCAATGAAAGACATTTTATGATATAGCGAACTTATTTTGGGCGCTAACTTAGGTGTTTCAATTTCTTTCTGATTCATGATGAAACTGATTATGTATCAAAAGCTAGGACAAAATAAACGTATCGGACAAAAATTTGAAATTATTACGCGATACCATCAAAAAATTTTTTGTTTCCAGAAAGATTCTAACTTTTTATATGCTTCGAATGATACTCTGTGGAAAAAAGTTGTAGAATGTTTGGAAAGTCAAAATGTTGTTTATTCGTTGAAGAAATTCTATTTGTTGAAAGTTACAATAGAAGCTACTTTCCGTCACATGAAAAACTTTTCCTTCGAAAAGCATGCGTTCAAAAATGTTTTAATGCGATTTTTTGCGAAAATTGGACTTTTTCTCTGGATTGGTTTCTGTTGCAACAATGGATAATTTTTGCAACTACAACAAACTGTTCTTTCGCCACTTCGTTGGAGTGACGAAAATAGTTATTTATGCAACTAGTTGCGAAATGGAGTTGTTTCTTTTCTCTAGAAAGAAAGAAAGAAAGTTACTTTTTTCTCCTAATGACCATAATTCGACGTTTTTCGTTACGGCAACTACGATCGAAAACTTAAAGTTTTTGTTAGTGTTGTTTGAGTCCGTAAAAGTACTTTTTCGGCCGCTATCAAGTGTGCATGAAATTGTTGTAGAGTGATTTCTATATGTTCGTTTGTGTGATTTCGTCTCATTATGATCATAACGGAGCAAAAAACGTTGTTTGTAACTCGTGATGAAAGTGGAGTTTTTGGGGACACGTAAGCTTACAACTAGTCCCAAAAAATTCAACTTTTCATCACTCGTTACAAAATATACTATTTTATCACTAGTGACAAAAAGTGACTTTTTATCACCCAAATGAGTGATAAAAAGTTACTAAAATCAGTTATAAAACGATCTCTCTAACGTTACCGAAAGGATGCATGAAAAAGTTCACCTTCAAAACGACATTGCATAAAAGTGTTTGTTGTCACTAGTTGCAAAAACAGTCTTTTCACCACTAGTTTTGAGTGTTTTTCCTCATTTCGCAACGAGTTTTCATAAAACATAGTATGCAACACTTACCGCCCCTTTGAAAATTTTGCAGTTTAGTGATAAATATTACCCTCGTTCCGCAACGTGTTTTGAAGGCTTCTTCATTTAGCGTATGGTCGTTAATTCAAATGTGACACGGCCGCCATGTGATAGAAGTTATGTTTTTTTATTGATTGATTCAAATGAAAATTTTTTCTACAGCATCCTGAACGCTTCGTTTAAAACAGAAAATAAGAGAAAGAGTTGGAGTGTAACATTCTTCAATAAATCTTAATTCTATTAATGATTCATAGTTTATTGTAATGTTGATATAAGTATCGATAATATTTTCATTAGATTCATTTATTTACATTTATTTTAATTAAAAATTTTGTCATAAAACGTTTATAAAAATTATGAAGTTAATTTTATCTTTAATTAGATGTTATGTTAATCACTTCAATTCAACAACAACATTATACCCCATTTAACAGATTTTTTATTAAATTTTTATTTTTTGCATTAACATTGATAATCCTAGTCAACTTAACGTTATTTTTACATATTTTTAGTTACAACTTTTGCTAATATTTTTATTTTTGCTACCTTTTTTCTTCACTTATTAATTTATACTCTATTTATACGTCAGATGATCTTTTTTACAATTAAAAATATCTACGTGTAATGTAAATCTTATAATCCTTTTTTTTTAAATGTAATTTTACTTTTTCTCTATATTTTCATTTTCTTTAAATTCAATTAATAAAAAAAGATAAAAACTTTTTTTTGGTTATGTAAATTATTTACAAATATTTTCATTTGTTTTATTTATTCATTTTGGCATAAAAATTAATCCATTTCGTTAAATTTGATATCAATTTGTAATTTATGTTTTTTTTGAGTTCGCTTTGAGCATGCATCACAATATGTAAAAATAGAAGTACGCTGTATCTATTCATTAGTTCAATATATAATTCAATTAATTTATGGAATTGTAAAGCACACATTTAGTCGTTCAACTAGCTTTGTTCATTTGGAACGAAGCAAATGGAAAATTTTCTCGAATTCTATATTTTGTTAACATAACATAAGGTAACGGGTTTTTGCTTTGACTTGTACTTTAACGTTAAGTTCTGTTCGATCTGTCGAATCGTTTGGGTGTGGTAATAAATAGTACTTTACTTACTTCAGTGTAGTACAATCCTACCGGGCCTATTCTCAGCTAACGTCTCCCATATTTAGTAAACTGATAGTAAGAGTTAGATTTTAGTCGGTTTAGTTTTCAGAATCTACTTCGGAACACGGTTTAGTACATAACGCGATGATAAAATTCGATATTTAAATGTAGGTTCGATGTAAAAATGATGAACATTGATGTATATAGTTATTAACTGCATTGGCTATGTAATTCAGTTGTAACACATCTGCGAAAGTTTGCGATATCCGAGCCAAAGGCGAGGTGTCGTAATCGCAGATGTGTTACAACTGCATATCATAGCCAATTCAGTTCAAAATTTTAATGCATAAGCGAGCGGTATGTTGAAAACACACCAAAAAAATTTACATATTTTCCACACGTTCGCTTTGACAACAACAAAGCTGCCATGTTTTTCGTTTAGTACGATGAGAGCGTTTCATACCTTACACAGTAACTAGATTTACATGGTTTCGTGCAGCTTATAAGTGGTTTCGTTCAGTTTACACAGTTTCGTGCAATTTCGTGGCATTTATTTTATGTATACATTGGCGATGTACCGTCAATGTAACACAACAATACCGCTCGCTATGCATTAAAATGATTTATTAGTAATGGGCTCGCGATGTATTTTTGTCGTACGCAATTTAATGATGATGTATTGATGTACGATGTGTGATGTAAAAGTGATATACTGGCATTAAAAATTGTATCTCGACATTTAAGAGTTATGAGCTTCAGAAAGATCGTGTTACTTGTTACTTTTGTTTCAAGAATCGTTTTCTTGTAGTTTTTTTTTTTATTCCCGTGAAGTAACGCCAAATCGTCAAAAAAATTGTCAAGGTGTGAAGAAACGCCAAAAAAAAGCGCGAAAAAAGAGAAGAAACGCCAAATTAATTTTTTTCAGCTCTTGGCGTTTCTTCACACCTTGGCGATTTTTTTTGGCGTTTCTTCACACTTTGGCTTTTTTTCTTGGCGTTTCTTCACATTTTGGCGATTTTTTCTGATGATTCAAGAAATAACTACAAAATAATAAATCGCAAAAAAAATCGACAAAGTGTGAAAAAACGCTAAAAAAATCGCCAAGGTGTGAAGAAACGCCAAGAAAAATCGTCAAAGTGTGAAATAACGCCAAGAGCTGAAAAAAATTAATTTGGCGTTTCTTCTCTTTTTTGTCGATTTTTTTTTTGTGCTTCTTCACACTTTGGCGATTTCTTATCTTGTAGTTATTTCTTGAATCACCAGAAAAGATCGCCGAAATGTGAAGAAATGCCAAAAAAAATCGCCAAAGTGTGAAGAATCGCTAAAATGCATTTTGAAACACAATCGCTCCAGACAGGGCTGGCATATAACAAGGTACTGCGAACAGTAGCCTTGTAGACCGAAAATTTATTCTCCACATTACGCTTTGATTTACGATTAAGAATAGGGTATAGGGATGCGAGAAGCTTCAAGGACTTATCGACAGTCAGTTCAATATCATCCTTAGACATAAGAGATTTGTCCAGCGTCATGCCTAGCGTCTTAATTTTAGTATTCCAGGGAATTTGCGAATTCAAGACAGTAACTCTATCAGTAGGAAGCCATTCACTAGCCTTTTTTTTAGTAAAGAAGGCAGCTGTTGTTTTGCTGTCATTCAATTTGATTTTTCACGCTTTGCAGAAATCAGACAATTGTTTAATAGCAGAATTTAGGCTCTTAAGAATGACCTTCGGATTCTTAGCAGACTTAAAAACTGAAGTATCATCGGTGAACATACCTTTTTCACAGGTCGAAATTTTCAAGTCAGATATGTATACATTGAATAAAAAAGGACTGAGCACATACCCTGTGGGACTCCTGCAAGGATATTAATGCTTTTGCCAGACAGAATTTCTATGTCGAAGGTTAGCACTCCAGTGGATTTGTTACTCTTGAACGAGTGTTTGATCGCATTCGTTTGTCGCCTGAGTTGGTGATTGGACGAGTGACCTGTTCTAAATCCAAATTGCTCATCCGGAATACTATCATTTGCAGAAAGATGGGCTTCAGTTCATTCGTTCTAAAATTTTGCACAAAGAGTTTAAAAGACTAATCGGTCTATAATTTTGTGCACTTGAGTGGTCTTTTCCCGGTTTGGGAATTGGAACAACTTTCGCTATCTTACTGGAAGGTAACTAAGTTTGAAACATGCGCGGTATAACGTCTTAAGGAGAACATTATTTATTCCGTCATCTCCAGGGCTTCTTTTAGCTTTCAACTTTCGAATAAAATGCTGCACTTCATGGAGAACTGCCTAATATTGTGTCCTCAATTTTTCCTTTGCGTCCTTTCAAAAATAAAATTTTGTCCTAGCTACCCGGCCGAGATAGAGCAGTGTACTAAAAACGCTAAAAGCTCTCCAAGGCAATGTTGTTTCGAAAAACTAATTATGCCAAGAAAATGTACTCAATTTGTCATTAGAATGTATAAAAGTTTTTACATTTAGAGTACAAGAAAAATCTCGTTCATCACACTAGACGTTGGAAGCGACCCCATTACGCAGGCTGCGTTGTGACGCTGAATTTCGATACCAATACGTTGGACGAGATAACTTGTAGAACGTGGATCGCCGCTGATGGCGTTAATTAGAGAACCAATTGCTTCGATTAACATTTTCGCATCCTGACACCAGGGGCCTAGTGATTTGTCATTTTTTAATCGCAATTCAGTATATTAGTAGTGACACTTCCGCAGTACAAATACTGTAATACTTCCATTTTCATTAACATATAAATAAATAAAAAATTGGGCAAAAAATGTCCTCAATTTGTCCTTTCAGGACCTACCACTCAAATTTTCATAAAGTGTCCTAGGACAAGACTGTAGAGGATAATTTTCTAGGTCAAAAATTATTTTAGTACTAAAAAGTCGATTTTAATATGACTTAAGGCTCATTTCGTTTAATTTTGGAAATAATAAATATGTCCTCAATTTGTCCTTTCCATACCAGCAATCAGAAAAATGTATTCTGTCCTAGACAACTAGATAATAGACTGTACTAAAACAAATAGTTGAAAGCTCTCTCGACGAAATATGTCCTGAATTTGTCCTTTCAGTATCTATTCCAAAATTTACGAAATAATTATATTTAGAAGCTGTTTTCCATGACATACATATTCTGGACGCTCTCTATCACACATGACAGTCGAAGTGAAGGACAACTTGCGTCGCGTCGTCTCTGGAATTATGATTCGCAACAGAAAAATGTCCTCATTTTGTCCTTTTCGAATAACCCACAAATGTTAATAAGAAAAATTGGTAGCCGACAGGATTTGAATATTTTTGACATATTTCTGAAAAGGATGACTTGCAGGGATACACGAGAAAGTTCGCTTAACCTACATCCTCTACAGTCTTGCCCTAGGACATTTTATGAAAATTTGAGTGGTAGGTCCTGAAAGGAAAAAATTGAGGACATTTTTTTTGGCATCATTAGCTTTTCGACACAACATTGTCTTCATAGTTTTCGCCTTGGAGAGCTTTTAGCGTTTTTAGTACACTACTGTATCTCGGCCGGGTAACTAGGACAAATTTTTATTTTTGAAAGGACGCAAAGGACAAATTGAGGACATAATATTAGGTAGGTTGTGAAATTTTTCGGTGACCATGACTACATAAATGTAACACCACCGCACTTCATTTGGAGTAGGAAGGTTTAGTTCTTCAATTTTTGGATTCAAGTGGTTCAGAAACAATGATGCACCACTGGCACTGGATTCAGTTTTTGGGTCACTAAGATTGTTTAGAGTAAGGAAATGGACCAAATTAAATGCCGCACTTATCAAATCTGCTTTACTAGAATCAGTAAGAATCAAGCGACCTCCTTTGCCTTTGGAAGGAGGGATCTTATTAACGCTGTTTGAAACTGTTGTCGTCACTCTATATAAGTGTTTTGAATTTCTTGGAATATCGAACAGTTTGCGATTTCTTGTAGTTGTTACAGTGTTGTGTAGTATTGAAGCTTGGGAAAAAAAATTTTGGTAGCGAAAGCAAATGTGTGTGTTGGTGTGGAGAAACGTTTTAAGAAACGAAATATGAAACAATCGCATCTGCACGGGACTATCAGTTTTTCTACGACAGCGACGCTTGCAACCAGTCGAATTTAAACCTCGGAATAGGGGGATAAGTTTGGAAGTGGGAAGGGGTTGTGTTGCTGATTAGGATTCGTTTGGGTGAGGGATTAGATGGGAATTAGGAGCTGGAAGGGGATTCAGTGGAGGGTTGCGAATTATTTAGTTTTCAAGAAATTTTCGAATTTCGAATTTTTCGAATTTCGAATTTTTCGAATTTAGTTCAAATATTTGAAAAAAAGTTCGGAAAATTGGAAAGGAAGTTTTTTTTCCATAATTGTTTTCGAAAAAAGCCTAAAAGACTTTTATGGATAACTCATTCAGATTGCTTTTCCTTAGAAAAGTGGTGTAGCTCTCCGATTTCTTTCTTAAATTGCTTTAGCCAGTACATCACTTATGCATCACCAATACATCGTTGACACAACACACATCTCTAACATCTTTTTTTTTCTTCAGTTTTGCATCATTTTCATATGAATTGTACATCATCTAACCGTTTTTCAAATGTCAAACGTCGCATTTCGAAGTGTTCAGTTTGAAAACATCCCAAAAGTCTCTTGGATTTTCCAGAAGAGTCTAAGGAAACATTGAAAGCAAGCAAACCCTGAAATTTCGATGAGTTCTGATGATGATTTTCATGAAACGATTTTCACGGAACTTTTGTGTGAACGATAAAAGCTTAAATTTATGTTCATCAGCAGAAAATATTCTTGATTTTTAAAGGTAATTAATGAACATTTTTCTTCAATTCTCTATTCTATGCCATGAATTGCTTTTCATTGTTTTCACCCTACTTCCACCCCACACTCACTCGCACGTCTTTCAAATTCAAAACTAAAGTTTTTAAATTGCGCTACAGCTGTGAAACCTTATATTTACTACTATTGCACAATGAAATGTTGACGTTGTTTTGATAATTTTCTCAGTGTGTTTTCATTTACTAAGAAAAGCAACCAATTAACGTTTGAATATTTGCTGATACTAACCAATGGAAGGATAGCGCTGAAGCTATTCGAAAATGCAGTATCTTCGCATTTTGTCTTTTTTCCAACGTCGACATTTGTGTTTTTTAACGTATGGTCCCAGCTGTGTTTATTAAGAAAATACGTGGTCCCAGTTGCAATATGCAACTTCAACACAAAGTACTTTAGATTATTTACTATTTGTTAGTAAATACATGCCATTAATTTGTATGTCCGGCTATTTCTGACTGCTATTTTATAAATGTTGATTGGGAGTGGTGCAGAACGAAAGATTTACTAAGACTTACTCTGATTTAATTTGATTTACTCGAAGATTTACTTACAATGCTGCCGTGTCGTCAAAATGTCGTTGACTTACATTTCTAGACTTCAGTTCCTGATCCCTGAATTTCAGATTCTGATTTCAGACTCACGTTCTAAGATGCTCGGATCTGAGATACACTTGATTTACTTTTGATTCAAAAGTGAGCAACCCCTCGGCTTAAGTTTACAAAATGTCTCCACCAGGTGGCGCATTTATAAATTCATAAAAAAAACTTGCAAAACAGCATCGAGTGTGCACTTTATTTCAATTTCATGGTATTAGCGGTTGTAAGCTCCTACAATTTGCAAACCAGAACATTTCCCATTCAAAAAATCGGATAAAAGGAGAGCAAAAATTGCACGAACAGTGGATATGTTTGGGACTCAGCAAATAGTCCTTGAATAGAAAATCATAATACTTCCGTATTATGTATGAAGTGTCGCAGTTGCATACCATTTGGAACGTTATCCTCCTACAACATTTTCATAAATTTTAATATTCAAAATTTCAAGTGAGAAAATTTTATATTTTAATTCCACCACTCGAACGGATTTGCACGCAACAAAAACCATTATTATATCACCACCGGAAATTCGGTAACATTCTACCACATCAAACTCATAGAAAAAAACAAGTTAATAAAATGAAAATCCAACTAGCTACTAAAGTTTCCCACCCCGATAGTATCCGCTTCTGTGTGTGCCAAACAAAATTCGTTTGAATGCTTGACGAAATTCAGGACTAAATATTGTGTAAATAACCGGATTCAATGTTGAATTGAAGTATCCCAGCCAAAGGAATAATGCGGCTATTTTATCGTTTATACGGCATGCATCACATAAGGGTAATAGTAAAGCCATTAGAAAGAATGGCAACCAACATACCACAAATGCACCAGTTATAATAGCCAATGTTTTGGCTGCCTTTCGTTCACGTTTTGCTTCCAATGTCTCTTTACGTGTTTTCACTTGAGCATGGGGATTCAAAGTACTTGATGATGTTGGTTGGTGATGTTGTATCGGTGTGGATATTTGACTATTGTTTGCCAATTGGTTCGGTTGATGATGATGAATTGTTGGAGTTGATATTTGGTTTTGCGCTACCGTTGTTGGTATTCCCTGGTTGTCTTGTTGCAGTTGATTTGTTTGTGGACAAACGACTATTGTTTGACTGGTGGATACCTGATGAGATACGGTTGCTATTTGATTGCTGCTCAAAGGCTGACTCTATAAAAATGTAAATAGTTCGCATTCAGCTTTCATTTCATTCAACAGCTGTAAATTAAGTAACAAAATGATTGTTCATGGTTCTTGATTTGCCACCTGTTGTGAATCAAAACACCGCAATGTTACAAATTGTATAGTGTCGTTTGAATGCATTTATTCATGAAACTATTCATGTTCATGCATTTATGGAGTGAGGATTGTTATTTTACTAGGTTCCCATCTCATGCTCTTTGGAGAATGGTAAGCGTTTTGATTCTTACACTTAAACGCATTTCGTTGCCCAGTGGATTATACTGCTCAGAAATTATCTACTCTTGTTGAATGCATGTGTACAGAAAATGCTCACATTTCCTACAATTGTCTTTGTTGCTGTATTTATAACGTGTACAAAGTACACGCATTAAGTACGCAGACGAGAGTACACACCTTTCTGTGAACTTACTGCGTATGTGCTGTGCACGTACTCACACAATTCGATACGCATACTGTGTACATCGAAAAACCGTATTCAGAAGTGTCAAGTTTTGACTAAAGGGT
>CM055404.1:33427595-33466236 GCA_029228625.1 Pseudolycoriella hygida
ATAGCGTTGTATCGCTTGGATTTTTTTTGACCAAATGTTAGAGTGCACGAACTAAATAAAAGGGAATTTTACTTCCAATCTTTTATGAAGGGCACTATATAAGGGACGAAACAATGGACAAAATAAATGCTGATTTCGGCGTATCACGCCCTCACATACCAGAGTATGTGATTTCATCAGTACACCTATGTCATGACTATGTGTATATCAGCATACATAAAGGTAGAATGATTTATCATTCGAATTACCTTCGCTTAAATACACTTGTTTCTAAACAGTTTATTTGTTAATTTTGTTGAAGCCCAAGACTTCTTTTTGATAATTTTGTTTACTAGATTTTTTACTTCTAGCAACAATTTAACCATGATTTTTTGATACTGGATTCGCCACATCCAGCAATGGATTAGGTCTCTCACACCATAACGCTTAGTTCTATCTCTCACAAAGAACAGTTTAAAAGATGTGGCTAAAGCATATCACTATGACGGCATTGACGAATGATTCACAATGTATCAATTTTTATCTTGGCACCTTGGCTGACTTCTTGAGCTATGCTCGTTTAAATGTAGAAGGCAGCGGCGACCCGATGCCACGATGAAAATTGATGCGTTGTGAAGCATTCGTCAATGCCGTCATAGTGATATTCTTCAATTTTTGGCACCAGGCTGCCTTCTTTTTCATTGTTCAAGGTAGAGGGCAGAGAGGGTAGAGGGTAGAGGGATAGAGGGCAGCCTGGTGCCAAATATAAAAGTTTTGCGCCGTAATGTACTGGATACTAGATTCAAACTTCCCCAATATAATTTTTTGCCACCAGGCCCCGACTTGGCTACTGGAACACCACCCTAAACTCAATTTTGAGAAAATGATTGAGTGAATTTATTTTTTCTAGTCGGGTCAGGTTTTGTCAGTTGTAGTCTTAAAACTCGAGCCCGACCTGAAATAAGTTAAAACGAAAACCTGACCCAACCCGATAAATTGATTCGGGTTCGTTTCGGTTCGGGTTTCGGGCGGCCCGCTCACCTCTAGTCTCGACTTTACTCGAAACATCTAACCAAGTCCATTAGCTCGGTTTCGCAGACGATCTGGACGTAATTGGACGAAATATGGAAATATTAAGCTCTTCTAACCGACAAAAGGAGGAAAACGTAACTGTCGACCAATTCAAAATGGTCAACAAATTCGTATACCTCAGATTAAAGTTGAAAACATGTAAAGACGAAATTAGGAGTCAAGAAGCTCTGAGCAACCGATGTTATTACATTCTGCTGAGAATCATGGGCGCGCGGTAGCGATGCGGCCGTGACGCAAGTCTACACACGAACAAAAAATTAAGAAATTTTTTTTCGTAGACTGCGGAACCATATATACAGCTAAGTTTTGACTTCCCCCCTTGCAACGTCCCCCAGGAAAACATTTTTCCTGGATTTTACGGAAAATTCTAAGGCGAAGAAAATGATCATTTCCTCTACAAAAAATGCTGTTTCATAGAAGCCAAAGTTCATGCAAACATCCTACGTTAGTTAGGTAATTAGTGAGTTAGTTAGTTAGTTAGTATGAGATTTAAAAAAGGGGGGGGGGTACCGGCCTCGTTTGGGAGCCAGGGCTCTAAGAATGCGCCGTATAAAGCCGATATGTATGTGTTTGTGTGTGTGTGTAATGTGTATGGTAGCACATTTTGTATGAGACAAGGTTGGGTGTTCGAGATAGAGGTTTGGTGTCAAAGAGAAAATAGTTGGGTTGGGTGTGTAGTGTATCAGGGTGACGGCAAAAATGGCGGAAAATAGGCGGGGACTAAAAAAAAAAACTTTTGATGTGTTGTAGAGAGAGTTGTGAGGATCATTTTCGCCCATGGAAGTAGTAGCCGCTGCGCTTCAGTTTGGCGGCGGCGGCGGCTCAAAAAAAGTTGTTGATATGTTGTAGAGTAAGTTGAGAGAATCATTTTCGCCCATGGAAGTAGTAGCTTTGGTTTGACGGCGGCGGCGGCTTTAAAAAAAACTTTTGATATGTAGTAGAGCAGGGGGATGACAGTCCTTTGTTCTGAAACGTTCAAATACTATTCAGAGTGAAGTTAGCTGCGGTTGCGATCGTAGCTAACTTCATTACAAACAAATCAGCTGATTTTTTGAATTCGTCAATGAAGTCAGCCGATTTTGGTAAATTTGTGAATGAGATCAGCTGATTTGTTTGTAATGAAGTTAGCTACGATCCCAACTGTAGCTTACTTCACTCTGAATAGCATTTGAACGGTTCAGAACAAAAGAGTGTCACTCCCCTGTTGTAGAGGAAGTTGAGGGGATACATTTTTTTTTCGCCAGAAATTTTTTTTCGCCGAAATTTTTTTTCGCCTAAAATTTTTTTCGTCTTAGATTTTTTTCGACGGAAATTTTTTCTACAAAATTTGTTTTCTCTTTTCTTCCAAAACTACTGATATCACAACCCTTTTTAAAAGGGAAACGTGACGCAAGTCCTCGTCCCTTCTTTCAAAACAACTGATATTAATTTGGGTGACGCTTACAGCTTCGGAACGCAAAAAATTCTTTTGAAATATTTTCACTTTTGATTAAAAAAATGCGTCCCATATGCCGGACCCTCCCAACATAATAATTTTTCTGCGCTTTCAGATTTCGCACGCCAAATTTGGCTACCCGTACTCCACACATCACGGAACAGGAAAACTATAACATTGGGAGGTTCGGCATTTGTGTCGCATTTTTTTAATCAAAAGTGAAAATATTTCAAAAGAATTTTGTGCGTTCCGTAGCTGCACCCAAATTAATATCAGTTGTTTTGAAAGAAGGGACGAGGACTTGCGTCACGTTTCCCTTTTAAAAAGAGTCTTCATTGTGATTTGTGAAAATGTGCATCTCTTATCTGACCAGCAGTATGGTTCGAAGTCGTGGTAATTGACTCAGAAATACGAACAATCACTGCTCGTGTTCGAAAGAAAGGTATTGCGGATAATATTTGGATTCAATGACATAATAAATATGGAATGCTGAAAGCTGAAGCAAAGATTAAAAGACGTAATTTGTATGTGAAGTATGCACGCACATCGCACACTAACACAATTCACTCTTTCATCTGATTTTTTACGTAGTCCCCCTAAATACACAACCACTACAAAACAATTCATATTTGCTTCAATTTGTGTTAATTTTTTGTCAAAGACTGCCAATCTATACTCAATATGTCATTGTTTGAATTAGAATTCGGCCAAAATCTGATTCGATGGCGCAGACGATTAAATCATGAGCCCAGTCAGCTTTATGAAGAGCCGGACATAGTTGTAAACTGTGAGAAAAATTTTTGTGTTGCTTTTTTACGATCTTACAGTTCATAGAGTGTTTTCGTCTCATAATTTCCTTAACTTCTAAGCGCCTTCCAAATGTCTTTTTGGCATAAATACACAATTGTGAATATCAATTGGTATCCTAAGGTAAATCTTCTAGCTAAGGCTTTGTGACTTAAATAAAAAATCTCCAAAAACCATTCATTATTTCTGAGTGAATCTACATTTGATGTCATACTGAGCTTTGTCCACAGCCTGCAGTTTCGTCGATTCAATTTTCATCTTATTTCTCATTAATACATTCGTTTGACAATTTTCATAGAATATCCTTTGACTGAGTAGAAATAATACGTAGGTTGTGAAAATTGGTCCTTCCAGCTACAATTTCACAAACATAATGCGAAATTTCCAATTCATATCGAAGGTTTGGCTCAATAATTAAAATAGTTTTCAATATAGACACATGTACACATGTACAGTGTATACACACCCAACAACTTTGTAATGAAAATTAAAACATTTCAGTAATAGAAAATAATTATGAATTCGCAAAAGTTCCGAATGCCACTGGCATTTAAAATTGAGTGGTTACCATGCGAACGTTAATATTGTATCCCTTCAATTTATTCTGGATAATTTAGTTCAATTTTTAGTGCTGTGCTAGAAAATGGTTTAACGATAATGTGGTCTGTGGGACAGACATACACGTATTCTTGGTAAAAAGTTCTTCTGATAAATCATTTTGTCGACAAGAACTAAATAATAAAATTTTATAACTTTTCTTCGCAAAACGAAACGGACATTCCACAAACTCACATTCTTTTATAAAATGCGGAAAAACATTACTTTTACGAAAATGTTGCAACATTTCCTCTCTACCCAAATAAAGGGAAAATGTTGGTCAGTGTTTTGACATGTATTATGACTAACACTTGGTATATGTTTTTAACTATAAAGCAAAATCCAGACGGAATTGAATTTTCAGGAAATGTTACAGCAAAGAGAATGTAATTTTAACATTTTTTGAAATTTTAATCTAATCTACGCTTTTAGTGCGTCGTCAGCTTACGTCAAAGTATACGAAATTGCATGACGAAGGATTCAAGGTGACACCATTTTGCGTCACTTGATATATAATCAATTTCGCCATGAAATTTCTTTACTTTGACATAAGCCGCCGCCACACGTCGCACTAAAAACGTGGATACATTCCACATGTAATGTCAATGTGAAAACTTGCTTTCATTTTACATAAAATGTTGATGTTATTAAGTACAAAAATACTTTGTCGTACGTTCGTCATTGGATTGAAACGGACACAAAATTTCGGGGGTAAATCAAACGAATCAAAGGAAAATTAATTACCTCATCTAATTTGTTGAATGCAGTAGTTGCTTCGATTCCCTTTTTATCGTTACTACTGTATTCAGTTTCCTCGACGGTGTTGACAGTATTTGTTGAATTTCCTTCCACTAACCCTAACGACGACACGGCCGATTTTCCTTGACTAGAAAATTTCGATCCAAGTCGAAATCGTAGACGTGATTTTGATTTTGGTGGACCGACCTGAAAGTAAGGGAAAAATTTTTGCTTTATCCAGTTCAAATATCTTAGTAAGAATTCTGACAGAAAATAGTTTCTAACAAACAGTTACTCCAAAAAAGAATGTTACCGAATAATCGTGAGTTCTTTGTGAGTTTAAAATTTTCTGTGGAATCCATTTGTTAAATGTAAGCTTTTACTTTTCCTAAAAATATTTCTTTTCCTGGAAAAGTTATTTTTCTTGAAAATGAAATCACAAAAAAACGCTTTTTAAAAAGGAAATGTGACGCAAGTCCTCGTCCCTTCTTGCAAAAAAACTGATACCAACGTGGGTGACGCAGCGTGTCCCACATTGATATCAGTTGTTTTCGAAGAAGAGACGAGGACTTGCGTCACATTTCCTTTTTAAAAAGGGGTTCAGTGTGATGTCAGTTCTTTTCTGTGACTGTAGGAGAATTGTTTATGACGAATTATTTAGAATCTTTTTCGAGCCGCCGCCGCCGCCGGCAAACCGAAGCGTGGCAGCTGCTACTTCCATGGGCGAAAATATTCCCCTAAACTTTTTTTCACAGATGTGACTGCTGTGAATCGCACTTTCCGCGACACAGCAGCTTGTGGACAACCACTCAGGTCACATCTCGGCACATTTTCACCTACAGAATCGAGATGTGACCCAACATATGACGTAAGTATAATAGAAACTGAGAATGTGCCTTCAAAAATTTTCCATTTCACATTTTTTTACATAATGTGACTCCATCTGTGGAAAAAAATGTGAATCACATTTTTTCACATCTTCACATGTTCCGGTTAATTTTGTTTCTTGGATCATAAAAAAGTAATTTCAACTTAAATGTGGCCACATCTAGTCTATAGAGAGGCGGTAATTTACATCGAAGTCGTTCCCATATGTACCCGCTGTAGCTCGAAAAGTCACATCAGAATCACATCTAGGCCAATTTGGGTATTTCATTTCATTTCATTTCATTTATTTCTGACAAAATTTGTTTACATTAGAAATTAATTGTATAGCGTAACTCCAGAGTGCTATACTAGCAGTTTTAGGGAGCTACTAAGGGTATGCTCTTTCCGAATCAGAAGTCGCTTTTGAAATAGGTCATATAGATCCAGAAAATGTGTTGTTTGAAAGTAGCCAGATTTCACATTTGACAAAAGTTTCATCATTCATCAAATGTTAGAAAAAATCTTTTTCATTTCCACAGTTCTCGTTTAATTTTGTATTTAAGGTTACCCAACAACTACTTCAATTAAAACTTAGCGCACTACTAGGGTATAGTCGGCCGATAGAGGTCAAAAGTTAATAACTATACCCAAGAAAATTGGTAATTTGCATGAAAGTTGCTTTCTTTAACATTTTCATGGAAATCTTCACATTTCATAATACTCAGTTTTGTTATTTTAACAACGAAAAACAAATTCAACCATAAATATGACCACATCTAGATACCGGCGAGGGGAAAAATCGCCCAGTTGAATATCGTCCGGGACGTTATTTCACGGACAATATTAAAGGCGGAGGATAATATCGTCCGCGTCCACGGACGTTATTATTCTCCGCATTTTTACGGAGGATAATATCGTCCGCGTCCACGGACGTTATTATTCTCCGCGTTTTTACGGAGGATAATATCGTCCGCGTCCACGGACGTTATTATCGTCCGTGTTTTCACGGAGGATAATAACGTCCGCGTCCACGGACGTTATTATTGTCCGCGTCTTCGCGGAGGATAATATCGTCCGCACCCACGGACGTTATTATCGTCCGCGTTTTTACGGACAATAATGTCGTCCGCGTTCACGGACGATATTAACCTCCGTAGTTTAAACGGACGTTATTATCCTCCACACAAATTACGGAGGATAATATCGTCCGCGTTTTCACGGAGGATAATAACGTCCGTCGATGCGGACGATAATATCCTCCGTAATTTGCGCGGGCGTTATTATCCTCCGTAAAAACGCGGACGATAATAACGCCCGTGCGCGCGGACGTTATTATCCTCGATGTTTTCTCCGAAGATGATTCCGTCCGTTATTTGTATCCATGGACGTATAAGACGAATATCTCTGCTCTTACTATTTTTTGTGAAGAAATTGAAAAAAATTATTGATTTCACCGATAAACTTTATTAAATTACTTTTATGAAATTAACGTTGAATGCATTTCGAAGGTATCTGATGTTTAGAAAATTATACTTTAACAACACAACACGGGTTACATTTACAACTTGCTCATATATGTGCTTTCGTCGTAGATTAATATTATTAACGATTCCCGCATCTCCCTGGAATCAATATTAAACGTTCACATCTACGAAAACAATGGGTACAAGCAAGTCTACCAATTAAGCTTGGAGGTCTGGGTATACGGAAGGTTAATGACATTACGTTGCCGTCATTTTTATCATCAAGTTATGGACACAAGAATCTCGTTTCACAAATATTGAATCTTTGATCCAACACTTCGAAGATGCAATAAATGAATGGAGTGTATTAAATCCAAATCAAATACTCAAAGTTCCACAAAATCAACACAACTGGGACTCGATAAATTTGAAAAGAATAATCGGCAACCTGATTTAACTGATTAACTCGGCGGAAGACAAATCAAGATTCTTAGTAGTTAAAAAACATGAATCCGGCGTAGGCATCGCAAAAAAATGCTTAGCCCTCCCTGAGCGTCTTCAGAGCCCTCCCTGACGAAACTGAAATGTTGCGAATTTTGCGAAGAAATATAAATCTTGACGTCATGATCGTTTTCAATACTTGAAATTTTTCTTTTCCAATCTGATTTCAATGTTTCCATTTCGTTATTCAAATAGATTTTGGCACTCTTAACGACAGTGGCGTGTTATCGGTCACATATACTGAGCTGTTAGAAATTTTGCTATAAAATGGTAATCAGAACTGTATACTTTCATAGAAAACCAATTCAATTTTGAAAAATTTTCGCCTGCGACGCAACTTTTAAATATAACATTCACCACCCACTCAAAAAATTTCTTCCCTGCAGCGTTATAACAGAAGCTGTATGCTAGCTGCTAACAAAACCTGCGGCAAAAATTAAGGAAATTTTCTTATAAATAGTGTTAACGATTTCAGGAAAATATGGGAAGTGAAGGATAAAATTCTATTGCCAAAACTTAGAGTAGCTTGTTTTTAAAAATCCGTTGTTGTATATATTTTAGGCGGAGGGGAACTTCGCACATTTAACTCACATTTGTGAACTAAACGAACCAAGAAGAAGATAATTTCACTTGAAAATAAGTAATGAGATTATTTTGGAAGAATAGAAACGCCATGAATGATACTACATTTTTCAAAACTTTGTGAAAATTTTTTTTCGCTCGCTCCGCTCGCGATTTCTGACGTCGGTTCTGTGCGTCGTGTGTGCGTCCTAAAAAGCTGGGAAATAAACAAAAGTTCTGTGTGTTAGGCACGGCAAAAAATTTAGGGGGGGGGGGGGGTTGCCGGTCAAACACAAAACACCTTCTATCAGCGACCGTGTTTAACGAAACCCCTATACCAAAAATACGACTGTATTAATGTGAAATAGTTTAGTTTTTAGTTTTATCAATTTTATCAATTCGGTGCCCCCTCTGGCAGTCGATCCTGGCTACGGGCCTGGTTTGACCTCAAAAACGCCAAAAAAAATTTTTCAGATTTTTCGAAAAAAAATTCCGGGTGAGAAAAATCAAAAACTTCGTTTTCTCAAATTTTGTACTTTGAGGCGTTGCTAGCGCCACCTACTTTGTCCATAGCTCTCAGCTATATTTTTTTCGCCAAAAATGTTCTATTACCTTTTCAACGACAAAAGAAAATTTAGCGCCAATTTTGTTTAACTTTTGGAATCATTGTATGGGACAGTGCCACCGCAAGGTTTTGGCCGTCCTTGGCAACCAAATTTTGCCGCCCCCAGCTATAAAATTTTAAAGACTAAAAACATTTTGTGTGTATCACATCGTGAAAGCTAACCGATTTCGCAACAAGCTATCTATAAAGAAGCAAGGACATTTTGAAACTTAACATTATATTTCGCGCCGTAGGCAAAAATTTTATTGATTCGAAGTGCACATCTGTTTTTCTATGAAAGCAGACAGTTCCTGACCATCGTTACGAACTTAAATTTTAGTAGATAAGCAGCCGATAAGCAGTCATTGATATTTGATCGAAGAGAAACTTTCATTGACGAAAATATTGAAATTAGATTGGTATCGAACAAAACTGCTGTGCCGCATGCGAAACTTTTGAGAATTGAAAATTCTCATGACGTAGATATAAATTTACATTTTACTTTGAAACGTGCACGACATTTGATTTTATAAAACAAATTTTTCCAGCGCCACGAATTTTCCAGCGCCATGTGCCAGTACCGAATTGCACATGGGTTAATCAGGTACTGCCCGCTAAAATGAATTTGATTGGGAGACGAGTTTTATACTAAAAATTTTCCACAAGGATACAGGCATGAATTTTCTTCTGGCGCTATTTCAAATGGAAAATTTCACATTACATCCTTGCACAAAAACGATTGTATAAAATAGTTTCGTTGGAATGGTAAAACAGCCTTTACGAAAAAAGTAAGCCTGAAATGTATGCACAAAGTAGGTGGCGCTAGCAACGCCTCAAAGTACAAAATTTGAGAAAATGAAGTTTTTGATTTTTCTCACCCGGAATTTTCTTTGGGAAAAATCTGAAAAATTTTTTTTGGCGTTTTTGAGGTCTAACAATATTTTGAGGGTTGTGAAGAAATTTATTTGAAAAAAGCATTTTTTTTTCTGCCATTCCTAATCCGGAGCATGGCTAAACGCTATTCCATTTACAAACGTCAGAACTTTCCTAAATAAGGACCAATTACGAATAGGTATCGCACTACGTTTGGGTACTGAAATCTGCAAGCAACGTACCTGTGTTTGTGGTGAACAAGTTTATTCGGCGGCAGACACGGATTATGTTGCATAAAAAGTCAAGGAAGATTCTCACATCACTCGGAGATCAACAACACCACTCGGAGATGAACAACATCACTGCCAGTGTCCTACGTTCCATCAACATACCAGCTAAATTAAAACCAACTAACCTATTTCGAGACGATGGCAAACGCCCCGACGGTATGTCACTGGTTCGTTGGACAAAGGGTCAATGTATTGTATGGGACGCAACATGTGCGGACACCCTTGCCATGTCACACTTGAAACAAACATTAGTGAAAGCTGGATCTGCAGCCGAACAAGCTACTACAAGAAAACACCAAAAACATCATCATAAACCATCAAGAGTCAAAATTATAAATTCGTGGGGCTAGCAGTTGAAACAATGGGTCCATAGGCATCCGAAGCAAAAGAATCTCGGAAAACGGTTGGAAGAAATCAGTGGACACCCGCAATACGTCCAATTTCTTTATCAAGGAATTGCGCTAGCCATCCAACATAATAACGTAGCTTGTATCATGGGTGGAGTTCCAGAAGATGAAAAGTTTGAAGAAATTTTCTTTTTATAAATTCTAAATTCAATAAAATTATTGCGTTCGATTTCAAATAACTAAAAAAAAAAATTCCAGTTTTCTTTACAAGAAAAATAACATTTTCAAGAAAAATACCATTTTAAGGAAAAGTAAAAGTTTACACAAATTTCAATAAAACAACAAGAAGTTCAAATTGATAAAGAAATTGCGCCAAGAACAATACTTAACGAATCAATTAAACTGCATTTCGACAAATGGATTCCACAGAGAATTTTAAAATCCACAAAGAGCGATTATCATAATTCGGTAACATTCTTATTTGGAATAATTTTAACTAAGGAGGAAATTTAGCATTAGAATCCTGGAAAAAAGTATTCAAAAATTCTTACTGAGACAGGTAATGTTACATTCATATAATTTGATTCACACTGAGTTCAACTTTTTCATACAATAAGTACAGCTGTAGCCAGGTACTTAACAACACCTGGATAAAAGTTTACCTGACGCAGGTAATGTTTCTTAAAATTTTGTCTGTATGCTATGGGTAAAACTATACAAAAAATTGCGGCCATTGCTCACATCATGTAATCTTCATAGCTCATCGATACCAATTTTCACTGTATGAGAGTAATTTTCTTGAGTTACACAGTAACGTTTGTCAAAGAAATAAATTTGCCTATCGCTGAATTTTAATCAACCAACAAAGAAAGAAACGGAATTGGACGCTGTGAGTTCTTTTACACATTCCAAACTGTTTTAGAGAAAACTAATTGAAATTGGTTGTAAATCAGTTCCACAAAGGAGGAATGCAATCAACAATTTTAATTACTTTTATCAAATGGATATAACATTTCAATAAATAGCAAATAAAAATTCCAATCAATTCTATGGTTTCATTTTAATCGCTAGTGTAATTTCGGGCTATTTCAAAACGGTTTTTTCCATTTGAAATTCGGTTGAGCTTGGAATTTAAATTTGCAATCTGATTACAAAAAAATAAATTCAATTTCCCAATTTTCTTCTCATATATTTAATTATTTTTTTTTGCGATTCAGCAACTGTTTGTATGGTCTTTTAATCAGAAAATGTCTTCCGTCAGAATGGAATATGCAAACGGAATATTAAAAAATAAAATACGAGATATAATGATGGAGGGAGAAATAAAATTTTACAGTTAGGGTAGGGTCTTTTTAAAAAGGCCTCTGTTTGTTGTAATTCTACTATATAAAAATGTTCTAGGCGACGATGAAGTAAGGAGTTCCAGTTTAGGAACTAGACTGGTCCTTTGTCTAGTGCCAGAACTCCTTATCATATCGTCGTCTAGAACATTTCCATGGAGAAAAATTGCAACAAACAGAGGTCTGCACTTCAAAAAAAAGTTTCTAACGATTACTACATTACTACTACAATTACTTACATTACTACGCATTCGGTATAGCTCGGCACCAGGCTGCCTACTTGAGAAATTTAAGTAACCATGAAGAACGCAGCCTGGTGCCAAAAATCTGTTAATCTCATCGAAACCGCAGTTACGAATATTATAGGCAGTTCTTAACGAAGATAGATGACAGCACGTTCTATACACTTGTCATTTGAAGCAAACAAACTTATTTGAGAATTCTGACATTTGTAGCAGATTAAGTTTAGTTCGTAATTTCGACGTTATGAGGATAATAGATGTCGCACTTTTCGTTGAGAATGGCCTATACGTCACATTAATTTCAACGCGACACCAGGCTGCCTACTCAACATATTCTAATGTCATCATAGAGGGCACAAGCAACCTGGTGCCAAATTGAAATCCTCGCTTTTAGTGCGGCGTCGGCTTATGTCAAAGTATACACTATTTCATTGTGAATTTCATAAAATGTCAGCCAAATGACAAAAATTTGTGTGCTCGTCGACTTATGCGCTTCATCCTGAAATTTCGTATACTTTGACATAAGCCGAAGTCACACTAAACGCGTGGATTTATGACCTTTGATTTTCCCTATTGCCGCAACAGTGACTTCAACAGATTTTTGGCACCAGGCTGCCTTCTATAAGGCTGCTAATTCTTTTCAAGTACGCAGCCTGGTGCCGAGTCGGAACCAAGTGAACATTTATGTACTCGTTTCATCATCCAACATTGTGAAAGGAATTCTGACTTAATAGTAATTTATGCAAAAAGTTGCGAAAAGGAAAATTTTTTGTCAAGAGATGTGAATTGATTGATATGATAAACACATGGTAATGTTCCAGTAGCCAAGCCGGGGAAGGCAAGCTGGTGCCAAAAAACTATATTAGGGAAGTTTGAATCTAGTATCCAGTACATTACGACTCAAAACTTTTGATTTGGCACCAGGGTGCCCTCTTTGTGACCTTGAACAATAAAAAATGAGGCAGCCTGGTGCCAAAAGTTGAAGAATATCACTATGACGGCATTGATCAATGCTTCACAACGCACCAATTTTCATCTTGGCATCTTGGCATTTAAACGAACATAGCTCAAGAAGGCAGCCTGGTGCCAAGATAAAAATGATGCGTTGTGATACCGTTATAGTGATATGCTTAAATTTTTGGCACCAGGCTGCCTACTCTGTGCCGTCGAACCATGATAAAGTACGCAGCCTGGTGTCAAACTGAAAATTATTTTTCCAAGGAGTACTTGCTATTGGCTTTAACATTATGCTTACATCATTTTTTGATCCCAGGCTTCCTAGCCGAAAATGCAGTATTCCACTTGTTGCAACTTTTTGAAGGCTGCGTACTTCGGATTCAAGATTCAGTAGTACTACGCCATCAATATGTGGAACTTCGCCTTTAGGGTTTTCATATATTTTAAGTCACTCTCAAGTATGCGTTGTATAAAGGAACTTTTAAAAGCTTTGGGTACGTACGGTACGTACGTAATTTCAGAGAAGACATTGTCGTCTCTTCTTTGCTTAAGGAGTAAATTATGTTGCTTGTTAGGTCAATTACAGTTCACGAACAGTAGTGACATTATCACTTCTCAATTTGATTTAGTCACAAAGGTCTAAAGCCTGTCATCATAGAAAATCACGCTATCGAGAAAATATAACTAATTTGAATGTTCAATGAATCTGAAATCACTTTAATTTTTTTTCAGAGATATGTTGCTTCAATGATTCCTCAAATTCGAATTTATCTTCTCTTGTGATTATTCAGCCCGAAAATAACACGAAAGCGAATACAACATTGGCAGATTTTTTTGCTTGTATCTTATCCAGACATATATAAACGCCATATGCAAGTTCATTCTTTTTTTCACACACTAAAAATAAAGGCAAACTTTTGTTTTTAGTTTAGCGCTTTTATTGTAGGTAGTTGAGATAACGAATGCTGAATTTCTGATATTTGAATATATATTTTACCGAAACTTCTGACAGTTTGGGGTTTTCTTTGATGTCCAACATTGTTTTATTAATTTGAATTATTTCTCGTTTTCAAATCAATTTACGTAACACAAAAGGGAACATCTTTGATTTGAATAGTTAGTTTATGCAACAATAACGTTCAATAGATTATTGTATATTAAGTTGGGGCAAACTTCGATTTCTGGCTTTGAAGTCAAAGGAGAAGAGTTTTGATGCAAATTGACAGTAAATTAACTACTCGTCTCTTCATTAAAAGAAAGTGAGGTCAAGTTCGAAGATGGGCCAAATCATAGCGCCATAGGTTTGACAACTGTCAAATTAAGAGACTGTTAAGGGAGAGCGTTATTTGATCAGTTAATTCTAACTTATCTCGGGTCACGCGTCAAAATGAGAGAAATCGCATACAAGTTTAAACTGAACCTTGCTCTCAATTCTCTTTTTCACTCATAATTTTTTAATAGATGACCCAAGAGATAAGTTAAATATAACTGTTTTTTTCTCCTTTAGCATTCTATTTTTAGGGAGTTACCGACTATATTATTTTGAGACATGAGTAAAGTGTAGTGAGCCGTGTCCCAGTTATTCAAATTTATGTAAAAACTAATATGGTTACCGGCTGGTTACTTCGCCCGGGGTAAGGTTTTAACAATTCGTTTGTGAAGCTAGTTAATGGTAAATCACAGTTCCTCGGATATGACCACTTCAGGAATTGGGAGGGATGACTCATATATCTAGAACTATAGCAGTTGGAAAGTTGCTTCCAATGGCAAAGTTGTACAGAATAAAACTTTAAAGAAAACGTGTTTCAGGGCTTAGGGGAAAATTGGCCCAATCCTAGGATTTGACCACTTCTAGAATGGTGGCTTCCTAGAACTATGGCTGTTAGAAATTTCTTCCGGAGGATGAGTTGGTCAGAATTACATTTAAGAGAAAGAAGTTTCAGTATATTTTAGAGAAACTACAATTACTTCCATTTATTTGTATTTTATAGAGCACTTCGCGAAACTTCGCCGCTGTCAAACTTCTAGGACCGCCGTAAAATTTCGTGTTTGTCAAGTTAAATTTACAAACAAAACTGAAGTTGGTTGCAGGTGGTCCTAGGAGTTGATGACAGACTTCGCCGTCACGAAGTGCTCTATACAATATCCGCATTTTTCTCAGAATTCCATTGTCCGGACAATGGAATTTTATTGCCTTCGAAAAACCTACAAAATTAAACGATAAAGATTGTACGTTGGTTCTGTTTGTGGTACAGTGCAGGTGAGAACATTTCTGATAACGAAATCAATGGTCTCAGATGTTATGATGTTATGTATTATCTTGGGTAATTTCTGTGGATCTTCTAAAATTTAATAGTTCTAAAAGAATTGTTTGGCCATTTTCATTATTTAGATACATTCGAATCTGTTTGCAACATCTAATCTGTTTGAGACATCTATTCTGATACGTACGGGTCTTTACTTATGTTTTATTTTTATGTTTATCATTATAATTTATAACAATTGTTTTTGTATACAAAGGTTTGTAATTTCTCTCCGCAATATCAACATTTATATATCTCGCGAACATAGAAATGATAGTTCAGCAGAGTCAGCGTGTGAGCTGACGTTATAATTTCTCTGCCAGCGAAAAGATAAAATAATTCAAGGATTGAAGGAAGAGTGACTTCACTCTTGGCCCTTTCGCTCTAAAATTCAACCGCACGAATACGAAAGCATACATCCGTTGTCGCAAAGGACGAATATGAATTTAATGAAATAATGCTTAGTTAATGACAACGTTATTACTGCCTTAAAATCAATATTGAAAAACCAGATCGAAGCAACGGTGCAAAAAAACTTTCTTATGCTTACTAAATTCCCCGAGCCGGCAAAACTGGAGAGAGATGAGAGAGACAGCTGACGCATACTTCCATGGGCAAAAACGTTCACCTTAATCAAATAAATCAAATAATTGTTTGTGCTAGAGCCGACCTCAAGACCGACCCAGAGCGCGAGGTAGAGGTTGTTGAGAGTACCCTAACTAGTTATATTCACCACACTTTGTGGCGCTTAGATATCATTTTGTTATTCAATAAATACTAGTTCTGATTGTATATTCATATCGACAAGACGTCTTTTACTTCACCGCCCTATTTACTCTGCCATCAGAGGTGTTGGATAACAAAGCAAACAAATTTTTTAGGATCAACCTTAGGCGCGACTTTTCAGCCAGCCTATTCGCTAAGGACTGGCATTGAATCGATAATCCAGGACAAGGTGCACCAACGTGTAGTGATGTGGATAAAGGTGCAGTGAGGTACAGTGAAAGGCAGTGAGGTGTAGTGGATTTTGGATTTTACATTATAGACTACATACCACTCTTACCAAACTCGTTCCTTCTTGAACCCGTACGAAATACGAGGGCCTATGCGTTTGCCACTACGTGTGTAACCAGTCGATTTGAAGGGGCAGTAGGGGTAGCATCGATCATGGACCCTAGAACACGAATCTGCAAAAAACATTCCGTCCGTCCGTCTACAAACACGATACCTCGACCGATTTTCAAAAAAAATTTTCTCTTCTCCTGAAAGGTAGTACCAAAAGTGGGATTGGTATTACGGATGGAAAATTTTTAAAGAAGGGCGACTGAGCTGGGACCAACTGGTTTTGGGTCGTTTACAACTCGAGTAAATCTCTTCCGATTTTCAGAAAAAAAATTTTTTTGTTCGAAAGGTCTGGAAATGCCCGACGACGCTTTATGGAAAACCATTTTTTGATTTTGAGCCCTTGAACTCAGCCGGGGCATTAAAACTGAGTACCCAACGTATTTTTCCTACAAATAATCAGGAATAACTTATCCGATTTACAAAATATTTTTTTCCTGAAAGGTAATAGACCTCGTGTTTGTAAATTATTTTCTTTCTTTTTCGCTTATGCAATAAACAGATGCTATAAAATACCATTATTTATTTGAAATTGTAGGTTTTGAAAAATACCAATTTTATCCCGCTCTGTTGTAGTGTGAACTTATTACAATGGAACGTTTGCATTTTCGAAAGTTATTTTTAAACGATGCAAAAATACAATGAGAACAAAAAATTGTGCTACGACATGCATCGAGAATTCTTTGCTGATTTTATATTTTAGTTTCAAAAGTGCGTTTTCAGTACATTTTCCAATTTTATTGCATATTTTATTAAGCAGCACTTGACAAGCAAAAATAGTCTTTTTCGTGAGAGAATCCCTAAAAATTACATGCGAAGAAAAGAGAGAGATATAGTCAAGTATAGTCATTTTCGTGTGTGACAAATCTTTGCAATCAGAAAATAATTAATTAAAAATGCAAAACGTCATAATTTTACCATAGAGTGGAACAATTTTTTGCTCAGAATAATATTTCCTACAAAAAATGTTTTTATGCAAACGTTCCATTATGGTTCACATCACATTCCATTCTCATAACATTCCAATCCCATAAAGCACTATTCTAATATTATTCCTATTTCATGGTAACCAGATATTCCTACTAATATCATAATTCATTCCCACATACCTTTAATCCATTCTCACGCTTAGCGTCTATCTACTAATATAAATACCACCTCCTTACTAATTATAAGTCAGTAGTTAGTCATTAGTCAGTTATTAAGCAGACGTTAGTTAACCATAATTACAACATGTAATCAATCGCGAGTTCATAACTGTTAAATAAATATAATATAAAGGCTAATTCCATCGGTACCGTCACCTGGGTAACGAATTTCATCTCTTTCACTCTTTCAATGTGATTTAGATGAACATGAGACAAAACATATTCGTTCCCCAGGTGACATGGTTGCGACAATGTATGGGTTACCGATGGAATTAGCCTAAAATAATACTAAATTTCATTAAGGATCACAGATCCTTATCACACTGTTATGCTGTCAGCTTACCTCATAGAAATGTATGGGATTTATCGTATTAGGTTGGTACCAATGGTACTGTTGTAAGCGAATTATTAAAATGTATAAATTTGAAATTGAATTTAAAAAAAATATAAACATTTTCAAGATATGTCACAAAACAATTTTTATCTTAAAATCACTTATTTTATCGCTATAAAATGAAAATCAGGCAAGGTGCAAGGTCAATTAAAAAACTGATTATGGAATCGAATTTGGGAAAAATCTGATAAGAACTTTCGAAGTTATAGTCGATAGAGTGGTCAAGTACTACTATAACAACAAGTTTATTTGAAAAAATTTAGTCTTAATTCAAATAACCAACAAATCAATACAATTTTTTATGCAAGAAAACTGTTTTCATTTAGTCTATCAATGTCTGAAAATATTGTCAGTGATTTTTTCGCTGAGCTTAGGCAAACAAGTGCTGTTCTAGAGTTAGAGTATTGCGAGAGCTTTACACAAATATTCATTATAAGTTAACAAATTAAAACAAACTGCTGCAAACAATATTTGCTGATAGCTATAAATATACAAATAGCACATTAGAGCATCATTCGTAAACGAAATTGCTAGTTTCTGAACGATTCAATAATAATTTCAATACAACTCGACTCCACGAAAGAAACGAAAGAAAAATGTTTGGGTAATTTTCATAATTTTCATTTCTCCTAAGCGGATTACTGAAATTATTTTTTTTTTCTTTTGGATGTTTCAACTAGTCATCAAAAATGAATACGTAAATTAAGGAGCGGTTAAGAATATTTATAGTCAATGAAATTGCTTTTCTTTTTTGTGACTCTCGTATAACGTGTTGTTGGTGTTACTATCTTTTGATCTTTGCTAGCGAACGCAGGTGAATGTGTCATCAGTTTATGTTCGTTTGAGTTTGTCTCCACATCATGGGCGCGCGTAGACTGCGGTACAAACAGCTAAGTTTTGACTTCTCCCCTTGCGACGTACCTCCCGGAAAATATTTTTCCCAGATTCTACGAAGGCGAAGTTTCTTTTGACTCATTAAAATCGGTTCAGTGGATCCGGAGGAGGAGAAGGTCAGAAAATGATCATTTTCAATACAAAAGTTCATTTTCATAAAATCCAAAGATGATGAAAACATCCTACGTTAGTTAGTTACTTAGTTATAGAGATGAGCGGGTCGACCATTTTTCGAAACCTGACCCGGACCGAACCCGACCCGATAAAATTTTTCGAAGCCCGAAACCCGAATTGTTTCTAAACCCGACCCGGACCGAACTCGACCCGATTAAAATTTTCGAAACCCGAAACCCGAACTGTTTTAAAACCCGACCCAGACCGAACTCGACCCGATAAAATTTTTCGAAACCCGAACTGTTTCAAAACCCGACCCGGACCGAACCAGACACTCAAGTTTTTCGAAACTCACAACCCAAATTACTTCGAAACAAAAATTATTTCAAGGCCCGACGTCTGCATTCTTCACGGACCTTAGACTAAAACAAAATTCGTGTACTGTAAGATGATAAAATTTAGACGAGTTTTGTAAAATATAAGAAGTCAATAAAGGATCGGGACCCGAATAAAATGATACAACAACCCGACCCGGACCGAACCCGACCCGATAAAATTTTTCGAAATCCGAAACCCGAACTTTTTCCAAACCCGGCCCGGACCGAGCCCGACCCGATTAAAATTTTCGAAACCCGCTCATCTCTACTTAGTTACTGGTTTCCATTGGCACTTGAAACACGACTTTTTTGGCTCCCGCTCGAGAACGGCTCGATAACTTTTCTTGAAATTTTGCAGGGACCTTCGAGTGGCGTAGAATCCATATGACATTTTAAAAAAGGAGGGTACCGGCCTCGTTTGGGTGCCAGGGCTCTCAGAAGGCGGCATTTAAAGCTCATAATGTATGTGTTTGTGTGTGTAATGTAGCACATTTTGTATGAGACAAGGTTGGGTGCTCGAGATAGAGGTTTGGTGTCAAATGGAAAGCGTCTGGGTTGGGTGTGTAGTGTATCGGAGTGACCGCCAAAATGGAGGAAAATAAGCGGGGGCTCAAAAATAAACTTTTGATATGTTGTAGAGGATGTAGTGGGGATCACTTTCGCCCATGGAAGTAGTAGCCGCCGCGCTTCGGTTTGGCGGCGGTGGCGGCTCGAAAAAAAACTTTTGATATGCTGTAGATAAGTTCAGGGAATCATTTTCGACCATGGAAGTAGTAGTCGCCGCGCTTCGGTTTGGCGGCGGCGGCAACTCGAAAAAAAATCCTATTATAATTCGTCCAAAATAATTTTCTTACTTGGGAAATGTGACGGAAGTCCTCGTCCCTTCTTCCAAAACAACTGATATCAATTTGGGTGACGCTTTTACAGCTTCGGAACGCAAAAAATTCTTTTGAAATATTTTTACATTTGATTTAAAAAATGCGTCACAAATGCCTCACTAGACCCTTGCGCCGGACCACTTTTTTCGACGGTAGCGCTTGAAATTTTTTAAACTGTCGGCGGCGGCTCAAATCGGCTGAGGATTTTTATCGGCAGCTGACTTCGGCGCGCATCAAATTTTTATCGGCGGCTGCGGCGCATTTCTGCGCAAAAATCGGCGCCAGTAAATTTTCTGATCAAAAAAATTACAAATTTATTGTGTTTGAATTTGTATACGTAGTCCGGTGCGAGTTGCCGTTTCGCTCATATTTTGGGATAAAAGCGATTGGATTGATTATTGTAGAGAGGTAGAAGCGGTAGAATACAAAGTTATTTCACCATGTTGGCATGCTGAGAGCGGCCGAGATTGGTCAGATAAGCTGCCGTTGTCTAAAACTTCTTTTGGCTCTATAAAATCCACTTTTGCTTCAATTTCGTCGAAAAACATATCGCTAGGGCTAGTCGACCCGTACGTATCAGAATAGACATTGGGAAAAAATAACTGTTGCAAACACTTAACATAAACAGTAAAATTCTATAGAATATTAAGGAACGCCATACAATTTTATTAGATCAAAGTCATTGGAAATCGCCGAAATGGCAATTCGGAGAAACCCTCCCGAAATGCCATACCGGCCTATGGACCTAAGTCCTTGGACCTATACTTTCATGGGCAATAATGTTGCCATCAATGTTTTGTACAACATAGCAAAAAGAAATTCTTTTGGCTTAGGGCCGGCCGACCTTAGGACCAACCTGGACTCCTGAGGAGAGGCCTTGGCCCTACCTTTTTCTTGAACCTAAAATTCATGGAAAATCACCAATTATCGTATACGGTCGATTAGCACGAGTTATGCCCACTCTATGGACGCTCCATCCTGATCCCAAACCAATTAATCGATTTTCATCAACGTTTTTTTTATGTGATTCTTGAAGTCCATATTTTTCATTCCAAGCAAATTTCGTTCGGAAACTTCCAAGCGTCCAAAAATTAGTATCGCTGAGCTTAATCATAATTATAAGTAATATGATTGCGGTGACAAGACGTCTGGTCACCACTTTTCCCATTCGACTGGATTATATGTTACCATGCCGTAAAAAAGGCTAACACGCTGGAAACACATTCCATCGTATTGTATAAAAAGAATACAATAATACTGTTGGGTTGCGTAAAAAATGCCGTTTCGTTAAATTATTAATTTCCCCTTTTTTGGCGCGCATGAAACTTTTATTGCAAACATGCAGTGATTGCTCCAAACATTTCAAAAAACATAACTTCTCTTGAGATTTGTCTGTCTGATGAAAAGTTTGTACCGTGTGAAGATTTGAGAATTACGTTACACAAAAGTTGGAAATTTTAGACACCCGTCCAACTTTGTCATGAAAACTCGTCCCTTTTACGTGCGTTTTTTATGAAGTTTTTTTTGATTCACACGTATGCTTTAGAATGGTTCTCAAAGTTGTACAATTTATTCTATAAAAAAAAGGAAATATCAAAAACACTCTACTAAGGATCAGAGTGGGTCGACCCACGCCTGACCCACAGTTTTAGAACGTATAGAAAAAAAATTTCTGTGACTTCTGCAACTGTGTGTCAGGTGCACAGGTTACCCACACCTAACCCACAGTTTTAGAACGCTCAGAAAAACGATTTCTATGACTTTTGCAACTGTGTGTCAGGTGTGGGTCGACCCGCTAAAACTTTGGGTCTGGTGTGGGTCGACCCACTTCGATCCTTACACTCTACTGTATAAACCGGTGAAATCGACCAGTCTGGGAGAAACTGTCCGGATTTATGGGTGCCAAATTGACCAAGTAATGTGTTATTGACTAGATGGAAACGGCCGCATTTTCACCCTTAGATCAAGCCAATGAAGTAAGGTAATCACAGGCTTTCTTCCATGAATCCGAGGATTCAATTCGAGTGAAAAAAAATGTAGAGAATTTTTCTTTGAGATATAGCATGAAAGTATCGTTCATAAGCTAACCCGATCTTCTAAATTTGGGTAGTTGTGATGTTTGGTGTCCACAGCATACCGTACACAAAAGAATGACATGCATGACGTCACCCATGCAAGATGAATTCTGTGTAGAGACAGTTAAGTAAAGGGACTGCAATCGTCAGGTATCATCCAACTGAAATAAATTCTGATTCCCTTTACCCTCTACCACAATGAATAGAATTCATAAAACAAGCTTTATGTTTGCTGCTATTACGTTAGTATGCAAAGGAGAAGTAAATTTTATATCAAGTGTACGTGATCATATTCAAAAAAAAAAAAAAAATGGAATGAGTTAATGTTTCTCACTAAATTTGGCATTGTAAATTTGTTTCGTTTCTTGTGCGGCAACTAAATGCAATCATTTATGGGGTTACATATGGTATATCGTTTCGAATTCCACAAAATAGGTACATGGAGCTGGCACATACACAAACTACACAATACCCTTCACAGTTGGCTATAAATTATTCAAAGTGTTCAACTTACAGTTCACCAAAGTGAAAACAGAATGATATATATTGGGTTAACATCTGAACACATTTTTTCTTTATTTTGTCCACGTTTATTCCATGCCCTGGGTGTTCTACATGTAATTTTTTTTTACTGGCATCCAGATGGGGATCTCTTTCATTCGATTGATTTCAGGGTAAATTATTGACGTTCAACATTTAAATTTTATTTATTTTTTTACACGATACTGAGAGATAGGTTTCGAGATGGGTAAAATAATATTTTAAGCGAAGAAGAAGGAATGTGTTATGTTGTTTATATGAAGTCAATTTGGCAAAGACCATCATGTCAAAAACAGCTAGGTCATCGAATCTTTCATTTGATTTTCAATATGCTAACGAGCAAGGCGGAGGAGGTAGTCAAAAAACGGTAAGAACCCACGCAATTAGTATGTCGTCGGCTTATGTCAAAGTATAATGAATTTCACTATAACATGCAGAGTCTCCAAATACGATAGTGTCAAGTTATTGACTGTTTGTGCATATTATCATGAAATTCAGTATACTTTGACATAAGTCTATGACGCGTTAATGGCGTGGATTTAATAATTCACACATTTAGTGCGACGTCGGCTTATGTCAAAACATACCATATTTCAGTTCATAATATGTAATTTCGTATACTTTGACATAAGCCGACGTCCGCTTCCCAACACATTATTTGGAATGATAAATATATAAGAAAATTTCCTCAGAATTCGACTAGAGTGATAACACCACTCGCCGTCAGCTCAGAGTTACTTAACAAAAAAGAGCTACAGTCAAAAACCAGACTAAAAGATTTCTATTGGCTGAAAAGTCTTCAAAGGGATACATATAAAGATATGTGCATTAGACGTTTTTCGTAAACGACGTCCTATGCTTTGGGGGAAGGGGTCTGACAAAATGATTTGGATGGCGGAGGGGGATCTAGGGTTAAGACGTCCAACAAAAATTCGATGAAATCAAGTGTGAAAAAAGTCATGATACAAATTAGAGCTGTGCGCAGGGGAGGGCGTGACAGCCTTTTGTTTTGATCTTTGCAAGGAATATTCAAAGTGAAGTTAGCTGAAGCTACAAAAAAATCAGCTGATTTTTGAACTTTTCAATGAAGTCAGCTGATTTTGGTAAATTTATGAATGAAATCAGCTGATCTTTTTGCAATAAAGTTAGCGTCGCCCGTAACTGCAGCTAAGTTTCGAGTATTTTTTTTTTTAATATTGATCTTTATTCTCTAGGTCAAAAAACCCCCGGACAAAAAAAACCCGGACGAAATAACCCGGACAAAATAACCCCGGACGAAATAACCCTTCAGGGGTTATTTTGCCCGGTTTCAAAAAGTAATGAAATTTTAAAAACAAATCCGGACAAATTCCGCGCAAGGCATGGTTTGTATATGTTGTTTTTATACAATACGCCCTGCAGGTGTCCTTACATCCTTTGGGCTCTGCCCCAAACCCCGCTAGGGGCTCCGCCCCTTAGACCCCGCAAGGGGGGCGATACCCCCTTAACCCCCGGTTTCAAGAAGTAATGAAATGTTTAAAACGAATCCGGACAAATTTCGCGCAAAGCATGGTTTGCATATATTGTTTTTATGATGTAGGGAGCTCTGCCCCCTAAACCCCCGCGCCTGCGGCGGGCTAAAATCCGCTCTGCAGGCGGCCTTTCAAGCATGGGGCTCTGCCCCAAGCCCCGCTAGAGGCTCCGCCCCTTAGACCCCGCAAGGGGGGCGATACCCCTTTGACCCTCCATCGCGGGGCTGGCGCCCCTCGACCCCGCTTTTTTACTTTCCAATAAATTTCAGGCCTGCGGCGCAACGCCTTGCTTGTTATAAACCGGATTTTTGGTCATCAGTATTATTGGTCATCCGGATTTTTGGTCGTCTGGATTTTTAGTTATCGGATTTTTCGTCATCCGGATTTTTGGTTGTCCGGATTTTTGTAATGAATGGGTCGCTACCCCAAACCCTGCTATGGGCTATGGGGTTATTTTGTGCGGGGTTATTTCGTCCGAAGTTATTTTGTCCGGGGTTATTTTATCAGGGTTATTTTGTCCGGGGTTATTTTGTCCAGGGGTTACTTCGTCCGGGGCTATTTTGTCCAGGGGTTATTTTGTCCGAATGCCCTTTTGTTGTAAATCTTTCGATGGAGTTCAAACTAGCGTCGTAAAATCTCGTTACCGTAAAAGTCTCTAACTTTGACCGGAAATGATAACTTTGGCAGCCTTTAATGCGAATAATTTCTGTCATTGCGTAAAATCGAAATTATTCGTCATATACAAATAGCAAAGTGTAAGAATAATTTTTTGACTTTCGAAATCTTTTTCGGGTCAAATGACCCCTTCCGGTCAAAGTTGGAGACTTTCACTGTACTGAATATAAATGGAGGATTCGGTGGCGACTGCGTGTGCTGCTAACCAAACATCTAAATGGAATGAACCCTCAAAATTAACGTATCAACGAAAATTGAAATTGTATCAGAATCGTAGGTTACAAAGCACCGACAAGAGTAAATTGCAGAAAAACCTTGAACGATAAAAGCAAGTGCGATGCGGAAAACATCACTAATGCACACAATACATGAAGAAAATAAAAGAAAATTATATTGAGAATATAACACGAAGGAACAAATAAAAAAACGCACACAACCAGAGATTAAAGGAGAGAATAGCGAATTTGCAATAGAGAACGACCGTTCAACATGAATAGCAATTATTGTGACCCTCATAGGTGACCCTAATATTACTCTATAAAAATCCATTTATCACTAGTTTGACCTCAACAATTTTCAATTCGTAATCTATCGACTAAAATGAGTTTATGAATATTCATATGTTTTTCACATTTCTGTTGTGCTTGAAGTTAGTTCGAAAATAGAGAAAAGTGAAAACTTGAGACAAATGTCGTCCGTGTGCCTCTGCGTAATTTTATACTTTGTCGTTGGTTTTGCTGCATGTAAGTATAAATTTCGATTTGATTCTCAAAGTAATGGGATGTGAAAAAACAGCTCCAGCCAAGAGAGACGTCGACGCAACGCCAACTATTACACCATATGAAGAGGAAATGACTGGATCGTATAACGAAAAAAAAGTATTTGATTGCCGATCAACAGATCCAGTTGAGTGGATAGTACCACAAGTGAGTTATCTGAAATATTTTCCGAATATATTTGCACACGTCTGCGGATATCACTTCTGCCGTAATTTGTATAAGAAAGTTCCCCATGCAAATTACGGCAGACATGCTTTTTCGCCCAATTAATATATTCTGTGTGAGACGACCCGAGTGAAAATGGCAGTCTCAGTGAGTACTAAAATTGAGTGTATTTCACAGCCTCAAATCAATCTCAATTTTTGAAAAAAAACTCAGGAGTACTCAATTTCGCTTTTTTCATAAAATTATCATTAATGAGACCAGTGAGTACACTCATTTAAAATTTTTTTTTAGATTTAGACTGAATGAGGTCATTGAGCACAGTCACTTAGACTATTTGAGATCGCTGTATATGCTCATTTCGATACTTTTTTAGGCTGTTGAGCATGCTCAATTGTGAAAAATATATTTTTTAGCCGATGAGACCGTTGAGTGTACTAATTTTCGACAAAAATATTTTTCACAATCACATTGAGACTTTTGAGACTGTTGAGGATGAGGATGCTCAATTGTGAAAAATATTTTTTTTAGCCGATGAGACTGTTGAGTATACTCATTTTCGACAAAAATATTTTTCACAATTTTGTTGAGGCTTTTGAGACTGTTGAGCGTGCTCAAATGTGAAAAATGTTTTTTTAGCCAATGAGACTGTTGACTCAGTGTTGAGTGTACTCATTTTCGGCAGAAATATTTTTTACAATTTTATTGAGGCTTTTGAGACTGTTGAGCATGTTCGCTTGTGAAAAATAATTTTTTTAGCCAATGAGACTGTTGAGTATACTCATTTTCGACAAAAATATTTTTCACAATTTTCTTGAGGCTTTTGAGACTGTTGAGCGTGCTCAAATGTGAAAAATGTTTTTTTAGCCAATGAGACTGTTGACTCAGTGTTGAGTGTACTCATTTTCGGCAGAAATATTTTTTACAATTTTATTGAGGCTTTTGAGACTGTTGAGCATGTTCGCTTGTGAAAAATAATTTTTTTAGCCAATGAGACTGTTGAGTATACTCATTTTCGACAAAAATATTTTTCACAATTTTCTTGAGGCTTTTGAGACTGTTGAGCGTGCTCAAATGTGAAAAATGTTTTTTTAGCCAATGAGACTGTTGACTCAGTGTTGAGTGTACTCATTTTCGGCAGAAATATTTTTCACAATTTTATTGAAGCTTTTGAGACTGTTAAGCATACTCAATTGTGGAAAATATTTTTTTTAGCCAATGAGACTGTTGAGTGTATTCATTTTCGACAAAAATATTTTTCACGATTTTATTGAGGCTTTTGAGACTGTTGAGCAAAGTCGTCTGTCAAAAGCATCATTTTGATTCGGAATTATTTCACAACACTAACTGTGGTAAATGTGTGTGATATTCGCATCTTTGTGCGAATAGTCTCCTTGTTTGCGAGCGACGTTTGTGGATACTCTCCTCATTTGCTATTCGCACACAAATAAGACCAAAAAATGGTGCAATGATCTATCTTATTTGCTATTGGCAGACCTTTTGACTATTCGCACCCTCTAAAAAAATGTTTGATTTCGTTTCACAGCAATTATCCAATTCAGCTTATTTCACTAACGATTCTACAATAACGGAAAATGGAGCAGACATTTATGAAAGTAAACTAACGCTGAACAATTTAAATCATGTGTACGTTGGATTCTATTACTGTGCTTTGAAAAGTAAAAATTTAAATTCTTTGGATTTGGATGGCTTGGAACGGACAAATGAAGCAGTCAAGTTTTATCTGTTCGTAGATGGTAATTTTCCGATTTAATTTCTGCAGAATCTTTTATGTACCACAGTTTTCTGTTAAATTCAGACCAATACGATTTTACGGTGTACACATATCCGATAGCAAAGGACAAAGTACATGCGCACAATGGCCAACCTGTGACCATTCCATGCAAACCCACAACGAAAAATATAAAAGTTACACTCACCAAATATCCGCCACATAAAATCATCTCTTTTGGTAAAGACCTAACACCGGCGGTCGAACAACCGGAATTCGCAGGATTTGATCCGAAATATGGGTTTCGCATAGAAAAATATGATATTTCGATGAGAGGGCTCTACAATTGTACGACAGGATTTAGAAGTGATTGGAGCAGCTCTGGCTGGAAAGCTTATGAACTTCGTATGAATTTTTCGTCCCGTTATCCATGCGTCAACGGCTTATGTCAAATTAAAGCCATTTCCATGGCTCCATGCTCAATCTGTCAAGCAAGTAATATCATTGGCTTGAAGGCTTGTACATCATATCATGAAAATCGCAATAATTTGACATAAGCCGTCGACGCACTATTCGAAATGAACCTACGCTTTTAGTGCGTCAACGACTTATGTCAAACTATAGTGATTATCACGACGCGATGCAAGCAAGTTGTATCATAAGTTTGACAGATTATGCATTGCATCGTGTATTGAAAATCCCCACATTTTGACATAAGCCGTTGACGTACTGAAGGGGCAGATTTGTTAAAAATGTCTTTAAAATGATTTCAGATGGTGATGCTCCTATCATTACACCGGCCAACGATAACGTCGATGTTTCGTCCGGTGACAGTTATCAAATCACATGTCAATCAGAAGAGCCAGTAACATGGACCAATAACCAAGTTAGTTAAGACATTTTCGATCTAACCAAAGTTCTTTGGTGCATTTAAATCTAGGTTTTTAGTGCGGCGTCGGCTTATGTCAAAACATGACGAAATTCATAATCACGTCTAGCGACATAAAATGGTGCGGCTATATTTCGTCGTGAAATTTTGTCTACTTTGCCATAAACCGAGTCACATTAAAAGCGTCAATACAAAATGTGGTTTTCTAGGAGAGGAGGAAAGGTGTGCGTGAAAATGTTAGAATTTACCATACCCGAACGCAAAACGATGCTCTGCCTTATGAAAGTCGCATTGAATTATCAAATATAAATGCAAATTTTGCCGGTTCATACTATTGCAAAACAAATGCATCGATTGAGTTATGGGGAAACCCAGCAGACACAAATCAAATTGTCAAAGTCAAGTTGAATGTAAAAGGTAAGGATTTAACATCCTTCCACGGATTTCATTTGATGAAATTCAAATTTGTGTTCTAGCATGAGATGAGACGAAGAAATTTTCTGGGAATTTGTGGCAGATTGGTAGAAAATGAATGTAAACTTACCCAATTGAAGAAATACTTTCAAAATTGTAAAATAAAGAGAGATAAATAAATAAATGAAATAAAATAAATCAAAAGCTTAGATAAAATTCCCCAATGTTCTGTATATGCATTAATATTCTGAATTCGGCTTTCTTAACTTGAGTTTTTTTTGAGAATCAGTTGCACAGAACATGACGATATGAAACAGAAAGGAAAATATAGAGTTTTAAATTAAAACATGAGCTACGTAGACCCTTACAAATCTCGGAAATTGCTCAAGAAGTAATATTGAAGAGCCCGTCCGAAGTAGCGGTGTAAACAAATTTTTAACAACTTTTTTAGACAACTTTTTAAACAAATTAAAAAAAAAATGTGAATGACTTTTACAAAATGCAAATATAAAGATGTTAAGCAATCTCATGTTGGATGACGATTACTCTGAGAAAGATTACCCGCAATCCCATGCTGGATGACCAATATTCTCAGAAAGATTACTCGCAATCCCATGTTGGATAACGAATATTCTCAGAAAGATTACCCGCAATTCCATGTTGGATGACGAATATTCTCTGAAAGATTACACTAAATCCCATGTTGGATGACGAATACTCTCAGAACGATTACCCGCAATCCCATGTTGGATGACGAATACTCTCTGAAAGATTACACGATCCCATGTTTGATGACGAATACTCTCAGAAAGATTACCCGCAATCCCATGTTGGATGACGAATACTCTCAGAAAGATTACCCGCAATCCCATGTTGGATGGTGATTACTCTCTAAAAGATTACACGAAATCCCATGTTGGATGACGAATACTCTCAGAGAGATTACCCGCAATCTCATGTTGGATTTTTAGTTGAATTTAATTTTTTGTTGATTGCCTGCGAAGTTTAATATAAAAGTGAGGCAAATCCGGCTCAATTCATTTACAAAAAGTTGGAGCCAATGCCCATAATACATCGAGATAAATTTGTTAACAGGAGGGTATCTACGGAACTGCCGAATTATATGAGGATTTATTTATATTTTATCCAAAATAACTGATCTTATGTAAAAATCAATTTTGGATTAAAAAAACGCGACAAGGAAAATTATATGCATTGAATTTTCATAGAACTGTAAGAATTAAAAAGGACTTACCATTGAGCTACAAATATTTTTGATAAATAATTCGACGGTGGCCGACCGTAAGACTGACCTGGCGCCCTTTCCCTCAATTTCCGCAGAGACCTCAAAACACGAAAGCCACAGACTCCGCGGTCGAAAAGGGGAACGTAACAAAGGTAATGAAAAACGCAGAAGACGCAAACTTCGTACGGATCTTAAAACTAGGAATAACAAAAATAGAAGGAAGTATCAAACGTACGGCGATAGAACGAAAGTACATTTTTTATATATACTTGCCCATCATGAGCGGAATACAGAATCTCTTACCAAAGCATTTTGTATTATTGATTTTTTTTTGCTCTCAAAGAACGATTCCATCTCCATCAGTCCATAATTCGATAGAAAATTAAAAGCCTAAAATTCGAAAATAGGATGTAGAACTGATAGTAGATTACGAGGTAGATCATGAACCTCTGTCCTCATTTTTTATTTAGACAAGGGAAAGTTTATGATCAAACCAAAAGCAAGAAACGTAGCCTCTTATGAATAAATAAGCATTTGGCAAGATAATATTAAAATATATGGTGGGGTTAGTTCAATGTAAATTTACATTACGTTTATTTTTCGCTCTGATCATATTCAGATGACCTTCAATTTTAAACGTATGCCATAGGTTACGAATGCACCGAATTTATTGTAGGAAACTTATATTCACAGTTTGAATAAATGTTTTCTTAGTGAGACGGTTGTTCATAAAGTACGTTCATAAAGTACGTAAAAAGAGATGGAAAATTACCGGTAATTTATTTTCATCGGTAATATTACGCGAATATTGCGTAACATTGGGTAATATTACCGAAGACTTAAATTACCAATATTACCGGGGTTTATGGATAATATTACGGTAATTTTGGCAATACTACGGTAACTTTCTGTTTTTTTTTTTGAATGTTTTGAAAACCTTTCTGGGCCGGGTCTGGCTTGAGCGGACTTTGAACCGAAAATTTTGGCCCGTCCAAAGGAAATAAATAAATAAATCATTCGTGTCGGGATTGTGACAAAAAAACCAAAGATTTAAAACTATTTTCTTAAAATCAACACAAGAGCAGTTTTCTCAACCTCAATACACTCAATTTCAGGACATGTCATTTTAAACAATTGAACAAAAGTCTCATTCTTTAAGTTTGTCTTATTCATTATTTTGATTTTATTCGATCGTTCAAAGTGACAGCCTTTATGCTTAAAAGCTGAAAATTCTATAGTAAAACACCTCCTTTTATTATTGCTGATGGACGAAGCACCTTATTGTGCTCATGGTCGAAGCAACCACGCCAGCTTCACCAAAAAGTCAATGCGACTCAGGGGTCGTTCATAAAGTATGCCACGCAAAAATCGACGTTTTTGAGACCCCCTCTGTCGGGTAACAGGAAAAAATATTTAAAAACAGCGAAAAGTCATAAAAAGTCCGAAAACGTCAAGTTTTCTTATTTGTGAGAATCGGGCATTAGTATGGTACTAAAAAGTGATTTAAGTGAAAGCAGTAGGCTGTAGCGATGTTACAAAATGAAACAGCAAAAATTAGAAGAATTATTCATTTTCCCAACGACTTTTCAACACTTGGTCCAGTTCGTAGACTGGGAATATGTCGTCTACTTTTTCTGCGACATTCTAATCGTTCGCGTTCACTTCATTGTCGCAATCACCGTCGAACCAATCGACGTGTTCAGCGTTTAACCCCGATTTCCATATCACCATTTTTTCTCTCTGACATGACGGATAGCTGCTATTCGATTCGGCCTGGACGTGATGACTGTTTCTATTGTTGTTTTTGTATTCGTTCTCTTGCCAGCGCAGTTGACGATATTATGTCTCTTAAGGCTTTTTTTTGTACCATGATAAATTCCACAGGCTTCGCAAGTTCTCTGTTTTGCAATGTACCCCAAGGACGGACACTCTCGTACCTCTCGCACCGTTCCAACTTGAAACTTATCGCCACTTAGGGCCAGTCGCAAGAACAGAGAGAGGAAAAATTTTTTTCAGTTTCGTCAATCAGCGATGCACCCTCTCCGATACCCATCGGCGCAGGAACAAATTGTTTCACTACAGCTGCTTCGGTCTGAGCACTTCACAACTTGCAGAAAGTAATAACTTTCTCAAACATGTTTTGTCATCCAAACCGCTGACATTGGTTTTATTTCATCGATTTCGCTTTCTTCTCGCGATATGTACTGCACAATGGTAGCATGACCATCAATCACTGTTTCGGACCAAATTTCTTCCAATATCCGTCCGGCGGCCTCGAAGTCTTTCATTTCTAGCATTGCGTCAATGGTCTCACCCTTTTCGTTTAAATGGGAACCGAGTTTCTGGTGATCGATGACTAGCCCCCTCGGCGTGACATACTTTATGAATGACCCCTTATCAACAAATTGATCTAAATCGAGCAAATTGTAGAATTCGATCAGGAAGGCTGTTTAACAAAGCTCTTTGTATCAGCTTGGTTTCGAAATCCAATCTAACGAAGTCGTCCGAAATTCATACATACCATCAGAAAACTGAACTTTAGTTTTTGTTATTCGACAGCTTTTTGTTAATTCAACTTTTGCTTTGCAAAAAAATTCAACATTCTTAGAATATTGGAAGAATTCGATAGAATTTTCGACCTTACAAGATGTAGTCGGATGGCTTAAGGGCCGTTCATAAATATCGTTACGCAAAAATTTACATTTTCATTTTATGAATCTCGTCATTTTAATTTTGTATACTTTGACATAAGCCGACGCCGCACTAAAACTGTAGATTCCAAGGAAGATCGGCGCAACCTTCTAAATACAACTTTGTTTGAATATACGACTTTAACTGTTACACAATGTATGTAATGCAACACATGCGAGCGATAATTGATTGTGTGGATGAATCCTTCAACAGTAATAAAAGCTTCTGACGTAAAATGTACAGACAGCAATAAAAACATTTAACTAAATGTAGCGATAACAAGTTTATTCAATGTAAACTGTTATGTGTACTGTTATTATACAGAGGCGTGAATTGATAATGGTTTTGCAAGCCTTTTTCCATTCTCTTGAGTAATTTTTTCCTTATAACTTCAAAATAAACGTAGTATTTATATTTTTATAGATATAAACACAGTCTCTTAAGAGCAATTTATTATCGTATTAGTATTGATTCCTTAATGTAAAGCACTGTGGATATTTGTTATGCTGTAGATATCCAGGCTTTTAATGCGGCGTAGGCTTATGTCAAAGTATACACAATTTTCATAACGAAATTCGTAAAATGTAAAGTGACGAAAAATGTTGTTTCTAAAAATGGCATCTGGGTTTTCTATGTATAATAAATTTTAAAAAATCAAGTTTTCAATATGCGCACTTTGTTCTATTATCCGACCCTAAAAAGTGATGAAGCTGACGTTTCGTGAACCAGTCCTCGACATGGAACATCCACAAAGAAGGAAAATAGTAATAAAAACTTGATTTTATTTTAAATATGTTAAAGGAAGAGAATCGTAGGGTTGTGCACTTTTTCATTTTTTTTATCTCTTTTCATCTATTTGCTCGTATTTTGCTCATGTAAAACTCGTTTTTTGACTGAAAAGAGTTTAAACGAAACGTTGCACAATCTTATGATTCTCTTGCTGTATATCAATTGTACTTTAATGCAAATCTGTTGAGGAGTTAACAAAAACCGTAAGTTGTTCTTTTTACCTCGATTCCCTTACTCTGCTCTGATCTTAGCATAACCGTTAGCAAATACACAAAATTTTTGACAATTCGAAATCGGAGGCAGCTTTGTTTTCTATTTTTCTTTTACAAAATAATTTATTGTTGAGTGAATCTTCTTCTTTATGAGCCTTTATTAAGTAGCATGGCTACATCATTTTTGGGGTAGTAGCATGGCTACTTTATGTTTTCACCCTTCGTGTCCGTCCGTCCGTCTGTGTACATACTACACCTCACTGCACCCAGATGCACCGCAACTAATCATCAGTGCGGGTTGGTGAGTGGACCACATGCATAACGTGAATTCCGAACAACGCCTATAGGCTTAGCAAGTCTATTGGATTTCATCTGGTCCTAATTATATCTCCGCCTAAAGTTAGACTCAGATATTTTTGTAGACAGAAGTCATTGTGAATGGGTCGCGTCATTCATGTGATTCTTCTGTGTGCTTTTGCCAAGGGCACCATATACCTCAACTACCCACAAGCTGGGGTACGTATAGGAACGTTAATTTTGTGCTGTATGTGAAGAGAAATCCAATGAGTGTATGTGTTGAAGAAATTCATTACAAATTAATGAACTCATTTTTCTTACAATAACATTTCTATGAGTCGCCATTTCCTTGCTTTTAATGATTATATTCATAAGTGCCGATCATTAGAGTCAAAATGAGGACTGGTACATACACGTTATTTCTATTGCAACTGTCAAAATGACATTTTAAACGTCAAAATTTTGTTCAGCTCTTGAGGGTCACCAGGCTACATAGCATCGCTTGCTCATAGCTTGTATTCGCGGTGAAAGAAAAAAGAAATAATCATTTGACAGTTGCGAAAGTTGCGTAATGAATAGTAGATTACGATGGGGGGTGCTGAAGATCAATTTTGTGAAATGAGCTAAACTCAAGAGGGTGTTTTCAAGCGAAAAGCTTTGAAAACTATCTTTTGACGAGTGTAGGATTCGTATCCTATAGAAGTTTGTACTTCTATGTTAAATGAAAGACAGCGTGTTGATTTTAGCGTCTATCTACGTCAATCACGTTCTGAATTAAAGTACAGAGGCCATCCTTGTTGAGCCTATTGCGCTGCATTTTCATTCTATCAAAGCTCTAAATACCTCCTTCGGGCTCTACTAGCCGCTTGCTTTTCGTGATAAAAGAAAGCACGTCAGCTATCTTTAGCTTGAGCTGTTCCTCGAAAGTCAGATAGAGGTCTCCTAAGAGCTTCGTCCTGAGATCCTTCAAAGCCGGACAAGTGCATATGAAATGCCTTGCCGAGATGGTAGTTCAAACTGTTGTGACCTGTTAAGATTCCATTAATTCTCTCCTGCTGAGGCTCAACAGAAACTTCGTATTCCCGGCATTACATCCGGTTAGAAACTCTCTCGATTGCCTGCAGGTTGAGAGTGTATCCCATCTATCCTGGTTGCACCGACCTGTCCTAGTCTTCATTAGTGATTTGATTAGACCTGCGTATCTACTGACAGCAGGTTCTGGTCCGGTGAACGCAGATTTACTGCTTTCTCTGGCCAACTGGTCAGCTCTATCGTTTCTTTGTACCCTGTGTGCCCTGGTACCCATGTCAATATGACATCGTTGTCTCTTGACAGAGTTTCCAGCGCTTCGAAGCACTGATGAACCAACTACGACGAAATCTTGACTGATGACAGTCCCTCGATAGACGATTCACTGTCAGAACAAATCACAATTCTCTTATTCCGACGAAAAACGGGATGAATTTCCTAGTGGTTTTGAAGCGAATTGTTGTTCAGCGCTCTAAAACTCAAAGACAGTCAGTATCAAAATCAAAGAATCAACCAAGAAATTCATGTTTTTTTCGTCGGACTAGGCTCGTTTCGACTTATTATGAATTACTTTAACGTTTATAACTGATTTCGACAAGTTTCTGACGAAAATATGGAAAATATATTTTTTTGAGGTTATGTATGGGAAGAATTCAAACCTGTCACTTTGTCTAACAACCTTACGACTATTAATCTGCGGCCTACATGCACAAATATTTTTCCCGACATTTTTGAACATTCCTAAATCACGTTTTAAGAATTCTTACATTTAAACTGTGAATATTTCACAAGATATAGATTTTTGAACATGAATATAACGGATTAGCCTACTGTGGCCATCTCGTTGCATCATATCCGAACTTTCACAGATAGCAATTATCTCCGACTGAAAGACGGTGGTGTATGAACCCAGAGCTATGGATACATCGTAATCCAAGTCTGCTGAGAATGGCTGCTGCAGAATGGATGACTTACTAAGCACCCCCCACTGTATGCTGTTCTAATCGGTGTCCCATCCGAAAACGCAACATTACATGTAGATATACGTGTTATGAGAAGTTTCCGGTGGGAGCCCTAAACATACATGTAATTTCCGGGGGGGTGCACATAGTGACATGTTTTCTGTGGGACATCGATTAAAACTAGTTTAAGAGCAGGATACGAAACAGTGAAAACGTATTTACAGTTTCTCGTGTGTTTACAACCTTACATAGCGGAAACTATCGAAATGTTCCGGAGAAAGTGAAATGACACTTTTCTTTAGTAGGAAATAAAATGAAAAATGCACTCAGACTTTCAGTTAAACTTCATTTAACCAAGGGAATTGGGCATTAAGTACACGAAAAGAGAATTACTTAAAGTAATAACCAATTTTGGAACAGTAAAAAGACTGTTTTACTCGATATGAATAAATAAATTCGATACATTTTTTCCGCTGCTTATGTTGTTTTGTCAGTTAAGTAACTTCATCGATATTTTACCGTTCAACCGTACGAAAACATGAAGGAAACAAAAATTTATTCCTTATAAATTATGTACATTTCAATTTTGTATTTTAATTTTGAAAACTTTGCTCATGGAAAGTTCATAAAACCAAATTTTTTGTTTTATTTTATGTGGGACCATCCACACAGAAAAGCATTTTCCATAAAAAACATTCCACATATAAATAGGTAGGTTGAATTGAAGGGTTTTTTCCTCGGAAATGGAACCTCACTGTAGGTGAAAGGCTCCAAATGGGTTAACACATAAAATATTTTCTATGATATTAAAGTAAAAGGAAAATAGAAAAAAGTTTTGTATGCAGTTGGTATACGCGATGCGAAAGGTGTATATCTAGTCATACGCGACGTGTATACAAATATAACAAGTGAGTTATGAAATGATGCGATGTGATAGCATATTATGCGAAACACCCCATTTATTCAGGAATAACCTTTATAGAAATTTTTGATGTAAAATTTTCTATTTGAGTTTCACATTTTATATTCCAGTTGTGGAAAAAAGAAATTTGATGAATTTTCTGGAATGCATATTATGAGCTGTAAAACCGGAAAAATATGCACTTAGTAAAGTTTTTCATTGGAACGATTTCAGAGAAAGGAACTTATGCTCTGCTATAACAAAACAGCCAAAGGAATAAGAGCCGAATGGCAGAAATTTTATTAAAAGAAAAGTGTGATTCCATTAAAAGTTTATTTTGGATAATTTGCATAAAAAAGATGAAAAAAAAAGAAAATTTACGAGATTAGATTAAGTAGTTGGTTTATGAAACTTGTGTATTGTTACGAAAACTTATGAAAATACCAAACTTTCGACAAGAAAATTTTATTATATTTCTCACATCAAAACTTCTCCATTTCATGTGTTCGTAAATATCACATCCTTTTGAGCTAAAAGTACGTACTTAATTCGAGATACTTCAAAAATGCTAAGCGACAAATGATGAGATATTTCGAGATGCTACATCTTCTCTGTAATGTAACATGTTTTCCAAATGTACACTGCTAAAAAATGCCATGTATTCTTATTTACATACAATGTTCGTCTAAAAGGGATTTAAGGATTTGTTATTTGCGGCAGGTAATCTTTCAATTTTCAGTTGCTATGGCTCATTTGTCACTAGGTAATGTGCTCAATTTGGAGCTTTTTATGAAGAAAATATTGGGTTTTTACGTTTTATTGTATCTTATTTGCCGTTGCTACCTTTCACAGATAACTTCTTTCTACAAATTAAGGAATTTTATTTAGGACGAAATTTCCCCGAATTTCTCTAAAGATCACTAATATTTCGGAATAACGAAAAAGCCCTGAGTTGATTCGCTTCTTGATTTTCTCTAATGTCTTTTTGTAATTGTCAGTTTTAAGCATTTCTTTATCCTTAACGTGTGGATTACAAAGACTTCTGATTTAATTCCGAAAAGAAGAGCTTTCTGCAGATAATTACAAATTAAGAATTGATCAACAGAAAGCCCGGAAAACACTTCTTATGAAGTGGGCCGAGTGAGAAATTATTTCAGATCATCAAACTTTATATACCATTAAGTACTTTTCGGTAGGAAAGTCTACCACACCTCTCCTATTTCGGGTGCAAAAGAAATTTCCAAAAGATAATTTGAAAGAATAATTATAATTTTCTTTTGAATTGGAAGGTTTATTGGCTGCAATAATTTCCAAATTTAAAGTGCACGCAATCGAACAGCTTCGCAGAGTGTGAGAGAATCCTGAATCAGGACCTGAAAATACTTCAAGGTATGGGGCCTTAAGCCTAATCCTTCAAAGACGGAATCAATCAGCTTCCACCTAACGAACTAGCAAGCCAACTACGAACTCAAAGTTCAGTTTTGCCGTCAACGAGTCAAACACAACAAAAATCCAAAGTACTTAGGGGTAACGCTCGATCATTTGCTATCGTTTCGGAAACACATGGAAAACAAAGCAGCAAAACTAAAAACCAGAAATAATATCTTACACAAGCTATGTGAAATATCGTGGGGAGCAAGCGCGGATACTCTGAGAACATCTGCTCTTGCTCTACCCAGTGGATTATACTGCTCAGAAATTATCTACTCTTGTTGAATGCATGTGTACAGAAAATGCTCACATTTCCTACAATTGTCTTTGTTGCTGTATTTATAACGTGTACAAAGTACACGCATTAAGTACGCAGACGAGAG
>CM055404.1:33466736-33486894 GCA_029228625.1 Pseudolycoriella hygida
TAACGTGTACAAAGTACACGCATTAAGTACGCAGACGAGAGTACACACCTTTCTGTGAACTTACTGCGTATGTGCTGTGCACGTACTCACACAATTCAATACGCATACTGTGTACATCGAAAAACCGTATTCAGAAGTGTCAAGTTTTGACTAAAGGGCTAGTTTTCTCAGTTGCTGAATTCTTTGCACCCGTCTGCACACACTCACCTGATAGACACACAACTGAATGACACACTACGCACCATCACTGGAACAATCAAATCCACACCAACTGAGTGGTTACCAGTGAATGCTCACATCCGTCGCCAAAGCGCATTGAGCAGAGAATATCATAAAATTCTGTCAAACGACCAGCTACTGATCCACCAAGATATGGTACAGAACGGAGCGCAGCCCCGAAATCTCAGAACCCAGCATGGAAAACAGCAGCGAAAGTACTCTAGGACGGTTTTAATGGGACAGAGAGCTGGCAAAAGGAATGGATTCAAGAAAATCCAGACGCTCACACCATCATCGTCGATCCATCCAGCAAAGTGCCTGGTTCCGACCTAACAAGAAGACAATGGTCCATGCTAAATCGGTTCCGCACTGAACATGGTAATGGTGGAAATCTAATGTGCAAATGGGGTGCAGTTAACCATCCAGTCCTTTCAAGATATGCACGCAGCGACTTGAAGTAATACAATGGCTAAACTCACTTGACATATCAGTGTAGTTTCACTGTGCTTAAATCTGTGATAATTTCAATTTGAATAATGTTTGTCAACTATGTTATGTACTCGCCAACACATACGCTAAATAAAATATTTATTTCGCTGGCAACGTAGAAATGTTGGATGCGTTCACTTCCTTTAACAGAGCTGGGAATATTTCATCGAGGCCGGCTGATTTAAATGGATAGAACTTGTGGATTGCAAGTTTAACTTTTCCTCTCGTGACAACTTTTTCCGCAAACTTCCAATCTTTACGACTTGATGTGTTTGTAGGTTGTCCTGAAGGTCCTTCTTCTGGTTTTTTACAACCTGGAAAGTGAGTTTCCAGGAGATGTTCTACAGTTTCATTGCTATTTGCTGTATAGTTACCAACTTGAATAGTTGGGTCTTTAGCCAAAATTTTGTGGATGCGAGCAAAAGCAGAAATCGAGTTAGCTTCCTCAAAGAATTTTCTTTTGCATTTTTCCCTCAGTTCAGCTTGTGCCTTGTTATATTCTTTCAGTAGGGCACTGTGTATTTCTTTGTTTTTAGCCTGATCCTTGCCTATTTTCTCTGCCTTATTTCAGGCTTTGTGCAGTTCTTTCTTCTTTCTGTCAAGGTCATTGTTCCACACAGAACTTTTGCCTAGTGGTTTGGGATTGGTTAGAGGACAACAGCTTTTGTGCGCTTCTACAATTGCTGAAGTTACTTCTCTATTGGCCTTTTCCAGATCCTCTGCTGATAAATATGTGTCCTGGTGGTTTACCTTATCTAGTTTTGATTTTAACCAAGCTCTATATAAGTTCCAGTTCGTCTTTCTACAGTTTCTATAAGGTTCTCTTTTTGGGAAAATTCCTCTAAGACGGAACTTGATTAACTTATGATCCGAAAAAGTTTCTTCATCCGTCACTTTCCTCGAGTGAATCTGTTTTGATAGTTCACAGGATGCAATTGTTACATCAAGGCATTCTCTTCTTGAGGAATTAACAAAAGTGGGTTTTCTACCTGAGTTTATCACCATTAGTTCCGATTAATAACGGGATTTTCTCTTTCTGACAAAATTCCACAATTCTTTCTAGAGAAGCACCTGGCGGTGGTACTTCAGAGTCATACGGGAGGTAAACGGAGACAACGACAAAATCACCACCATTTTCGTCACTTCTGCATACTCTCATCGCTACAACATCGTCCGAAGTGTATTGATGTAGTAGCATAGCATTGACGTTTGGTGAGACATAGATCGCTGCCTTGGGTCTTTTTCCAGTTTTACAGTATATAGTAATTTGCAATGCAATTGGCCGAAGCAGTGAATTTTATTACCTCGAATCCAAAGTTCTTGAATGAGGGATATATCTGTTTGCTGTACTGTGATACCACGACAGTGACTGTACGTGGCTTTTTTACAGTGTGACAAGTTGATCTGCGCAAATTTTAGGTCAGTTAGATCTGAGTTCAATTGACATCATTGCGACATCAGTAGATTGAAGAAGCTCTTTTTTAACAAAATACAAAAAAATAACATATCATGCAAGTCAAAAGTGTACTTTGTCCGTTGAGGATCACTGTTTTCAATAACTGTGGGTTTAGATAGCGACGTATCCCAAAAAATTCGTCGCAACAACACCAAATGCGAAATTTATCTGATATGACCACACCTAATTTCATTCATAAAAAACATAAACAACTGTCAAACTCGCGTCGGCAAAATTGAATTTTTTCAATTTTAGCCTCCGTATCTTTGACATACAGCAATTCAGCACACAATAAATGAAAACAAATTTAATGTTTTGGTTTGTGATGTTATTTGAAAATAATGTTTCTACATAAATTTAGTGCGTTTTCGTGTAAAAATTATTGAAAATTTGTTTATTAAGTTGAAATTATGCTAGAAGTGACTAACAGTGACAATTAAATCCTAAATTGTTTCATTCCAATTGATTGAAAAGTGAAAAGTTATTTGTTTTTTGAATATTTACATTGTTTTTGTGTTGATTGCTCGTGTAATTGTGCTAATTTTTGTATTTCAACCTTTGAAATAGTATTGTGCGTATATGACCATCGAATTTTAATATCGAAAAAGTGTTTCTTAAGTAATTTTGCCATAGAAAAAAAAATTTAGAATAAATTCATCCAAAACAGGACATTACGACCTGTCAGCAACTGTCAAACGTACGTACGTCGCTATCTAAATCCACAGTAAGCAAGAATGCGTGTCCCACTTTTATATCTTTTTGGCTGCTGACATAGAAATGTTGGATGCGTTCACTTGTCAGTATTATAGTAATGGTACATTACAATACTACGTAACGAGATGCGTAAAGTGCACATGTGTTAGTACACATCGAGTTATATACTTCGTAGTATTGTAACGCGTAACTAACGGTGATTACTCACGAACTAGTTTTCGCACAATATCTACATATGGCTTATTGGAAAGTTTATGACACAGAGCTTCCAAGGAGCCATACATACTTTTTGTGCGAATTCTAGTTCGTGAGTAACCGCCGTTAGTTACGCGTTACATCTATGGGAATGCCCATATTCGCGATGTGCAACGAAGGGTGCGACACGTGTCGGAAAAAATCGAACATACTTATGTCCGACTTTACACGTAGAAAGTGGCGACATGAATGAGTAGTGAGCGCTATTTCAACATACTTATGTCCGATTTTCTACATAGAAAGTAGTGTCATCTGTTTAGTGTGAAAATCGCGAATACGCGATAGTGTTTGACGTTTGATTTAAGTGACATTTGTTCTCAATCATATTATTGTTCATTACTTGACACCAACATACTCTCGCACATAAAGTAACAGTTTCTTTACAGGACTTTCTACGAATTTAAAGATTTTCTTTTGAGTGCAAAAAGATTTTCTATATTTATCCGCTCTAGGTATCTTTATTGTTTAACATTTTCTTATTCTAACATTTTGAAGATATTTAGATATCATGTCGTCTGGAGCTGTATTTATTTTTAGACAAATCTAGTCTTACCAAAAAATCGGATTTTCCAACATTTCACTCGACAGATGATGCATTAGATTTCGCCTACTTTCATGTCAGATTTGAATTCCACATAAATCGAACAAATTCAGAAAATTTTTATTCAATTATTCAAAGAGAAATCCACAAGATTATTATCTTCACGCCGTCCCCCAAGATGTTATAGTTTTCTTGCATGTTGTATACAAGTTGGTAGTTCACTTCTGTTCACCATTTATGAGTTTTATTGTCGAATCTTTGGAGACGGCGGATGTGACGGGTGTAATGCTGTCTACTGTATGAGACTCAATGGCTAATTCCATCGGCACCGTAACCTGGGTAACGAATTTCATCTCTTTCACTCTTTCAATGTGATCTATACTCGGTCACTTTTGAAAGACCCCGTATTAACATGAGACAGATGACATAGTAGCGACAATGCATGGGTTACCGATAGAATTGGATAGATAGATAGATAGATAGAATTAGAAGTGTATTCACTTACTTGGAGAACTTTGTTCGTCTGTCAGTTCAGAAATTCACGTGTGATACCGCGGTAACCAAATCATGAAATTTCTCAACTTTGTTAGGACTCGTTCACTTAAAGTATTACTTTTATAGAAAGCTGCGTTAAGCTTTCGTTTAAGTACTACAACATACAGTATCTATTGTGAAAATTATTTAAGTTTGTTGTCTGATCCATCAGGTAAAAGTTTATTTACAATTTACAGTGTTTGACGATTCAATTTGAGGAATCGCCAAAAATAGAGGATTTTTCAAACTTACCTTCTTGGCGCTTACATACTATTTGAGTGACCGTTATTAGAACATTTTCCGGTGGCACATTCTTATAGGACATTTTTCTTGTGTGAATTGTTGTCTGGGATAACGATTTAAGCTCTAAAGCAGTAAAATATTATTTCCCTATAAAATATACTTTTGTGCCATATTTTATCATTAATGTTATGTTCGGACAATTTATTACTTTAATACATATATTCGCACTAAAAGTAATAACAATATTTTCATGAGAAAGTACAGCCCATTGTTTGAGTTAATAAAGTAAAAATTCACCGGTGCCTTCAATCAGGAACGAAAATTGTTGAAGAGATTGAAAGTTTATTGAATACATAAATCAAAAGATTTTCACTAATAACGCTCAGCAACACGCACCAAAATTTTACGATCTTAGATAAAATATAACAATGGTTTACCGCACGCATCTTGCGAAATTGTTATGTACTTTTCATTGTATTAATTTTGTGCAATCAAGTCAGAGGTACACCTCATAGAATTCGGTTGACGTTCTCAGTTGAAATGGAAATTTTGCCGTTTCCACATTTCTATTTGAATTCAATATTTAGATAATAAAATACACAGAAAAACGGTTGTGACAATTCAGGAGACATGAATAAGAATTTCTTACTTAAATATTATTATGTGAATTGAATTCAATTTTGCGTTCATTTACTGAACAAAGAAACGAAAGTAATTTGGAGGCGAAAGTGAATTCGATGTCGAAAGCATAGACTAAAGGTAAGGAGTTCATCGATGTCAACACCGAAAATATTGGACTTTTTTTTTGAGAGATAATAGTCGTGTATTAGTGAAAATGTGTACGCGGGTTGGACGATTCTTGCCCGCTAAAAGGTTTTAGCTAAAAGTGATCGCTCCATAAAGTTAACAAAATTTTCGTACATCGGTGAATATTTATTGATAATATATGTTTACTTTTTAAGTTACATATATCCCGAGCAAAGCAACGCGTTCACATTTTAATTATCGTAATATTTAATTATAGCAAAAATCTGTGGATGATTGATGATGAGAGTGGATGATTTAATAATAAGAATATCGTGAACGACTCCCTATTTGGAAAGGGAGTTTCGAATATAATTAGAAGTTATCCGCAAACAGATGACTCTTGGAGTGTTTCACACGGCTCGATAAGTCAGTAATAAACGCGGAAAAAAGGACAGGGCCAAGAACCGATCCCTGTGGAACTCCCAAAAATTGAGACTGGAATCCATTAACGAAAACGTCCTGGAGACGATCTACGTAACTACGTATAAGCTGTGTAGCACTGTGTGAGAATCCAAAGTACATTGAAGGTTTCTCAAGGAGCAGATCGTGAGAGACCGAATCAAACGCCTTTGAGAAGTCAAATTGGGGCCGTTCATAAATTACATAAGACAAAAATTGACATTTTTCAGACCCCCCTCCCCTGTAACGCTAAAAGAGTCATATTTGACCCTTTTTTGTTCTAACCGTAACGCTTGTCTCACACTCCCCCCGCCCCTCTTGCGTTACGTAATTTATGAACGGCCCCATAGAAGCACGACAGTTGCAACGTTTCTACTCATGTTAACTCACATGCCATTCGTCACACGAAGAAGCGCAGAAGTGCAGTCGGTGAACCCCGACTGGAATTTAAACGGAAGGTCGCAGCTCTTGAGATGACAAATGTTTTGCTTCTCCAAAGTCTTCTCAAACGCTTTGAACAACGAGGGCTTATAGGTCTATAATCACTCAGGGTAACGCGAGGCTTTATGACGCGAGAATGGGTGGAAACGTGGTGTAGTCACGGGGAAATCATATATCAGGAACGACGACATGACGGAAAGTTTGGGGATTGCGTCAGTGGAAGATGTGGCAAAGGCTAGTCGTCTGAAATGGTACGGGCACGTTCAGAGGATGGGGAGGTGGTGGTTTTAAATTCTTTAAATTCGTCGTTTTTATTAATTGCCACTTACTTCGAAAGTTTCACCTTCTCTTACTTGAAATTTTTAATCGCAATTGTTCATCTTTTACTTTTTTCTTTCATTTGTACATACTTTTAAATTTACGTGTTTTTCTGTTTTTAAGATTATCTGAACGATGTTCTGCACCATCTTTGTCATTCTGTTGTTACCACAATGTATTTTGTATTGACAAAACTGCAAGACAGCTAATATTTGACAGTAAGTAAATTTTAAAGCACACGACAGTATTATAGAATATATGCTTGCTATATGTATGCTTGCTAACAGAGCCGAAAGTCGGAAAAATGACGATTCGAGGAGCGAAAGTTTGACATTTCTTCTACTTTCGGCTCTCTTAGCAAACATTACAAAACTTAGAGGCCGTTCTTGAATTACGTAACGCAAGAGGGAGTATGAAGCAAGCGTTACGGTTAGAACAAAAATGGGTCAAATATGACTTCTTAGGCGTTACAGGGGGGTCTGAAAAATGTAAATTTTTGCGTTACGTAATTTATGAACAGCCCCTTAATACGTCACTTGGAAAAGCACTTTCGGCTCTTGTCCTTCGTTCGATTTACAACTCGCCAAACAACTCAGGTTCACAAACTTCTCAAATTTTGTAAATTCTGTAAATTTTGCGGTCATTATTCAAGTGTCTCGTTATTGTTTTTTATTCGCTGTCTCATATGGAAAGATGCCAATACATGTATATTTCCCCCCATGTAATGCAGTCTTTCGATATTTGTGTCCACATGTAATAGCATTGTGCCCACATGTAATAACATTGTATCCTATCCGCAAAACTCATTACATACAACTAATGTCATTTAGTACCAACATTATAGTCGAAACGGTTGAAACCGTCGAATGTTCGAATGATGTGAGCTGTTGTTCGAAAATATGACAGTCAATATATGTACTTTCGTATTGATCTATTCTTCAAACAAATTCGATAAAAAATTAAATTTTAATTGTGTTGTTGTGGTTTTTTGATGATGGGTAAGTGCATGTGTATTGACAGCTTCTTTCCATATGGAACAGCGAATAAAATATCATACGTATCATAATACCATATTAATTCGAGATCAATTTTGTGAACTCGGGAACTCACTCGTGAATTTTCGAGCAACTCGCTTCGGAAACTGTTTTTGACGGCTTCGGCTCGGATATGAAAACTCTAACCTTGTCAAAAACAGTTTCTAAAGCGTGTTGCTCGAAAACACACTTGTGAGTTCCGCTCATATCAGAAAATTAATACCTCATGTAATGAATTATATTTATTTTTATTTATATTTTTATATTTATATTTATTTGTCGTTCTCGGCATAATGCTTCGGGTAAAATGTTTATGATCATAATTTCGGTTGATGATTTCGCTATATGCATAGCAATTCGGTTTGGTAAAAATATAAACAAACTAACACATTGCATTCCGAACAGCCGTTCTTGGTGCCCATTAAAACTTGTACTTCCGGTGCGGTTCGGCTTACCAGGCCGTCCCACTGTATTCATTCTCGGTAAAAACAATTTCACACAGCCTCGGACGAGTGTTGGTCACGGGGTACGACCAACGCGGGACATGACAGGTACCCCATCGTTGACGATCAGGCAATGCAAAATGGTTGATGGTTTGTTTATTGGAAGTCTAAACGTTAATGGGGGTTTTCGGGATCGCAGGGAGGAATTGGTGGATCTGGCTAAGGACTACGGTATAGGCATATTGGCGTTGAGTGACGTTAGGACGAAGGGACAGACGGAAGAACACGTGGGCGGGTATAAGGTGTTTTTGTCCGGAGTTCAGTCTGGTAGGGCAAACTGGGGGGTTGGAATCGCTATCAGGAAGGAATTGATCAAATTTGTCCTAAATGTTCGTTTCGTAAATGAAAGGCTGATGTGGGTCTCTGTAAAGTTAGCGGGGGGAATTTATCGCTTGGTTAGCGTATATAGCCCTTGCAATGGCAGTGATGCTACTGACTTGGACACCTTTTACGAACAATTGGGGGACGTGGTTAGCAAGAAGGGAAATGAATCCTTGATTTTGTTGCGGGATTTTAATGCAAGAATAGGAAACTTTAAAAACAACTCAGTTTATGGGAGTGTAGTGGGTAGATTTGGGGAAGGAACTCTGAATTCAAATGGTAAACGGTTGTTAGATTTTTGTGATTTCAATGGGTTAGCAATAACCAACTCTTTCTATAGGCACAAGTGGATCCATCGGTATACGTACGTCAATGAGGGTTTGGGTCACAAATCCATTATTGATTACATGGTTATAGAGCAGGACAGGAGACAAGTAGTCAGGGACAAACGTGTTTTCAGGGGTTTCACTTTCGGTTCTGACCACTACTTTTTGGGTACCCATCTGTCGGTTGGTAAACTCTGTCAGACTAAAAGGAAGAAGGTGGTAAGTCGCAAATTTCGTGTGGGCAAATTTAGGGAAGAGGCAGTTAGGTCTCGTTTTATGGCAAAATTCGCCGAAGGATTTGAGGGGCTTCCAGCTGACTGCGGGGACATTGAGGCTGAGTGGGCGAATTTTAAGAAATTTGTCTTGGATCTGGCTGAGGAATGTCTGGGCAGTGTCGCTAGCGGGGGTCGAAACAAAAAGACGGGTTGGTGGAACGCCGATATCAGGGGGGCTGTATTGGAGAAAAGGAAACTATACTTGATTTGGTTACAGGACAGGACGGTGGCGAAGTGGGAGGCTTATAAGGCTTGTAGGCAACTGGTTAAGGATCTAGTCAGGGAAGCGAAGGACCGGGAGGGGAAAAAGTTTGGGGAGGATTTGGAAAGGGCAGGTCAAGGCAGGGGTAAGAAATTTTGGTCGATGATTAAGGGCATTAGGCGCGGTGGCGTATTTTAGATAAAGGCGGCGAGTTAATTACAGATAGGGGTGAAGTCTTGAAGACTTGGCGGCATTACTTTAAGGATTTATTTACATCTGTCAATCAGGTAGAAGAAAATGGGAGGGAGGCAGGTCCTAGCTCGGAGGTGGAGGAGGAAATTACACTGGATGAGGTGTCCCGAAAGGTCGGCAGATTAAGGGAAGGAAAATCCGCAGGGGTGGATGAAATTAGGACGGAATTTATTAAGTATAGCGGATCAGGTGGGATCCAATGGCTTTGTAGGATTTTCAATTTGGCCATGAGGTCTTCAACAGTACCTGCTGACTGGAGCTTCGGTGTTATTGCTCCAATTTATAAGAAGGGCAACCGTAAGGTTTGCAGTAACTACAGGGGGATATCGCTCTTGAGCGTGGTAGGTAAGGTGTACACGGGTGTACTTGTTGACCGGGTTAGGAACATAGTGGAAGGTGTACTGGATGAGATTCAGGGTGGTTTCAGGCCTCTGAGGGGATGTCAGGATCAGATTTTCTGCCTCAGACAGACTATCGAAAAGCTTTATGAAAAGAACAGGGACTTATACTTATGCTTCATCGACTTGGAGAAGGCATTCGACCGGGTACCAAGGCAGAAGCTATTCGGGATTCTTAGCGAGTACGGTATCAATGGGGGTTTACTGCGTGCCATTAAGAGTATTTACTCAGAAAGCAGGGCCGCGGTGAGAATAGATGGCGAAATTAGCGAGTCTTTCGAGGTTAAAGAGGGCGTTCGTCAGGGTTGTTGTCTTTCCCCGCTTCTGTTCATAATTTTCATGGACAAAATCATCAAGCAGGCAAACTTGCAGGGAAATGTCGAGGTGGGTGAGGTAATAATGAAAATCCTGGCCTACGCGGATGACTTGATTCTGTTGGCAGATAGTACCACGGAGTTGCAGGGTGGGATTGACTGCCTAAATGCTGCATGTGAGGAGTATGGGATGAAGATAAGTGTAGGGAAAACTAAGGTTATGCATGTCGGCAAAGCTCGGAAGGAGATAGCTTGCAATTTAAATGGGGAGGAGCTGGAGCAGGTTTCTGAATTCAAGTACTTAGGAACCATTTTTTCAGAGGATGGCAAGTTAGTTAGGGAATTTGAGGAAAGGAGGAAAATGGGAAACGCGGTGGCCAGTCAGTTGAGGTCGCACGTGTTCAACAAAAGGGAATTAAGTAGCGAAACAAAGTTAGCTATTCACAGGTCAATATTCCGGCCGACGATTCTGTATGGTAGTGAGAGTTGGGTTGACTGCGGATATCTCGTGCATGACCTGGAGGTTTCTGATATGAGGGTTCTTAGGAATATAGCGAAGGTTAATAGGAGGGAGCAGTGGGATAATCATATAAGGAACGACGACATTAGGGAAAATTTAGGGATTTCGTCAGTGGAAGAGGCGGCAAGGGCCAGTCGTCTGCGCTGGTTCGGGCACGTTCAAAGGATGGGTAATAACAGGCTACCGAAAAGGATCTTGGATGCACAAGTCCCGGGTGTTAGGCCAAGGGGTAGACCAAGGAGAAAGTTTATCGATTCAATTAAATCAGATTTAGAAGTTAGGGGACTTTCTCTGGGCGAACAAACCATCTCCTTGGCGGGCGATAGGAGGGCATGGAGGACGATAGTTCACCAATCTGGGGTTGCGACAGAAAGACCTCACACCGGAAGGTACTAACGGTCTATAAAGTTTGATGATGATGATGATGATGTAATGAATTATTTTCCCTGCATAGAACGTAATCTACTATGCTTTGACACTTCATATGTATATTATGAAATTCGTCATGAAATTGTGTTTTCTTTAACTTAAGTTGACGCCGCATTAAAAGCGTTAATCCATTTCGTGACGAAGTTCATAATGTGTCAAAAATGATTAGGGTAAATGCACCAGCTATCGGCCATGTAGTAGCCTCCGGTCAGCACCAGTAATCGGCCATATTTCAATGCAGAATGTGGCCGGTCATTAGTGAAACGATGGTTTGGCCGGAGACTACTACATGACCGATAACTGGTGCATTTACCCTATATATATCAAGTGGATACACCTCACGCATTTTGTTTAGTTTTATGAAAAAGAAACCTCGAAACGAAATGTTTTGTCTCGATTTATTATGGATCAAGTGGAAAGAATAAACGAGATGACATATAAAATTGTAAACCTGTGTGTGATGAGCCAGTATTAATAATTTCATTTGACTTACAAAATGGTTAATTTTCTAGGTCTACCATGCCTACGTCCGTCCCCGTAATTCTTTTTTTATTTTTATTTATTTCATCATCCTGACTACTTACATTTTACAAGCAAAAAAATATAAATAAAAAATTAATACAATTCTTGAAGTTTTGATTAATTAAATTATAAAAAAACATTGGCTCATGTGTCGACGTTACAGTGAAAGCTAATCTGCGCCTCTCTAGCGAATTGGCTCAGTACTAATTCCCCTGGTTCCACCTGAAAAAAGTTAGTTTTTTGTGACGTCCGTCACGTAGACTGCGTGAGCAGAGGCCAATTAGGCTTTGATTAGAGTACATACCAAACCGACTAGGATTTGTCGAGTGAGAACCAATTTACATCGGAACAGTTAAACCAATTTATATTGGCAAATGAGCTTTCGCTTTCAAGTGAGTCTATTTACTCCATTAAGTTTGATTTCGAGCTGTTTGGCTTTTACCTTTTTACGAAATATTTCTCGAGACATTGAGCTGTCGTATAATTCCGCAAACTTGTTGAATTGCATACATACGTTGCTCATAAGTTCATAGTTGCCATAGTCAGTCCTGTGACTTTGAACCACTAGATGCTGAGACTTGACGCTCTGCCGTAAAAACCTTGCAGGCTGATTGACTCTTAACTTTGGCAATAGTGCCGGAGCATCCAAGCACATACTCAATAGGTCAAAAGCGAGGAAAGCACAAGCGTTTATCCGCCGTCTTGCTAAGACCTCCAAACCAATCGACTTACACCTGCTGACGTAAGGCGAAAGTCTATAGTTTTCGTCACGGGAAACTGTTCGTCTTAAAGCATAAATTAAAAACTTCTTTTGAATGGACTCAATTTTGTCAATGTAAGTTTCATGATATGGATGCCACACTACAGAAGCGTATTCGAGATGCGAGCGAACATGAGCGAAATAGACACTTTTGAGGGCATTTACGTCGCGAAAGTCCTTGCAAATGCTCCTCACAAATCCAAGCATAGAATACGATTTTGCGATAATGTTCTGAACGTGACTGGAAAATGTTAATTTCTTATCCATTAAAACGCTCAAATCGCGAATAACTTGAACGCGTTTAAGCGAACTATTGTCGATCTCATAATCGAATTCGATCGTTGACATCTTCCGAGTGAAAGATATTGTTCGACATTTATCAGTGTTTAGATAGAGTTCATTGTCATTACACCAAATTGTTCGTTATACTTCTTTGCCGTTGATATAAATTGTTTTGTGTATTTCTTGGATACTAGCGGCAATATTAATGTTAAAATGAAAGGCGATTTGTTTTGCTATATTTCGAGTCGGTATTGACTCTTCATCAGGCTATAATTGATAAAATGAGCTTACTAGAAAAGAATATTAATCACATTGAATCTGACTAGTTACCTATAAAGCTAATTTAGGTTACATAAATACAAATTGAACTAAACTACATTTTAAAAAACACTTTGCATATAAAATATCACAGAACGTTGATGACAGACAAAAACTGTCAAACTTCGTCAAATTAATATGAAAGAGAAGCAAACATAAACAGTTTTTGTCTGTCATCAACGTTCTGTGATATTTTATATGCAAAGTGTTTTTTAAAATGTAGTTTAGTTCAATTTGTATTTATGTAACTTAAATTAGCTTTATAGGTAAATAGTCAGATTCAATGTGATTAATATTCTTTTCTAGTAAGCTCATTTTATCAATTATAGCCTGATGAAGAGTCAATACCGACTCGAAATATAGCAAAACAAATCGCCTTTCATTTTAACATTAATATTGCCGCTAGTATCCAAGAAATACACAAAACAATTACACCAAATGACAAGCTTCTCTATATCACGCTGTAGAGCTACCGCATCGCGGACAGAACGAATCACCCGACATATTTTCAAGCCATCTGCACATAAGAAATAAGTAGATGACAAGGCAAAAACTTTAGTGGCGTCGTTCATAAATAATATAAATAACAGTGGGCCGAGGTGGCTGCCCTGGGGAACTCCCAATGATACATGGAACGTGCGCGACGTCCATCCAGACATTTTGACATATTGTCTTCTACCCATTAGGAATGAGGTAATCCATCTTAGAAGACTAGAATGAAATCCCATAAGATACAATTTATGAATGAGTATCGAATGCTTTACTCTATCAAAGGCTTTTGCAAAATCAGTGTATATAACATCTAGCTGCGCTTTTGACTCCATCACTTTTAGAGCATGACTCACAAACTCAATTAGATTGGTTGAGGTAGACCTACCTTTAATGAATCCGTGTTGAGATTTAGAAATTACATTTCTACATTCTACTATCAAGATCTCACTTACAATCGACCCTAACAACTTGCCAAAAGAGGGTAAAATCGCTATTCCTCGATAGTTCTCTACGTTCCCTCTTGAACCATTCTTAAAAATCGGAGTGATATATGGAGTCTTCCAACGAGGGGGAAATTTCCTGTTGACAGTGACAGATTGAAAATCTCAAGAAGTGGAGTCGCTAAATTTTGAGCGCATTCTTTTAAGAACAGAGGCGAAACCTTGTTTGGTCCATCACCTTTGGAAGCATCAAAGCTCTGCAGATGCGTCAGAACTTCATCAATATTCAAGAGACTTCACAGTATGTCTTTCTGAGAATAAGGAATGCGCATTTCAATTTTATTGTTGTTTTTTCGTTATTATTACCCTAAATATCATAAAATAAGATGACGCTATCATTTAATTCGGAGAAATAAGGTCTAAATTAAGATATTTTGAACTTCTAAAATCTGTAAAATATGTGAATCCCGCTCTTTTTCCACACAAATTCCTCATAGGCTATGAAGTTTGCAACAATACATTCATGCACTTAACTTCAAATTTCTGTAGTAAATCGCCAGTGTTGCCAACTTAAAAGTGAATAAATGCGAAATTCTTGAAAAATTTTGAGTGGTAATTTGAAAATATTGTTTTTGGCGGAATATGTGTTTCCGGTCGAACAAAATGATGTCATAATTTTATTTTTGTATGTATTTCCATATGCCATCGTTAGAAAAAAACGTGTGGCATTCCCTATTGTTATAACATTGCTAATCTTCGACGTATAACTTCCTTGAACAAAAGTTGACGTGGATGACTGCTAATTGCTATGGTACCAACCATAGTATCGTAGTTATGTGACGTGACGCAAGTCTTAGCAACGGAAAATTACGGTCTAAGAAAAGTGAAGTGAAAACATACAGTTGATAACAATTCAATTCGTCCCACACGTGTTTAGATTGTGGTATGAGTTGGATTGTCACTGAAATGTGTGTTTTCACTTTTCTTAGACTGTAACAACTATGCAATATGAAAAAAAACTTCCGAAAGCATCCTGAGATTCGATAACTTTTAGAAATGGCGGTGTTGACTCATCTCTCGAAAACTATGGAACTTCAAAAACCGATTAAAGTGAAAGTGGGACGCAAGTGTGTCTATTAGCTTACGAAAGTTCTGATTTCCGTGGAAGGTCACACCGAAAAGCTATTAAAAAAGTTGCGCAACACTTCTACTTTAAAAGGTTTTTCAGGGGATTTTATGAAGCATTTAAAAGTAAGTCATTCAAACTCCAAACAATTAATTTAAATGTTGTTTATTCGGTCACTTTACTTTTCTGTATGGAAATACGTCATGCAATTTTTGAGTGTACGGTTTCTACAAATCGCTATAGGGTAAACGGTAAACGTGAAAAATTTGCCTCGTCATATTATTATTTTCACATCATTCGGAAAAGTGTTTCGTTAAATCCGGTAAAGCTTATACATCGGTTTCGCACAACGAAACTTTACATTTAAATTAAATCTACCCAAAAATGTATTACTTTTATTACCCCAATGGTCATTAAAACATTTAAAAACCTCATTTCGTATTTGTTTAAAATTTTCCCGGCTAATCACCGACCTACCTATTTATATCCACAGAGACATATAAATGCGTGTTTGGAGTGTGTAGTTTAAAACATTCTTTGAATGATGTTAAATACTTAATGATAATTACACAAAACAAAAGTTTGTTTTGGTCACTATACATGAGGCTTAAAAGGCTTCAGCCACAGAATTCACCAAATATAACGAGAATCACATCGCATCTTATATACAGGCAATATCAAAGCACTAATAGCATCACATCTAAAATGTACATGGGAAACGGAAAATCCTAACATAACGAAGTTTGATACACGAAGAGTGATACACTTCCACAACAAAATGCGGAGATGAGAAAGGATGAAATGAGGATGACCTCTTATTTTTGGTTTCATATAAATACACGACAACGAATTATTTTGCGAAACATATTTGTTTTATGTATACATTGAAATTTAAGTTTTACGTAATACGAAAATGGGATTTTCAAGAATTTATGTTTTACATCGCTTCATGAGCCAGTCATTCGTTCGTTAAATGGTTACTTTCTACAGATATGTTGTGTAACGTACAAATAGATTTTCGGTTAAATAACTTTATATTTAACTAACTAGAGCCACTATTACCCATATCACAATTGTGTGACATTTATTTCCTTTGACCCCTGTTAGTGAAGATTACTTTAACAACGTTCCATGTTAGATAAAACCCATCAAATATGGGGATTACCTATTGACTACCATTCCATCTTTATACAATACTCTTATAATATAACGACGTTGTGAATGGTACATTTCTACTGCCTATATGAACGATTTAAGAAGACATATTTTCTATACGATACGAACATGTTTTCTGTAATACTAAAGATATATTAAGATTTGAACAAATCATTGCCAAGCATGTGTAAGGGATAACAACATACTACAGCCGACATATAATTTCGGTTCGTCTTCACGTATACATTATGGATTTGACGTTACATATCCATTTGTGGGCAATAGAATTGATATTTCTCGGCAATAACAGAGAAACGGGATAGTCAACAACAACAACCCATCGATAGTTATTTAATTAATTTTCGTACGTAAAACAACAAACTTTTGACTCAACTTTGCTGCTTTGAATATGGTGCTGTCACATTTCTTTATGAATATGTGAGCATCTTTAGTACATAACACTGTGATTAGCCAAAGTATTATTACCGTGACTATTCCTTGACCCTCTCTCTCTCTCTCTCTCCGAAATTTCGAAGATGATTTTTGATAATTAAAAATCACAACAGCTGAAAAAAAACGGTTCTTTATGGATGGGATCCTATGACAACTCCAAATCTTTTTTTATTTTTAAACATTCTTGATTGACGTTTATCAGTATATGAAGTTATTTGACTTTCACACTTTCCCATTCGTTGGCAACAGTAAACATAAAGCGGAAAAAGATAACATCATGGAAGTGGAGAGTCGAAGATCACATTCGATGTATAAATGATGTAATGTAAATCACTTTTGCATCGAGTCTTTCAACATTACATCATTTCGAAATTTTTCCCATGTTCTAATTTATCCACAACATATCTTATGAAATAGAAATTTTAATTCTTTTATTTGACATGAATTCCGTTTTTATCTATTTTCGTGTGATTTCATCGCAAGTTTTTTAAAGTTCTGGAGCAAAAAACTATTGTTTTGACTTTGACAACAATTTTTGTTGGAAAACTCATGTTGTGAAGACTTTCTAATCAGAGAACCTTAGCAAACCGGACGCTGAGTTGAAAAGTAAATCTCAGATGTTGCATCTCTTGAGAGCATACATCTTAGACGGACGTGGTGTTGCATCTGTTCTGGGATGTTACATCTTAAGTGATATGATATGTTGCATTTTGAGCCCGGTAGACCACAGACACACTAGACGAAGAAAGACGTACATTTTGGACTATGTAGAGTTACAACATCTGAGATGTACTTCTCAACTCCTATTAAGACCTTCCATGTTAGGGCGGATAGGAAAAAAAAATATTGATATTTGTAGGAGTGGTAAGAAAAGAAGTTCCAACAAATTCCGAAATTATAATCAGCACGTTGCAATCAGTTTGACCGACACCTACAATCTTCGAAAACAGGTCGCGAAATTTAAGTTTAGTTACGAAACTGCGCGATAGATCATACCCGCAGCGGTCCCCACACTCCAAAAAAGAAGTCACGACTTTTTTTGGAGAAAAATTTTTTTGGAGAAAATTTTTTTGGAGAAAATGTTTTTTCGAAGAAATTTTTTTTCTAAGAAAAGTTTCTTTTCTGAGAATTTTTTTTTGAAAAAATAGAAATTTTTCAACAACTGAAAACATGCAAAACGACTGATATCACAACAAAAACTTCTTAAAAGGTAGAGCGCGACGCAGTCCGAAAGTCCGCTTCCAAAATTAATGATATCGCTTGAGGTGACGCTATCGCTGATAATACACAGAAGTTTGTTTGAATGGAGCCTTGTGTTCAAAGTTTTGATTTTTTTAACACAACGTAATTTTGTTTTAAAAAAAGCGCTGTAATTTTTTCAGGAAATCAAAACTTTGGACACAAGGCTCCATTCAAACAAACTTCTGCGTATTATCAGCGACAGCGTCACCTCAAGCGATATCATTAATTTTAAGAGGTTTTTGTTGTGATCTATCTATTAATAATTTTCGATCTCGAGAGCCAGTCAGCCGATCTTCCTGAAAATTTCAGGGAACGTCAGTCCCGGCCCAAAACAAAAAACTTCATATTCCACTTTCCCAGGAAAATTCCGGAAAAGTCGTGACGCCTGCAAAAGTGGTCAATTTTGAGGGTTTTTCAGGTAATGCTTGGGACTTTCGAATTTTAGCTCCGGAGTCAAAATACCTATAGAATTAGTTGCTTCGAGAAAGTTATAGAGTTTGATCAGGAAAATTTTTTGCGATCCTTAGAAAATGTCTGCCAGCAATCAAAGCGGCACCATCTTGAATTTTCCTAAGCAATAAATTAGGTTTTTTTTTGTTTTCGAATTTTAACTTCGGAATGATAACACTTAGACAGTTGGTTTCTTCGGGGAAGTTATAGAGATTGGTGAAGAGAATTTTTTGGGATCTTACGAAAATAGCTTCTAGCTGTCAAAGCGGCGCCATCTTGGATTTTCGTAGGCAATACATTAGGCTTTTTTGATTTTTGAATTTTAGCTTCAGAATGACAATACTTAGAGAGTTGGTTTCTGCTGGAAAGTTATAGAGATTGCGGAGGAGAATTTTTTTATATCCTAAGAAAATTGCTGCCAGCTGTCAAAGTGGCGCCATTTTGGATTTTTTGCTATCTTCTGAATTATAATAGTTGCACGGTTCGTTTCTTCGGGAAATTTATAGAGATTGGTGAGGTTAACTTGCCTGAAAATTTTTTTCGACGGACATTTTTTTCGCCGTAATTTTTTTTTCGCTGGAAAATTTCTGTTCGCCGGAAAATTTTTTTCGCCAGAAATTCTTTTCGCCCAAAAACTTTTTTCGACGGAAATTTTTTTATTTGTCTCGGCATCCTACTTCTAGTAAAATGTTTATGGTCATAATTTCGGTTGGTGGCTTCGCTATATGTATAGCAATCCGTTTGGTAAAAAATATAAACAAACGAGCACATTGCATTCCAGACGGTCGTTCTTGGTACCTATTAAAACTTGTACTTCCGGTGCGGTTCGGCTTACCAGGCCGTCCCACTGTATTCATTCTCGGTAAAAACAATTCAACACAGCCTCGGACGGGTGTTGGATACGGGGTACGACCAACGCTCGACTTGCTAGGTACCCCATCGTTGGCGATCAGGCAATGCAAAATGGTTGATGGTTTGTTTATTGGAAGTCTAAACGTTAATGGGGGTTTTCGGGATCGCAGAGAGGAATTAGTTGATCTGGCTAAGGACTACGGTATAGGCATATTGGCGTTGAGTGACGTTAGGACGAAGGGACAGACGGAAGAACACGTGGGCGGGTATAAGGTGTTTTTGTCCGGAGTTCAGTCTGGTAGGGCAAACTGGGGGGTTGGAATCGCTATCAGGAAGGAATTGATCAAATTTGTCCTAAATGTTCGTTTCGTAAATGAAAGGCTGATGTGGGTCTCTGTAAAGTTAGCGGGTGGAATTTATCGCTTGGTTAGCGTATATAGCCCTTGCAATGGTAGTGATGCTACTGACTTGGACACTTTTTACGAACAACTAGGGGACGTAGTTAGCAAAAAGGGAAATGAATCATTGATTTTGCTGGGGGATTTCAATGCAAGAATAGGAAACTTTAAAAGCAACTCAGGGTATGGGAAGGTAGTGGGTAGATTTGGGGAAGAAACACTGAATTCAAATGGTAAACGGTTGTTGGATTTTTGTGATTTAAATGGGTTAGCAATAACCAACTCTTTCTATAGGCACAAGTGGATCCATCGGTATACGTACGTCAATGAGGGTTTGGGTCACAAATCCATTATTGATTACATGATTATAGAGCAGGACAGGAGACAGGTAGTCAGGGACACACGTGTTTTCAGGGGTTTCACTTTCGGTTCTGACCACTACTTCTTGGGTACCCATCTGTCGGTTGGTAAACTCTGTCAGACTAAAAGGAAGAAGGTGGTAAGTCGCAAATTTCGTGTGGGCAAATTTAGGGAAGAGGCAGTTAGGTCTCGTTTTATGGCAAAATTCGCCGACGGATTTGAGGGGCTTCCAGCTGACTGCGGGGACATTGAGGCTGAGTGGGCGAATTTTAAGAAATTTGTCTTGGATCTGGCTGAGGAATGTCTGGGCAGTGTCGC
>CM055404.1:33487394-33519979 GCA_029228625.1 Pseudolycoriella hygida
GCAGGTTTCTGAATTCAAGTACTTAGGAACCATTTTTTCAGAGGATGGCAAGTTAGTTAGGGAATTTGAGGAAAGGAGGAAATGGGAAACGCGGTGGCCAGTCATTTGAGGTCGCACGTGTTCAACAAAAGGGAATTAAGTAGCGGAACAAAGTTAGCTATTCACAGGTCAATATTCCGGCCGACGATTCTGTATGGTAGTGAGAGTTGGGTGGATTGCGGATATCTAGTGCATGACCTGGAGGTTTCTGATATGAGGGTTCTTAGGAATATAGCGAAAGTTAATAGGAGGGAGCAGTGGGATAATCATATCAGGAACGACGACATTAGGGAAAATTTAGGGATTTCGTCAGTGGAAGAGGCGGCAAGGGCCAGTCGTCTGCGCTGGTTCGGGCACGTTCAAAGGATGGGTAATAACAGGCTACCGAAAAGGATCTTGGATGCACAAGTCCCGGGTGTTAGGCCAAGGGGTAGACCAAGGAGAAGGTTTATCGATTCAATTAAATCAGATTTAGAAGTTAGGGGACTTTCTCTGGGCGAACAAACCATCTCCTTGGCGGGCGATAGGGGGGCATGGAGGGCGATAGTTCTCCAATCTGGGGTTGCGGCAGAAAGACTTCACACCGGAAGGTACTAACGGTCTATAAAGTTTGATGATGATGACGTAAAATTTCTTTCGCCGGAAATTTTTTTCCGCCGAATTTTTTTTTAATACATTTTTTTTCGAAGAGAAGTTTTTTGGTAGAAAAATTTTTCTAAAGAAAATTTTTTACATGAATTTTAGCTATAACAGTTACACCAAAACGACTGATATCCCAACAAAAAAGTGAAATGTGACGCAGTCCGTAATGTACACTTCCAAAATTAGTGGTATCGTTTGAGGTGACGCTATCGCTGATAATACGCAGAAATTTGTTTGCATTAAATGTTAGCTTGTGGTCAAAGTTTTATCATTGCATCACTTTTTTTAAAACATAATTATGTTGTGTTCAAAAAATTGCGTCACAAATGCCAGACCCACCAGCGTAATAATTTTGGGATCTGTTATATACTTAAAATATTTTGCATTATCACCTGGTAATAGAAACAAAACAACAGTAAAAATAAAAAGGGAAAAAAATAACATCATGGAAGTTGAGAGTCGAAGATCATATTTGATGTATAAATGATGTAAAAGTGTTGAAGAGGCAAGTCACAATTTCGCCACCCATCCATCATTTTCACATTATTATTTTCTCTATCACATTTACATCGAGTTCATCAACATTACATTAAAGTTACATCAAAATTACATCACTTATACATCATTTCTAGCATTTTGTAATATCTCAAAGTCACTTAATTCCACTCAAACAACAACAAACAGTTGTACATATTTGTATATGTTTTATAGTCAACTTTCTATAGGTGCAATAATCTACAATTGTTTGTGAATTCCAACTTTAATTGTGGACAAGTTACTGTCAATTCTTCCGGAATTTCATTACAGTTGCAATTCTCCATTTAAATCACCAATTCTATTAACAACTTAAGAAATAATATTTCTATACTGAACGAAAAGAATAATACGATTGTTCTAAACATAATATGCTTCGAGATTGGGTGCGAACATGAGTACATGTGGGACCGAATATATTATGATTGTGATAAACATATTATGTTTGAATCAAAAGTGTTACACTAATTAAAAATACACAATAATTAGAAGAACACAATGATTATTTCCAACAAATCTATCTTTGCTCCAAACATTTGTTATAAACATAACCAAAGACCCGTACGTATCAGAATAGATGTGGCAAACAGAATAGATGTGGCAAAGTGACTCGAACGTACCTAAATATACAAATAAGCAAACAATCCAACGTTTTCTGTTCTTTTATAACTGCAAGAATTTCAAAGATCCATAGAAATTACCCAGGTAATGTCAAAGGCCCTACCGAAGTACGTCTCAGACCATTCAAATCTACAAAATATTATATCCAAGGACTAAGTCTTTTTCCCTAAAACCCTGAAACACGTGTTCTCAAAAATGTTATTCTCTACAACTTTGCCTTTGGAAGCAACTTTCTACCTCTCATAGTTCTGGAGATTCGGGTCATACTGCACAATTATGGAAGTGGCCAATCACCAGAATTGAACCATATTTCCCCAAACACGTGTTCGTTTAAATTTAATTCTCTACAACCTTGCCTTTGACAGTAAATCTCCATATTGCACAGTTAAGGAAATATAGACGAAAAACTGTTTTCGTATATCGTCAAGAAACTCAATTTCGTCCATTCCATTGGTCATAGTGCCCAGACCCCTGACCCGATTATCACAAAAACTTTTTCCCAGTTTTGTGACATCAAATCCTTTCATTTGACGCCAAAATGAGGAATTTCCGTGCTATACTTGCTGAGATATTTGCGAAAAACCATGTTTTTGGTCACTTCCTCGACTATATCTCCGGAACCACTTGATCGATTTTGATCATCTGCGAAGTTGAATCATGGGAGGCATGTATCTTTCAGGGAAAAAAAGTTTAGGGTGATCGGTTGAGCCGTTTGGGAAAAAAAGGTGGAGACGGACGGACGGACATTTTTTTTATTGTTGATTCGTCATATTTAGACGATAATAAATGCATCCCCCAACTGCCACCTCGATCTACCGTATGTTACATTAAAATTGTTTGTAGTAAACGTATAGGTCCTTCGTACTTTGTACGGGTCCAAAAACTATTTCTATCTGTGTATGGATTTCAGAGGAAACACACAATTGTTAACAAATTTCAACAAATTCAACCCGCCGAATATTTTCGATTCCTCAGGAATTTAAGTGCGTTCTTCAAGAGCTCTTAGAAATCATAACCGTGCTCACTGTTTCTGTTGGAGGCTTTTGGGATTATGGTGTGCCTTTTAGGTGAGCTGCATTTCTTTAAAATTGTTCTATGAAACTCAATTGCATCAAAAATGTTGATAGCAAAATAAAACAAACGAACTTGTTGAAACTTTGCTTAATGTTGAAACAACGAAAATAATGTTTTCTTGATGAAATCATTAAAACTTAAATACGAAGCCCCATTTTATGCATTTTGTACTGTCAAACAAAACTACTCAAAGAAATGTTATGTTTTTTCCTGTACATTATTTAACAGGCAGTTTTCGATGTGTACACCTACCTCCTCTCCTAAAATTCTCAAAGCTCCTTAAATAGTATGAACTCTTAACACACTAAACTCAGAAATTACGGCTTTCGTTTCGTAAACTATGTAAACGTACATTATGAGTACATTTTTTGTCAAACAGAATTGTTAAGTTGAGCGTTTGTCGTAAACAGCTTCAGTATGAGATGAGTGCAAACATAAGCTTGGTACATAAAACAATAATTGCGATTGAAATATAGATATTGAGGCATTGTAAGCCAATTACAAATATTGATTGAAATGTTTTGCGTGAGTCGAAAATTCCTTGTTCAGCATGGCGTCACTGAGTGCTTAATTACCAGAAGACGTTATTAATGTCATGAGTGGGCGCTAAGTTAATACAGAGCACAACAAGAGTAACATTAACGTAGTACAATGCAATCAACTTATATTCGCTTCGTTCGGTATAGACATTTACTATCAATGAAAACATATTCCCCCCATAAAGTTTATCGAGAAAATCATAAAATTATATTATTTCTATTTTTACAGAGATCACTGCATGCTGGTTCGCACTTTCGAATTTTGATATTATTTTAATGTTTTTTTGCACATTGCTCGTAAAATTCTTCATTGCAAGTTTTAAATTATTTCAGAAAATGTAATTTCGCTGTAAAATTTAATCGCTTTTTAATTTTTCTAAAATTCAATTCATTATTGAAAATTCAATTCCACCAAAAATTTAAAATTAATTTTTTTTCTCGAAATTTCGATTGTCGGGCATTTTTAAAAATTCAAATGTTCTTGAAAGTTTATTTGTTCAAAAGCCCAAAATTGAGTGTAGACCTTGCTGCTTACAAGGTTTTGAAAATTGTTTATGGCATCTTTTTCTCAGACCCGTACGAAGAACGAAGTTCTTCGAAGAGGGGTGGGTCTATTGCGTTTACCACAACGTTTGTAACCGGTCGACTTGCAAAAACTTTTTTTCCCTGAAAGGTAATCGAAAAATCTTTTATGGAGTTGACCGTAACATAATTTGAGTAAATCTCTCTCTTCCGATTTTCAAAAGTTTTTTTTTAATCGAAATTTTATGGAAGAAACTGAATCTATGGTTCTCACTCTAATCAGAAACTGATTAGTCAACTCGGGTCTCACGACTCTCAAATGACACTCAAATATAACTCTAAGTCTCGTCGACTTGCGCAAAAACGAATGTCCACCTGAATTAGGAAAGCAAAAATAAGGAATCAAGAAAAAAGAAATCAGGAACCAATAATCAGGAAATGAAAATCAGGAAACGAAAATCAGGAACCTAAAATAAGGAAAAACAAAAATCAGGAAATACCAAATTCAGGAAAAACCAAAATTAGGACGTACCAAAATCAGGAAGGAAATACATCAGGAAAAACATCAAAGTTTTCAATTCCTAAGGAGATCGAAATCTTATTTGTGGTGAGCTACTAACGCCCTGCCCCCTAAACCCATACGCCTGCGGCGAGCTACTAACACCCTGCAGGCTACCTTCCGTTCATGGGGCTCTGCCCCTTACCCCGCTAGGGGCTCTACCCCTAACCCTGCTATGGGCTCTGTCCCTTAGACCCCGCAAGGAGGGATATTCCCCCCTTGACCCCCCTAACGCGGAGGCTGCCGTCCCTCGACTCCGCTTTTTTATTTTCCGGGTTCTATCACAGCCTGCAGCGCATTCTCTCAAAAATTATTTTCCTGATTCTAGTTTTTCCTGATTGCCTGATTCCTAATTTTGCTTTTTCCTAATTTAATTCATTGATAATTTTTGTTTTTCCTAATTTCAGTTTTTCCTGATTTTTGATTTTCCTTATTTTTGGCAAATAATTTTTTTTGCTAATTTTCGGTTTCCTAATTTTTGTTATTCCTAATTTTTATTTTCCTATTTTCCTAATTCGTGTATAATAGCCGCAAAAGAAGCTAGTCTAGACGACTAATCGACTAAGACGACGCTAATCCTCTTTGTTTCAGGTGGACCATTGATGCAAGAGACGTTGGTGCTTGACGGAACGGCGGGCTATTTTTAATTTCGATTTTCGTCTAATTTCAATTGATTCCTGTTTTAAATGTATCACTTAAACTTTTAAAAATGTATAAGTCAGGGGGCTTCGGCCATTGATGTAATAAATAAATAAATTGCCCTTTGCCAGCCAAGACCTTAAAACTGAGTTTCTGCTAGAGCCCAACGTGTTTGTTTACATAAATCCTAACCGATTATGTTGATTCTTTTTCTATTTGAGAGGTAACCGAGTACCGAATTATATTCAAAAACGAATTTGGGCTCGGCCTTAAGCTGGTCCTAAGATCGGCGCTAACCGAATTTATTTTTGTTATGTTGCAGAGCAAATTGAAGGAAACATTTTTGTTTGTGAGAGTATGTGTCCGAAGCCTTTACTTAGGGGTCGGTCCTAAGGTTAGCCCTTGGCAAAAAACATTTTTTTGCTTTGTTGTAGAGAAAATTGAAGGAAACATTTTTGTCTATGGAAATATGTGTCCGAGGCATTTCCTCATGGTCCTAGGTCGCTCCTAAGGTCGGCCCTAGACATAAAAATTGTTTTTTGCTACGGTAGGTGTAGAGAAAATTGAGGTAAACATTTTTTTGTATGGAAGTATTTATCCGAGGCCTCTCCTTAGTGCCCTAGGTCTGCACTAAGGTCGGCCCTAAACGGAAAAATGATTTTTTTGCTATATTGTAGAGAAAATTGAGCTGAACATTTTTGTCTACTTGTGGAAGGGATTTTTTACACCGTTACTTCGGAAGGGTTTTTCTCTTTGCTCGGTCACGAAACTGCCTAAAACTAATCGTCCGAAACAGACACACAAATAACTATTTCGCGCAGACGAACAAAACACTAGATTCCGAACAAAAATACTCTTCCAATTTTGCATGACAATTTTATATCGTGATCACAGCAAGTGTACATACGATTGCATTTTTCACGTTAATCATTAGATTATAAATATAAATTTATAAATATAAAAAAAAATTGATACTGAAGAAATTAGTTGTGTTCTGGATTTAACAATTGAAAGCGTACAAAATGTGTGTATATATAAATAAAAAGTGTTTGTGAAGTGAAGCAGCGATAGATGTTCCCTTGACCATGATCCTTTAATTTTTCTGTCAGCACTGAGAGGTGGGAAGGAATAGTAGATCACAGTGGCGAGTGCTTACGTAAGTAATTAACGTTATTACATAAGAGATCATTTTGCGAAATGAGCCAAGCTCAAGAGGGTATTTTTAGGAAAAAAGCTTTGAAAACTGTTTTTTGACGAGTGTAGAGTTTGTATTCCGAGCCGAAGACGAGGTATGCCACTGCAGGAGTCAAAAAACAGTTTTTAAAGCAAGTTGCTTAAAAATACACGAATGAGTTTGCGGGTCTCGCGAAATGTTTCAGAATGGAAAACGTATCATTTCGGACGCAAATTCGGTGAAATCTAGCGTTTTTTGTCTGTCTGCGCGAAAAAGTTTTCTCGACTAACTTTGAAGACAGTTCTAAAAATGCAAGCTACGCACGTACGCACGGTTCCCTCTAAAGCCTGAGAATTCGTTCGACGCAACGAATACCGACGATTCAATCGATTTGGGGCAAGCGCGGACCCATACTTCCATTAGCAAAAACGATGCCCTGAATTTGCTCTTCAACATAGTTAAATAGTTTTTTTGGTTTAGGGCTGTCCTTAGGACCAAATCCTCTTTAAAAATTCGAAGTTTTGTGAAATGTTTTTTTCCCCAAAGGGAGAAAATAAGGAATACTAGGAAACAAAAACCCTATTCTTTTCTTATATTATTATGAAAAAAAAATAAAGTAAGAGAAACAAAATAAATAAACAAAAAAACTATCTTTCACATCGTAATTTAATGAACAAAAAGGTTATTCTCACCACGCGCATCACATTTTTTTTCAATTCACAATCAACTGCACGAATTGTTCAGCTCAAATGAATTTCGATGGATAAAAAAGTAAGTCATTCGATAGTGTGATAAATTTTCCCATTTTAGTTTCCATCGTTGTGCATTTGAGCAAATCAATATTTTCCCATTATTGTCGAGAAATTTCGCGGTATAATTTATGTATACAATTTCACCAACAAAACATCTATAAAAACAAATAGATCCGTTATATTTAATCAACAAATTATGATGATTTATTGTTTCTAATCGGGTTTCTGGGTTTAATTGTAATTTGATTATCAGTAATGGATTGAACTTGGATTATGGCAATAAATTTATTATGCAAATTCATCGATGAATAATGCACACAAATTAAGGAAATTGTGATAGCGACAATATTCGGCGTGTTGTTGTGTAATAATTAATTTAAGTCAAGTTAATTGGTAAAACTTTGAACTGTTCCAATTTTCGCTATTAAATTTAACGAATGGGAAATTGTTTATTCAGAATATTTTGATTTGTTGGGGTGAACATTTTCAATGGCATTATCGCCATCAGCTTTCAATTCGCGTCAGTCAATCGGTTTTAAAAACAGACAAATATGAAAAATTTGGAGCAAAAAAGCTTTCAAAATAGTTCAGCGCAATGAGATAGCGATTGAATTTATTCTGAGAAACACCAGACTATAGTAGAGTACAAGTGAAAGCTAATCATGCTCGGAGCGGTAGCGGAGAGCGTGACGCAGTCCCCAAACCGCCAAAAAAAACGTCCACCAGCCCAAAAAAAACTCCATATGTATAAAAACCTTTATGACAAGACACGATGTATAGGCGAGCTTTGGAGTTTTTCCCCCCTGCTTCCCTCCCCCTCCAAATTATTTTTTAAAAAAAACTACTTTCTATCCTGATCTTTTGGATCATCAAAATCGGTCGAAAACGAGCCGAGATATCGCCAATCAAGGATGACCAATTTCCACATAAAAATGGTAAAAATATGTTTGAAAATAATCAAAATTTTATTCCTGTGTTGTGTGTCCACGATGTATCTATCAACTCAATGGCGTAACGGTTTGCTTTTCAATATTCGATTGAGTTGCCAGTGTGATGGTTCGAAACTCACCCGCAACAGAAAAAGAAATCGGTTGTCAGACGTGTACACAACAAATACACAGCTGGCTGAATCGGTTCAAATCTAGTGTAGTTGTGTGTGAAGAGCTGTCACACGGCTTACCGGTCAATACATTGTTTAGAGATGCCGGTATTCTACTCCTACAACGCTTTAGTGGGCTAAGCACTGCTATAGGTACCAAGGCGCAACATTCAAAAAAATCCTTCAGAGTGTAAAAATACTTAGAAGGTGTGGTTCGGAATTCACGTTAAGCATGTGGTTCCTAGTGCTAAGTCATTACAATACAGCAGCAATGGTAGCCGAATCTGTCACTTAAAAAGTGTCCTCCCGGCTGAACAATACCATACGCTATTATTATTATTATCTATCTACTTAAAATTTTTAGGAAAGTTCAGTTTCGGTCCCAAATGGAAAATTTAGCCGGTGGCTACCCCCGAAAAAAATCTTCGAACTGAGTTATTGGCCTTCAAAGTTTCCATACAACCTCCATATATGAAAATCCACTTCTCGGCCGATAGTGTCAGATCGCGGTGAATGGGGTATCAAATGAAAGGTATCTAAGCCAACGGAACCGGTCTTGTGGAAATCGGTTGGGGGGTTCGTTGCCAGGAGTCGGTCAAAGTGGTCCGAAATGAGCTATGTTGACGAAGAGCGACAATGAGATTTTTTTTTTTTAAGTGATCGAAAATGATGTGGAAAGTGCGTAGGTAGATGTGGGAAGTGTGTGGGATGATGTGGGAAGTGTGTGGAATGAAGTCGAAAGTGTGTGCAATGAAGCGGAAAATGTGTAGAATGAAGTAGGGAGCGTGTCTGATTATGCGAGAAGTGTATGGGATGATGTGGGAAGTGTGTGGGATGATGTGGAAAGAATTTTTTTTTTAAAAAAAAGTATTTTGGAAAAAAATTTTCTGTTCTTTCAGCTTTCAAACTGGAAAAATTTGTCTCCGCCTCGAGAAATTTTTTATGAGAAAAAAATTTTTGGGTGTGAAGTCTGAAAGTGTAGAAAAATTATTACTTTGGAGGGTCTGGCATCTGTGACGCATTGTTTAAACACGAGAGAGATAAAGTTATTTCCATTTAATTTTTTTGCTTTCGACCAGCGTAAGCGTCACCTCCATCGACATCATTTATTTTGAAAGTGGACATAGGGACTGCGTCACACCTTACCTTTAAGAGGTTTTTATTGGGATTCAAAAATAAAGCAATAATAGAAATGAGTTGATATTACAGATTCAGAGAACCCAGCAAAGGAGGACACATTTCATTCAAAAAATGCGTCACAAATGACGGACCCACCAATGTTATAGTTTTTCTGTTCTTTCAGATTTGACACGAAAAAATTTAAGTTTTGCGTGATGTGTTGTGTGCATTTTTGCAATCAAAAGTGAAAATATTTCAAAAGAATTTTTTGCGCTCCGAAACTGTTTGATTGAAATTGATATCAGTTGTTTTGGAAGAAGGGACGAGGACTTGCGTCACGTTTCCCTTTTGAAAAGGGTTTTTGTTGTGATATCAGTAGCTTTGGAAGAAAAGAGGAGACAAAATTTCCGGCGAAAAAAAATTTCGGACGAAAAATAATTTCCGACGAAAAAAATTCCGGCGAAAAAAAATTTTCGGCGAAAAAAATTTCAGGCGAAAAAAAAATTTCGGCGAACTGAGTGGTGGTTCATGTTACTTGTAAACAGCATCACACAGTACCGGAAATCATTACTAGCATTGAAATGTTAAAGAAACATGTTCTAAAATGTTCGTTAATGTTCCACTATTGTGAATACTTGGTTAGGAAAATTTGAAATTTGAAAATATTCTTCCATAATTCGTTTTATCATTCTTCCGTGTCAGTTCTTCGTAATTTCATTAGGTTGCTCATAAATTCCTTATATTATAGGCAGCTGAGAACTATTAAGTCTGAAGGAAAGTCAAGGAAAACCACCTTTTCATTTTTGTCGTAAGTAATGACACGAAATAATTTTTTTTTTATCACCCTAGAGTACCTAAAGACACCGCACTTAAGAGTAAAAAATATCGATTTCAATTAAAATTTTACGTAGAATCCGAAAAACTAGGTCTCAGGGGGGTGACGCAAGGGAAAAAAGTCAAAACTTAGCTTTATATGGGCCATTCCACGAAAACTCCGTTCCCACGCTCGAAATGCTCAGTTGTTACGAAAAAATATTCATAGAAAATGGTGCATCAGACGTATTGATCCCTTAACTAGAGATTAGTAACTTTTCTATTGCTTTCATTTTGTAACTACTGAGAATTTCAAGCGGACCGTGGAATTGCCCATATATAGTTCCGCCGCGCCGTCTACGAAAACAAAAATTTCTTAATTTTTTGTACGTATTTTGACTTGCGTCACGGGCGCATTGCTGCCGCGCGCCCATGATATTAGCCTTGAAAGTTTTAAAATTCACACGCACAATAACAGTGCACCTTACTTGCCCCTAGGCGTATATACACACACACACACACACACACACACACATACAAAGATGTGAGTTTTTGTTTTTATCTTAAAAACAATAAAATCGCAAGTATTTCGATATGTCGTAGAACACATTTTGACTTAAAATTTATTTCTTCTCGGGGTAAAAATAAAAAAAAATGATGTTCCCGGCTAATTACGTGCTTTGTGTTACATTTGTGTGCTTTTAGATTTACTTCCTGTCAAATATTAGCTGTTTAGCAGTTTTGCCAATGCAAAATACATTGAGGAAAGGGAGTTTGAACGTCGCTGGAATGCAAAATTCAAAAAATTTTGAACGACTGGGACTTCGGAGTGTTGCTTACTCCATGGTCTCAACAGTCCGACCTATTCAACCGATTTTAACAAAATTATTTGTCATAGTTTCCTAAGATCCATATCTTATACTTAACACCCTAATTAAGCAATTTCCGTACTGCCAATATGTTTGAGAAAAAGTTTCACCGGTATATTCTGATATTATAATACTTTGGTAGGATTTATATCATGCAATAAAATGATCGACAATTTATTAAACGAACTTTTCTCTTCGAAGCAAAAGAAAATTAAATTCTCTTACCTGGTTGTTATTAGCCGAAACTGTCTGCTTTGGACGTCTATTCCTATGAATTCGTTTTCGCGCTGTTTGATAAATTTTCCAATATAAAACTAATATCACCAGTAAAGGAACATAAAATGTACTACAAGTGGCAAAAACCTATAAATTGCCTTCCATTAGAAACATTTTCTTCAGTTGAAATAACTTTCCTCTTACCTGGTATGCAACATCTTGTGATACCATACATTTTTGCTGTTCAATTCGTTGCATATATTCTGGATCTTTCCAACCGAATTGTGGTGCCAGTGATACAACAATGGACACTGTCCACACAAGACCAATCATAACTGAAACGCGACCACTAGTTCTTGAATGGATGTAATCAACGTTCGTCACAGCCCAATACCTAAATGGTAAAAGTAAACTGACGTTAATCACTTCAGAATGTTTATGGTTTCGTTTCATATGTAAATTTCGTACAGTTGGATGAAGATCTAGATCAAATCTTGCCTCACGTCTGATCAGACAATATTTTCACTGTTCCGTCCCGCCTTCGGTGACAAAACATTAAATTTGTTTGGAGGAACATCGTTTTTAGTTAAGCGGACCAAATGAGTAACGATATAAATTGATTTAATTCTACTTTAAAATAACTCTTGGTCCGCTTTGTACAGAATTTAAAATGTCACAAAAAAACACCTTCTCCGTACAAAATTGATGTTTTGTCACCGACGGAAAAGTTGAAACTCGGGGCGCCCTCTACTGGCAAATAACTCAACTAGGCGCTTGATCCATGTCGCCGCTCCTAGCCTCATTCCTCTTTAAGATTCAATTAGTGAAACTTCGGGAAACTTCGTGAAACTTAGGGAAACTTCGGGAAACTTTGGGAAACTTCGGGAAACCGTGTTGCATGAGTTTCACTAATAATAGGCCCTGGTCAAAACTAGAGGGCGACAAGAATTAACGGCAGGAGCAAAAATTTTGGGAACTATCACTCGAGGGAAATACTTCTAGCGCCATATTTGTATAAGGAAAAATGTCCTTCCGGGCGATAATTGCTCGGGTTATAATTCCCAACGTTTCTGCTCCTGGCGTTAGTGCACATCTACAAACGAGAGAAAGGTAAAAAAGTCTTGAGCTGACGTCCATGCTAATAGAATTTTGAATCGATAAATGGCTTACTGCGAAAGCGCGAACGCAGCGCCACCCAAAAATTTACAAAAAAAAAATCATCACTGCCTCCGAGAGGTTGGTTGGCGTGCGCCCACACCCCCTGAGCCGATAGAAGCCGCCGCTTATGGAGAAGAGAACGAGCAAATGCCGCTGCCGAAATTTTTTGAGCGGCACACAATTCTAGTCAAAACCGTGAAGTGGTGGTGTAACAACAAAATCAAATGCAGTAAATAGTTAGTTGCGATGTCAGCCACTTTAAAATAGGAAGTACATGTACATGTCAATAGGTGGCACTAGGAGAAACTATATGATAGATTTGAATAACCGTTTGGTAATAGTTATTTTGATCACAAGGCACGAAAGTATAAAATTCAACCCTGTGCGAGAATCACACGTCGTCTCAACCAAAAATTTTCAACAACAACGAAATGCCTTCGGCGCTGGCAGCACTTCTCGCACATTGTTTTTGTGATCCTTGTGCTGTGAATAACTAGTCGTTTGCATCAGTTACTTTCGGCTTTCTTTTAGGAACCGAAAATACTTTCGGCCCTTTTTTAGGAGCCGAAAAATTTTCATATCCCTTGGCTTAATGAGATTTGCATTTTTCATTTCATTTCATTTTCGCCCCCAATTTTGCAGTACGAATTTTCGAGTAATAATTGAATCACTATCAGCGCCGACTTGAAAACATGAGAAAAACTATGAATTATCAAGCAGAACCTGTTCGAAAGTAATTTTATCATCTCTAAGGAAAGAATTTCCGATGAATATCTACTGCTGTTTTATTCTAGATTATAGTTCGGAACAGATCAGATATATCTTTTGTGTCAAATCGATCTGAAAAATTTTCAATCTGAATCTAATCTGAAAATTGTACTCTTGATCTGAATTCGATCTGATCTGATTTGATCTGAAATTAAGAGATCTAAATTTGATCTGACATCATTATGTGGGAAATTTGGTGAGATGAAGTATGAAGTGTGTAGCAAGTGTTTGGGACAATGTCGGATGATGTGGAAAGTGTGTGGGATGATATAGCAAGTGTGTGTGATGATGTATCAAGTGTGTGAGATGATATGGAAAGAGTGTGGGATAAAGTGAAACGTGTGTGGGATGATGCGAAAAGTGTGTGGGATGATGTGTGAAATGTGTGGAAACAAGTGGGAAGATGTAGACTTTCTACATGATCACACTTTATCCAATACACTTTCAATATGATTCCACTTCATCCCAAATCAAACCACACACTTTCCAATTCATACCACACACTTTCCAATTCATCCCACACACTTCCCACATCATCCTCCACACTTTTCACTTCATCCCACACAATGTCCACTTCATTTCACACACTTTCCACATAATTACAAACACTTTGCGCTTACAAAACTTAAGTATTTGCTGGCACCAAAAGTTTGATCTGAACACAATCTGAAAAAAAATCTGATCTGAATCTGAAAAATAAAGATATGAAATGTTCAGATCAGATCAGTAATCTGAACTGATCTGAAAATTCAGATTTTCCTTTCTTCAGATTCAGATCAGATAAAAACCATCTGTTCCGAACCCTGTTCTAGATTCTACCCTTCGATTGGTGAAATCTGCAAACTTTTCACATTTTATTGAGTAGACTGCTAAATGTCCACACTTTCTGTCTTGCATGCAACTCACAACCTTATGATCTTGCCCGCTGCTAGTGCTGCATGTAAAAAATCTTTTTCACTTCCCATAAAGTAGCGACTTAGCCGAAAATATATTCAAGACCCAACCTCTTTGAATTCAAATTCGAATGGAAATGGAAATTTGGTCCACCTTACTGCCCAGCTAATGTATTTAGAAGAAAAGCAAACAAAACGAACCGAAAAAAGCGAACAAAATATAGAAGGAGGAATAAATAAATTTATTACGACTCTTCTATTGGGACTTGGGGAGGCTTAATACTTTTGATTTATATTTTATTACCATTTTGACAAAAGAAAGTTTTTTTGTATTTTGTTTTCCTGCACCTAGGCATATACATTTATAGAGATAATACAAAGATCTCAGATCATCCGAAAGTTAAAGATTTGAAGAGGTCTGTTCTTCGCATTTGGTTTTCTACATATACTCACAATTATACCAGCTTCTATGTGTTCTTAGTGTGTTTGTTACATACTCCCATACAGCCTTTTACAGAAAAGAAAGAAAGCCATGTGCATATACGTAAAAAAAGAAAGAAAAGGTTTTTATGTTTGAACAAAGGCCAGCTTTAAGACTGATTGAATATAAAAAGTTCCACAGAAATAGTTGGTTTCAGTGAAGTATTTTTAGGCTTTGTTTTTTGTATGTGATTTTAAGGATACTTTTCATTCCAAGGATTTGATTTATTCGATAATGTGTTTAACACTTTTTCTGCTGTACATTACTACCAAGTGTATAACCAAACATTATGTATAAACACACATACCAACAAAGGGAAAGGAAATCTCAGAGGAAAATCCAAAAAATTCATGTTCATAAGCAGCTTGCTCCTAACTTTGTACTTTTTTTGCAAATTATTTGAATTCATGCATGTGAAAAGTGTCTTTTCCACAGGGAGTATAAGTTGAATTATTGTATTACATTCGAAAGTGTATAGACCAAAGTGCAGACAAAACCCGATGGAATTTCATGGACATCGCTACTACAAGGGAAAAGAGATTGCTGATGCCAATTACGGTTTGTAAAGTTTATTTATATTTTATTCTATATTCGTTTTGTAAGTGAACGTGTGAGCGTCTGACAATTACATTTCTAGCAACGGAAGAATATGATTACGGTAACGAAAGAGCGTTGGAAACAATCGAAATATTTTGTCGGCGCCAACAAAAATGTTGAAAATTTGTACAATTCCATTAGGATTTTAAAACGCTCCAAAAAATTCTGCAAATTATTGTTTGCGCACGAAGTATTAATTTCCGAGAAAAAAAAATTGATGATGATTTTCTGTCTCCCCTGTGATGCTAAAACAATTATCTATAAAAATATTTATTTTGTTCTTCATTTCATTTAATAATTTTCCTTGCGTTAAAGCACATTTCATCAAATGAGACAGTGAGGTTTTTCCATGTGTACAAACTCAGATATGTCGAGTCTTTTCTTTCACAAAAATCTCAAGTGTCCCTAATATCATATTATTCTATAGATCCACCATAAGGCAGGTCTATGTAGCGGAGGTGAAGTTGACAGAGAAGTGGTAGATTAGCATGGCTGTTAAGTAGGCTGGCCGAGTAGGTTTTAGGTTGGTGTTGTATGGGGGGACTCTTTCGCAAATTTCTACAAATCTGCAGACTATCCTTCATGAGTGGTGTTCCTAATCGGCTTTTGCCACCGATGCGCGTGTCCTGATGCCTTGCCTGGACGACGAAATAATTTTTCTTTACTTTCAGTTTTTGAGCTGCAAAAATTTGACTTTTGTTTCTTATTGCGTAGATTGTTTAGAGTAAATTTAAATTTTTGCATGTAAAAACTGAAAGTGTTGAAAAATTATTTCGTCGTTGGGCCCGGCATTTGTGACGCAATTTTTTTAACACAACGTTATTTTGTTTTAAAAAAAAGCGCTGTAATTTTTACAGGAAATTAAAACTTTGAACACAAGATTCCATTCAAACAAACTTCTGCGTATTATCAGCGACAGCGTCACCTCAAGCGATATGATTAATTTTGGAAGCAGACTTACGGACTGCGTCACACTCTACCTTTAAAGAGGTTTTTGTTGTGATATCAGTCGTTTTGGAAGTTTTCAGTTGTTAAAAAATTTCTATTTTTTGAAAAAAATTTTCTCCGAAAAAAAATTTTCTCAGAAAAGAAAATTTTTTTAGAAAAAAATTTCTCCGTAAAAATTGCCTTCGAAAAAATTTTCTCAGAAAAAAATTTTCTCAGAAAAAGTTTTTTTTCTCAAAAACATTTTCTCAAAAAAAAAATTTTTTCTTCAAAAAAAATTTTCTCTGAAAAAAATTTTTCTCCAAAAAAAATTTTTGTCCAAAAAAATTTTTCTCCAAAAAAAACACCTTCGGCTACCATCGGAACACTTCGTATCACTTTCGGTTTCCTTCAGAATACTTTGTGTCACCTTCGCCTCGCTTCGGAACACTTCGTGTCACCTTCGGCTACCTTGGGAACACTTCGTCTCGACTTCGGCTACCTTCGGAACACTTCGTGTCACCTTCGGCTGCTTTCGGAACACTTCGTGTCATCTTCGGCTGTCTTCGGAACACCTCGAGTCACCTTCGGCTACCTTCGGAACACTTCGTGTCACGTTGGGCTACCTTCGGAACACTTCGTGTCGACTTGGGCTACCTTCGGAACACTTCGTTTCACCTTCTGCTACCTTCGGAACACTTCATGTCACCTTCAGCTACCTTCGGAACACTTCGTGTTACCTTCGGCTACTTTCAGACACTTTGTGTCACCAATTCTTCTCAGTAATTCATATAACGTTCCTGAAGAAACCACCTGTCTCGGTATTCTTATTCAGAATTTAGCAAAAAATCCAAGATGGTGTAACTTTGACAGTTGGCAGCCATTTTCATAAAATGCTAAAAATTCTCCTGACCAAACTCTATAAATTTCCTGAAGAAACCAACTCTCTAGTTATTGTCAATCCGGAGCTAAAATTCGAAAACTCCGAGCATTACCAAAAAAACCCTCAAAATTGACCACTTTTCCACATGCAACGGCTTTTCCAGAATTTTCCCGGAAAAGCGGCAAAGAACATAGAACATAGATAGATAGATAGAAACCGACAGATCAGATAAAAAGTTTTCATAATGATGAGAACAATAGAAAAATCCATTGGCCATACAAAAATGTCATTTTCAAACCTCGATATCTCAGCCAATTTTCAACCGATTTTGATGAGTCTGGGCTCGTTGGAAAGGCGCTGCGACGTAGTTTTTGCAAAAATAATTTGGAGGGGGAGGGGGACGAGAGGAAAAAACTTTGCCGATATATGGCTCCTTGTCCCAAAGATTTTTGTATTGAGTTTTTGGGTTTGTGGATATTTTTTTGGGGTGTGGGGACTGCGTCATGCCCTCCGCTACCGCTCCGGGCATGATCCTTGTCCCAAAGGTTTTTGTATGGAGTTTTTTTGGGTTTGTCGACGTTTTTTAGGAGTGTGGTGACTGCGTCACACACTCCGCTACCGCTCCGGGCATGATTCTCACCGACTTTGCCTTAAGAAGCAAACTTCAAGCTGCCGTAATTATATAGAGATGGATCGTCACTCCCAATTCTAGAAGTTGCTTTATCCCGCGATTAGAATATTTTTCCCTAAAACCCTGAAACACGTGCTCTCTAAAATTTGAATCTCTAGAAGTGGCCATTTACCATGATTGGGCTATTTTTCCTCAAAACCCTGAAACACACGTTTTCTAAAATTTTATTCTTTACAACTTTGCCCTTGTCAGTAAATCTCCATATTGCATAGTTAAGCAAATATAGACGAAAAACCATCTGCTTTCGTATATGGCCGTGATAATCAATTTCATCCATTTCACTGGTCCCTGTGCCCAGACCACTGATTTGATTTATACTTAAGTCATGTTTCCAGTTTTGTGAGATCAAATGCTTTCGTTTGACACCAAAATGATCAATTGCGATGCTATACTTGCTGAGATATTCGCGAAAAAGTTTCACCGACTCTCGAAAATCCATGTCCGACCTCCACTTCTTCGACTAAATCTCCGAAACTGCTTGACCGATTTTGCTCATCTTCGAACTTGTATCATGGGAGGCATGAACCTCTCAGGGAAAAAAGTTTAGGGTGCTCGGTTGAGCCGGTTGGAACGGACGGACAGACGGACATTTTTTTATTGCTGATTCGTCATCTCTAGATGCATCCCCCAACTGCCACCTCGATCTACCCCATGTTACATTAAAATTGTTTGTAGTAAACGTATAGGACCTTTGTTCTTCGTACGAGTCCAAACTTTCTAAAGAACAATAAAAACTTTATTAAACAAAATAAGTCAATCTTCGGCCTCTACCATAGCGTTGCGTAATTTATTGGGAGTCGCTTATCATTGCGTTTTTTTTTAGATACCTAAGGAAGAAAACCACTATTTACCTCCCACAATTGAGCGTAACTAGCGATAAAAATTATTTAGTCTCATGTGATTGTCAAATTCACACTCTTCGAACGATTGTTTACTCCCCCAGTTGCTTAAATAACTGTTGTACGGTAGTTGCTTAAAGTGAAGCTTTGGATAATATACAACATCCATTGCCGCTTCCCTACTGGTTTTTTCTTATTATGAATTTATAACATCGGATTCAGCACATTTTTCAAAAGCAGCGAAAAGGGATCGTAAAGTCTAGGAATAAAAATTATTTCCACATAAACTATGCAGCTTAACGATGACCAACGAAGCGTGAGGGTGCAATTATTACGCCCATTCTATTGCTAAACAAATGTGTCGGAAAATTATGAAGTAGGGTATGTGATAAGAGTGAGTTATTGCCTGAAACCCCTTAAAATTCCAAAAATAAATATAAATTTTCAGATCCATTCAATTGCGCATTCAAATAATATTTCTCTATTAAAAGTCATTCCCCAGCTTTTCACTCGCTTTCGCTTGATTTATTTTGTATTTCTTAGTATTTATTTTTGACTATATCTCATACTCAAAAGCCTGAATTCGTTCTCGTGAGGATAGAAGGAATAAAACTTTCTTATTTATATGTATCGTATTCAAATATTCAATTCCAACTTGAAAGTTTGTTTGACTGTGTCATTAGGCAATAATAGCGATACAAAAACTTTCTGAAGGTTTTTGTAAAATAATAAAGCAAAATGTCTTTACGACGTCCTAAATGTATTCAATGAAAAACTTGTTTATGAAGAAAAGTATTCAACTCATAAATATTGATAAATAATAAATCAAACAGAGTTTTTATTGGTAGTTTTGGTAAAGGTACTTCACATGTCAAAGGTTACGATGTCATGCATGTTCCCCTTCCACTCATGGCAAATCCATAAAATGTTGCCATTGCCAAGTGGATCAAGAATGTGTAAATGGAAGCACACAAGTACATGAGTGAATGTGAGCACAAGTGTTTACGACTGTAAAAATGTTACCAGCAATGCTCAACTGAACCGATTTTCATATTCATATGGAAGTTTAATAAAACGGTATTTGGATTTAAAGGCGACTTTCGGTCAGATTTGTAAATATTCATTCAATTTTTCTACAATAGTTTTTTTTGCAATTCACCGACGAAAAACTCGCTTTTTCGTGCGTCGTTGCGGTGTCGCATGAGGTCATTTTTCGCACTAGTGCGTAAAAACCGATTTTACGCACTAGTATTAGAGATGTGCGGGTCACCCGAAACTATGAAAAATCCGACCCGAACCCGAACCCGACCGAAAATATTCATCGGGTCGGGTTCGGATCGGCTCGGGTTTGGGTCAGGTCGGATTTCCGTAAAAATTTTTTCGGGTTCCTCCGGTCTTCTATTTAAATTTCATATTTTGCAACGCTGGCTGATGTAAATTTCCACTCTAGACTTTCAGTTAGTACTACACTTACGGAAATATATTTTTGCATCAAATAGAATTTTGTACTTCTGAGCAGCTTTTTAACACTGCAAAAACTTGCACAGAAGTACAAAATTCTATTTGATGCAAAAATATATTTCCGTAAGTGTAGATTGGAAACACTCATTCCATTGTTTACGATGATATATGATTAACCAGAAAAGTCTAGAAGTTAGTCGGGTTTAGTATGCCTCTGCATTTATATCCTCTGCATTTATATGCCTCTCCATTCATATCGGGTCGGGTTCGGTCCGGGTCGGGCTTCGAAACAGTTCGGTTAGCGAGTTTTGGGTTTCGAAAAAAATTTTCGGGTTGGGTTTTGAAAAAAGGTCGACCCGCTCATTTCTACTAAACTAGTATGGTGCGAAAAGTAATTGGAAATTCGACACATTTTCGCAAACGGAAACACGCAGGGAAAAGCTCGTTTTTTGTCGGTGAATTGCAAAAAACGTTGTTTGATACACGTTACGTATGCTCTTAGTTTAACGCGCACGACGTGTTGCCGAACTCGCCTTCGGCTCGTATCGGCAATCTCACATCTAGTGCGTTAAACTACCTTCATACGTACCTTGTATCAAAAACTACTATTATGTAACCGAGTGCAAAGAACTTAGATGTGCTAGGACTCGAGGCACCGCAAGCCTATACACATCGTGTGGCTACGAAAGGGAGAACATAAAGCGATCGGCTAAATGGCGTACAAAACAACAATATCCTTACGGATATTCAAAATTATGCTGATCTTTTATTGTCGCTGCCTAGGTTGTCAATTCGTAGCATCAGATTTCATCAGGCAACATTTCTGTTTTTGATGAACAGAGACATCTACCTTTTTTCATACATTCGTACGGTTCAACACAAAAGCTGAGTCGTTTTTATCCAGTGGCGCCACCATTGTTTCATTGAAAAATACGGTTCAGTAGAAAGCAAATGACACTATCTATCGGTTTAGCTGAATTCTTCTTACTGCTGAAATTACAAAAGCGAAAAAGCGCAAGGGTGCAAAAAGCGCACATGTGATTTCATATGTTGCATACGGAATAGGACCGTCTGAAGCCTTCGTTATGACACTCAGTTGCATAACAGTTTTTTGTATATTAACAATAAGTGTGGGAAAATTGAGAGTACGAGTGTCAACGATTTATACCGGGTTTTTTATATGAAATGATTGTGGACACCACTCTACGAGGGTTGCACTCTAAGTAATGAGCCTAAGTAAGAAAACAAAACATTTCAATTTTGAAATCGACTTGATTGTTTTTCAAAATATTCGCCATGGAGATCAATACACTTTTTCATTCGTTTGAACCAGTCGTCGTAGCATTTTTTCCACTGAATTTCGGACACCTCAGAAACATGCATTTAGAAAACCTCAACCGCCTCTTCAGGCGTTGTAAATCACATTTCACGGAGTTTTTTCTTCACGGACGGGAAAAAAAGAAATCATTAGGTCCCAAATCAGGACTATACGGCGGATGGACCATCAATCGAACGTTTTGAGTGGCTAAAAATGCCGTTGTTTGGGCCGACGTATGAGAGCTCGCATTGTCATGATGCAGGATAATCGACCGTTTTGAGTTTTTTTCCTTATTTCGTCGAACGCTTCAGGCAAACAAATCGTAGTGTACCAATCAGAATTGACGATCCTTAAGTGCCACAGTTGCGAATACCGAAGAAACAGGCGACCATTTTCTTCGAATTGATGCGAGAACGAATAACTATCGTTGGATTCGGCTCGTCTTGGAACACCCAAACAGTAGATTGTTGTTTTGTTTCTGGTTCATATGCGTAGATCCACGATTCGTCACCTGTATATACGTCGTACACCATATTTGAAGCACCTCTGTTGTATTTTTTCAATATTTCTTTGCGCCAATCGACACGGGTCTTCTTTTGAGCGATAGTCAAATTATGTAGGATCCAGCGAGAACAAATTTTTTTTACGGCCAAGTGTTCGTGCAAAATTGCTTGTATGCTTTTCATGCCAACGCCCAAGATTGCCTGAATCTCACGGTAGGTTGTATGACGATCAACCAATATCATTTCACGCACAGCATCGATCATTCAGGTGAAACGACCGATTTTGGACGACCTTCACGAAATTCGTCAACCAGCGACTTACGGCCCCGATCAAATTCATTGTACCAGCGCTTTATTGAGCAAAGGATGGTGCTTCCTCGCCATATAGTGAGTTGAACTTATCTAAACACTCCTGACGAGATAATCCTCGACGAAAATTATGAAAAATTAAGGCACGAAAATTTTCACGAGTTAATTCAATTTCTTCACTGACCAGCAACTTTCTGATGACTGTAAACAATACAAGAAAGGGCGCGATGTCAAAACGTTCCAGTGACACCATCAAAAATGTCAGACTTTAAAGTAAGTACGCCATTTTTTCGAAATTTGAATTGGTATTGCCCGAGGCTCATTACTTAGAGTGCAACCCTCGTATTGTCTCTTTCCTACGTACTATCGAGGAATGAGCAGGTCATAGTTGGCTGCACACTTCCATATGAATGTCCGCTGTATAATTTGTCGCAACATAAAGCAACAAGGCCTTTACTTAGCATATTAGGGATAAGAGAAGGATAAGGGACAACAAATTTTCCACTTCGTTTTTTCGCAAAAAGCGAAGAAATTGCCGCAGAAAATAGGAAGGAAAAGTGTGCAGCCGCTGAAACTGCTGCTGCTGATTTTTTAAGAAAGTTTGCCGGCATTGGATTCTAGTAAATAAGTGTATGCTTAACAAATAGTTTAACGCAATAAAGCGACGACTTTTATTCAAGTGCATTACCTGTGCCACTTATGTTTGTAATTTGATGGTACTTTCCCCCCGTCCCTTTACGTACTCTTTTTCCGTCAGTGGTTTCAAATATGACACTTTATAGACCCCCTCCCCGCTGTCAAACGGATCACCAGTTCTACCTGTCGAATGCATATTTCAATGCATAAATTCCCTTATGATGATTCTTCCCGAGTACAAAGTGCTTCGACAACTGGGGTGAAAGAAATTGATATTCTATGTCTACACCTTCAAACTGTTTAATTATTAACACGCGTTTTTATATGATAAAATACTTACTACGGTATCAACTGTGATACATTCATTGTCGCAACGCTACACCTAACACGCAGGATATGTTTAAAAAAAAGTACACTTAACGACACTTTCAACAGCGTGTCTCACGTAAAAATGGGATGTAATCCAAATTCTATCCCAGAGAACCAGATCAGCGTGTCTCGTTCCATGTCAATCGTAAACCACATAATGCTCCGGTTATGTGGTGCGAGAATGTGTATTTACATGGATATAACTGCTTAGACATACCTGCCGATATTGAATAGAAAGATGTTCTTCGTACATGTTATTATGTTCTCGTATACATTGGTAAAAGAAGGTCGTGTGTTGTGCCTAACGTTAGGTGTAAACTGAATAAAAACATGACGTGAAGTCACGTAGGTGAAGTAAAGTCGCCTCTCACCTAGCCTTAAAATTTGCACGTATACGGAATTTAAAGTGAAAAATGTTTATGGAAGCACTCCTTAAACATTAATGATAGATTATTGCTGTAGGACACAAACCGAATCATTAATCGAGTTCTATACAATGAAGTGTACCCTTCAAATACGAATTTTATTTCCTCATATTCGCATTCATTGCGAAAATATATGAAAATAAATGTGAAAATATTATTGGCAGTTACACTCTTAGCTTCGCTAGAACTGTAATTTTTGTCAGAGATTAAATTTCAAAAAAAAAAATCGATGGATAGCAATCGACTTAGCAATAAATATTTTCAACTTTTCGAAAATGAAAAATTCCATGAAATACATTCTCTCGCTGTCTTAAAGCACGGGTCGATCCTCTGATGCGCTTTATTCTGGAATTTTCTTTGCACATCTCAGAAATCAATTTTCCTCCAAGCAATTTCCAGAAAATTTCAATTTGGATCCATTTCGACGATGCTGTGATTTCCTTAGTGTGTTATTGTTTCTCAGACGTATACGAAATAGGACGGTCTATGAGTCTTATTACTGTATGGGTTATGAAATATATCGCTTTATGATTTTGCAACATGTGAGTGTATTATGCAACATGAAAGCATATTATATAGCGATGAAGTATTTTATACCTCAAACAATCAAAATAGTTAGCAAGACGTCTTATCATCTCATTTAAGGCTCAATGATATAAAATGTTTCCGTGATGTTTAATGTTCCTACACAGTCCATAATTATACTTACAGATGGTATAAAATACTATTTGCCAGTATAAAAAGCAATTTTGCGCAATTTTTCGTTTTTTCTCGTCAATTCGAATGTTTTTATGATTGAAAAACTAAAATGTCAAATATATTGAATGAAGTATTCGATTGAGTATGCTGAACAAAATGTTTGTTTAGTGATCGTACGGGTCAGATTTTAGCTCCGAAAGCTTTGAGTTAAATAGATTAAAGTGAATATTAGCAATAATAATAACAACAAAGACATCACACATTTTATGTTCTTATGAATAAGTAAAATTACCTACGTTACGTGACATGTAAGCTTATTCGACTGAATATTGGTTTTATCTACTGTCGCACCAATGAGACGTAACAGTCAGAATGGTGCTGTTATTGTATATCATTGAATGTAATGGTCGAAATAGAATTCAACGTTGCCTTGTCATATTGCGCAACCAAAAATGTTGTTCGAAGTCGAGACAATATTTCTATAATTTTGTGGAGAGATGAAAAAGTGTATTATGGACATTGTGAATAGCATCTTCAATGTTCAGCAATAAAAACCGAATCTAAAGTAACTTACAGGAAATGGAATTGTGTAACGTTCGGATAACCCGTGTGTGTCGGTAGTGTTTCATAGTATTTTAATGACGGTTTCCCCATTTTTAAATCAAATACAGCTATACACAATAATAATGACCCGCTATTTGGAATATCACCGTTTTCTATATTTCTATAATTCTCCGACGCCATTTGCAATAACATACGATATGAGAGAAGTCGGAGAAGTCATAGAAATAGAGAAAACGGTAATATTCCAAGTAGCGGGTCATTCTTATTGTGCATAGCTGTAGATGTTGCAAAACATATAATCGAGTAAATCAACCCACCGATACAGAGATGTGTTGGTGATATATAAGTGATTTCCTGCATTTACAATTTACATAAGGAAATTGCAAGATTGTTCACATCTTCGATTATTAATCATGCCCGGAGCGGTATCGGAGGGCGTGACGCAGTCCCCACACCCAAAAAAAAACGTCCAAAAACCCAAAAAATTCCATACAAAAACCTTTGGGACAAGGCAAACTTTTGAGTTTTTCTCCTTGCCCCTCTTCTTCTTCAAATTATTTTTGTTCTATCTATGTTTTATCTATTAATAATTTTCGATCTCGAGAACTAGACAGCCGATCTTCCTGAAATTTTCAGCGAATTTCAGTCTCGGCACCAAATGAAAAATTTCATATGCCGCTTTTCCGGGAAAATTCTGGAAAAGCCGTGGCATGGGAAAAAGTGCCCGGAGTTTTCGAATTTTAGCTCCGGAGTGACAATAGCTACAGAGTTGGTTTCTTCGGGAAAGGTATAGAGTTTGGTCAGGAGAAGTGTTGCGAAGGTAGCCGAAGGTGACATGAAGTGTTCCGAAGGTAGCCTAAAGTGTTCCGAAGGTAACCGAAGGTGACACGAAGTGTTTCGAAGGTAGCCTAAAGTGACACGAAGCGTTCCGAAGGTAACCGAAGGTGACACCAAATGGTCCGAAGGTGACACGAAGTGTTTGGAAGGCAGGCCAAGGTGACACGAAGTGTTCCGAAGGTAGCCGAAGTCGACACGAAGTGTTCCCAAGGTAGCCGAAGGTGATACGAAGTGTTCCGATGGTAGCCTAAGGTGTTGGAGAACAATTTTTTTGGAGAAATATTTTTTTGGAGACAACTTTTTTTTGGAGAAAATTTTTTTTAAGAAAAATTTTTTTGTTGAAAATTTTTTTTTTTTCTGAAAATTTTTTCGGAGACAATTGTTTTTTCAAGACACTTTTTTTTCGAAGACAATTTTTTTCGGTGACAATTTTTTTTCGAAGACAATTTTTTTTCCGGCATTTGTGACGCAATTTTTTTAACACAACGTAATTTTGTTTTAAAAAAAGCGCTGTAATTTTGTCAGGAAAGCAAATCTTTGAACGCAAGGTTCCATTCAAACAAACTTCTGCGCATTATCAGCGACAGCGTCACCTCAAGCGATATAATTAATTTTGGAAGCAGACTTACGGACACAGTCTCACATTCACACTCTTAACACACTCAGTGTGAACGGCTTTTTTCGCTGAATTCGATGATGTGATCATCATGACCAATAACATACTATAACTATAGACTGGCAGTCTTTGACAAAAAATTAGCACAAATTGAAGCAAAAATGAAATGCGAAATGTTTAGTAGTGTTGGTAAATTACGTAAAATTTATGAGGATTACGTATTTTGAGCGGAACAAATCAGCGTGAATTGTGTATGTGTGTGCGATGTGCGTACTATACACGAATTACGTATTTTCATTTTGGCTGTTGGGTACGTAAACCCAGTCTATAATATATAAAATATAGACTCTATATATTATTATGTCATTGATCATGACCAATCCATCACCTTTACATCATTTGCATAACAAATATACATAATTTTTCTTCACTGTCACGTCAATTTTATAATATTCTAAATAGTTCGAACATCTGTCCGATGGACAACCTATACAGGTTTTCTCGCTTTGTCTTTTTTTTTTTGGTCCAACGACAAAGTTAGGTGGAAATCAGTAGCGTATTCCTTTTAAGAATATGCCTTATAGAAATTCCTGACATCCGCTTTTTTATTTCGCTACACACACTGACTTTGCGAAAAAAAAAGATCTTTCTGTAGAAAAACAGGCATACATTGCGAGTGTTTTCGAGGGAACAATTCAAACGTTGTTCTTTTAGTGGAAACGAAAAGAAAAATATTTTGAAAGTCATTAGGTGAAGAAGCATCTAATTGAAATCATGGTTATTATGGATAATGAGATGTTTGCTATTTTATAAATGAAGGCATCGTACATTCATATTTGATTTTCATCAATTTGAGAATTTTTTTTATCATTTTGTTGCTTTATTACAATGATATCTTAAGCCATCCAAACAAGAAGTGAGGTACTTTATATCACCTACGCTAACAATTTAGCGGCAACAACAATTTCTCTTAATATCCAATTTATTCATCACAATATTCATCATTTTCATCCGCACAAAAAAAAATCTGAGAAAAAGCTTAGGTATGTTGTTCCACATTGACGTATAAAAATATAACGTTGTGTTCAAAGCACATAAACATTAAATATGCACCCTCTTTCAATAAAGAAAAAAAAAGGACATTTTTTCCTGTTATTGTATGTACCTCTCGCGTTGGGTCTCGTTATCAAATTAAAAATAATTTAATCAGCGAATCTTCGCGGTCATACAATATTTATGAAAAATAGAATAATAAAAAAATATACGAAATATAAAAGTGGGAAATGTGGACAAAATTACACTCGCCGAAAAGTTTACTCAAATGAATAAATTTACATTTTTTTTCAGATGAGCCACCTGTCAGTAGCGATCGTGAATTGAATGGACCGAGTGAAATTTTAATGAAATTGAAAACTTCTCTTTCCTAATTTAGTTGCGAAAATTCATCATTTTCATGCTGAAATGGGTAGTATAATGGCTAAATTAGCTGCATAATGAATTTAAGTGTAGCACTGCAGCGGGAATTAATAAACAATGTTTTCGACGTACAAATTTTATATCTAGAGTGTAGATATGATATTATAAGTCATTCTCAACTGAAAGTGCGACATCTATTATCATCGTAACGTCGATATAATGAACTAAAGAAATCTGCTCCAGTGACACCGAGTTCACTGGGGCAACGGGGACGGCTGCCCGCATGCGAGAGTTTGTAGGGGGTTCTATTTAGGCGTATGGATATTTACATCATATTTACAATTACATTTCATTCCTATTTTTGTACGGTATTATCATTAATTACAGTACTCTATGCTTAACATTACGTCTATTTCTGTGTAACATTCTTGACGACGCCGGGAGAATAGCATGGCTAACAGGTTCGGCATTTCCATTGTGAATATGTTGCTGTTTTTCGTGCGAGCCTAACATATTATGTCGGGCCACCATCATTCACACATTGTTTTTTTGTTCTTCATATTTCCGATGTACTCATATGCCCAGTATGACGCCATCTATGAAAGACTAGTCGGGGTTATCATGTCGACAAATTTCCCCATCAATTTCTCCTTCGTCCACAAGGTGACACCACAGCAAGGTACTGAGCTCCATATATGAGTGACGTCACATTTTTCATATGTACTTTGTAGGGGGTAATGCCCCCCATGAGAAGTATTTTGTGGGAACGCACAAATGAAATATGAGTTTGACGTTAACACAAAGTGAGTTAGAAAAACAGAAAGACAAAGTAGCCGTAAATTTTGTGAATTTTTAGGCAAGTTGAAAAAGTCTTTTTCCCATCAACTCATTACTTCAAAAGTTCACATAATGTTCGCTTCGCATCGTCTTCTAACACGATTCACCAACGAAAAACAAGAGTCGTCAATATTGTTCGAAAAAGAGTTTGATTGAAAAGAAACTTTGGTCTAAAGCGTTGTGGAAACACGTCACTAGGGAATGTAGACCGGTTTAAACCGAACAGGTTTTTCGGTAAACCTAACGATTTTGCGCCTTATAAAACCGCGGTTTTTGGCTCCAAAAACCGTTTTTTACAGATAATCGGTTTTCTGATTTATACGCCGAAAATTTTAACTTTTTCTAAAAAATTTATTTTTGGTTATCATTTTTTATCACCTATGAGCAACCCACTTCGATTATGAAACGTGACCCATTTATTCAATAATTTCATTTTGCACGCGATTGTCCTATAACTTTCAATTTTAACTTCATCGAAAGCTTTCGAAGAACGTCTAAAATCTTTGGAAATTCTTTTCGAAAATATCAAAATGAAAGAAAACGCTTCAAATATAAAAGCTCATAGAAAAATTAAAAAAAAAACGAAATTAATAAAAAATCGTATATTATTAGAAGGCGTAACATAACAAGCTGCAACTCTATTTGTAGCTTGAGTGGCTGTGTATCATCATAATTAAGCAAAAACCATTAGAAATTGAAGGTGACTCAAGGAAATCCAACTTTAATTTTGTGCTGATAGATCAACAACAAATACCACAAGCAATCATAACAGATGACGAGGCAAATTCACTTGCTATACTGGGACAGGCACAAGCGGCACCTATGATTTCAATCGAAAGAGCTGAAGTTGCAGGTAAAACGGTCACGAAACGTAAATCGAATGACACTCATTACGTCTCACCGAAAAAAGCAAAACAAACTTCGACGACAACGAAATCAGACCAAAATACTTCACCCAGAATTCCGACATACAATCCATTTGGATTATTAAATAGCAATGAAGACTTAAGCAAGTTGAATTCCAGAGAAAATGATAGAATCAATAAGGAAATCCTCCGAAAAAAGAAAAACAGTAGATTGAATCCCCGACCGAAAAAACAAGAGAAGTGCCCGCCAATCATCATTACTGAACTGTTCAAGGACCCAAAAGGAGCCATTAACAACGACGAAATAAAAACTGAACTGTCAAACATGAAGGTGACAGTTCTGAACGTTCAACCAATGAAATCAATGGATAAGAGATAACTCAACATGTATATTGTCACCCTTGCCAATGGCTCTAAAATCGACGATGTAAAAGGCAATATCAAGTACCTCTACAACCAAAGAATCACCTGGGAACCTTTCATCAAAAAAACTGTTGAAACACAATGCCGTAAATGCCAGCAATATTTATCAAAAATACAAAAAGCCACAAAACCAAAGGAAAATCCGCTGAAAGAAGAAATGAAACCAGAGGTAATTTTGAAGAGATCCAACCAACTGATTTTCCTAGAGATATACTTAGTGAAAGAAATGCATTTCCCCTAGTTAGAGATACTAATAGAAGCTACAATCAGGTACTGCGTTCTGCAGACTCCGCCAATAAAAAACCCAGTTTCCAATTTCTGAGTATTGAGATAACGAGTCTTTTTCAATGTGATATTAGTGTGCTAATGGCTAAAATTAAAGATTTTGTACCGTCCTATAGAAGCCAAAATAACTCTACTTTAAAGCAGATTATGATCATTGACTTCCTTGCCCAGTGTGTCTGATGTCCAATAAACAATTAAAAATAATAGCTCTGAACGTTAACTCTATTGTTAAATCCACGAGAAGGTTAAAACTAGAATGGCTCCTGCAATCGCGCAATCCTGACATTTTGCTCCTCAGCGAAACGAAGCTCAACCCGAAAAACAAAGTCTGCTTCCCATCTTACTACATTTACAGAAACGACAGGCTTACGGACAACGGTGGCGGCACGGCAATCCTTATCAGAAATGATATTAAACATGAGATTTTGAACACCCCGACACTAAGTAAAGCGGAAGCGTCTGTTGTTAGGCTTCCTCTAAATGGGTCTTCGCTAGTGATTGCCTCATTTTACACTGCTAAAAAGCTGCTAAGCGAAGACGTAAACCGTCTCCTACATGCGGACCGAAATGTTTTTGTTGGCGGTGACTTCAACGCAAAGCATGTGAGTTGGCATAGTCTCAATAACAACGCAGATGGTAACGTGCTAAATGAGTACCTGTTGAAAACGGGCAACCTTCAACTGCATTACCCAGACGATTACACGCGCAAGAGGAGTGAGAGTAATCCCAGTACGATTGACATAGCCGTGACAAGGAATGTGAAAGTTTTGAAACCCAAAGTTATTCCATACGATTCTGACTACGATGCAGTCGAATACATCGTAAATCTGAGCAACGATGTCATGTATGAATCGCCAGTGGAACATTTCATGTATAAACAGGCTGATTGGAAAAAGTTCAGTAATCTACTAAACTCGAACTTACCAGACGACGAAACTGATCTCAATTCAAATGACGACATTGACGATTATCTGAAAATATTTTCCCAAGAGGTGCTCAACGCCATGAATGAGTCGATTCCAAAGAAAAGCTTTAGCGGCAGCAATGATTTTCCGAATGACATTAAACTCCTTATCGAGTACAAAAATAAACTTCGACGTAGTAATCACCGAAAGGGACGCAAGCTGAACCCATTGATAAACCGCCTAAACTCACTAATCGAAGAAAAAATTGGTAAATACCGTTCGCAAATGTACAATCGAAAGCTGAAAAACATTCGCCCCAATGGCAAAATGTATGACAATATCGGAAAGCTGTTGAACAAAACATTCCAGAAGCCGCCACTAATTAAGGATGACGGTAGCGTCATAAGTAACGTGAAGGACCAAGCGTATTCCACCAAATTCACGGACAAAATAGACATCTTGGCGATCCCTTGTTTACTGACCACGTCCGAGAAACCGTTAACACATTTGCTGACACCGGCCTTGAGACAGATGAATATATTCCCACCAACGCGGAAGAGGTCAGAATGATCTTGAAATCGCTGAAAAATAAAAAATCGAAGGGACCAGACTCCATACCGAATCTGATCCTTAGGAAGCTGCCACCGAAGTGTATTCAACTATTAACGAAGATTTGCAACGCGTGTCTCAGAAATCGATACTATCCAGAGCAGTGGAAGTTGGCTCATGTACTACCTGTATTGAAGGCTAATAAAGACCCGAACGACCCTAAAAATTTCAGGCCGATAAGTCTGCTATGTAACCTTAGTAAAGTTCTGGAAAAGGTTGTCTATAGAAGAATACTCGATTTCTGCAACGCAAACAAAATTATCCCGAATACACAATTTGGTTTCAGATCCAAGCATTCAACGGTGCATGCACTCATAAAAATGATCGAAGACGTAGGAAGGGGCTTCAACGACGACAAAGTAACTATTGCAATATTTCTAGATATTGCTAAGGCCTTCGATACTGTTTGTATTGACGGGTTAATCTATAAATTCATCCAGCTGAAATTCCCAGCCAGCATAATCTGTGTGCTGAAGTCCTACCTTGAAGGAAGGAAGTTTCAAGTGATGGTGGGCAGCTCCTTCTCTAAAAGTAGTGAAATATTGGAGGGGATTCCCCAAGGATCGGTGCTCGGACCACTCTTATTCCTAATTTATATATCAGCCATTCCACTGCTAACTGAATTGAACTTGACATTATTCGCTGACGACACAAGTGCATACAAATCGGCGAATTGTTCTAGGCAGGCCTGCAAAAAAATTCAAGAACAACTGAACACATTGGAGGTATATTACAAAAAATGGAAAATTAAGGTCAACGCAGACAAGTCCGAGGCTATGCTCTTCAGGAAAGGAAAGATTAGGAAAGTAGATGACGATCTTTTTCTGACATTCGACGGAACGAAAATTGAGTTCAGTAACTGTGTCAAACATCTGGGTTATCGTTTTCAACCTAACCTTAAACACAACGAGCATGTAAAACACTCCAAAACTAAAGCAACCATTGCAGTGAGAATGTCGTACCCGATTTTGAAAGTGAATAACGGAATCTGCGCTGAGGTCAAAACCAAGATATACAGTTCGATCATTCGCCCAGCACTGACGTACGCCATACCCGCATGGA
>CM055404.1:33520479-33641291 GCA_029228625.1 Pseudolycoriella hygida
TTAAAACAAAAATTTTTCGGCATTTTTTATTTCCATGAGACATCAAGAAGTGAATCAGAGAGTATATTTCAATTACGCGGCGCCGTTAACGAACAAAGTAAAAATTATATACAGAAAACGAAAAATTGATGTGGTGTTCGCGAGTGAAAACAAGTTGGGGAGCCATCTACGCTCGACAAAAGACAGAATTAATAATCGTGAAAAGTCAGGTATTTACGAAATTAAATGTGAGATTTGTAATAAAATCTACACAGGCCAAACACGAAGATCGGTGATGAAACGTTACAAAGAAAACTGTTCCCACATAACATATAATAGGCCTGAAAAATCTGCGGTAGCAAAGCATGTCTTAAAAGATTTACACGCAAACAAAGGACATCTGAAATTAAAATTAAAAAAGCAAGTGTCAAGACCATGTAAACTGGATGTTGGGAAAGTTTATACATGCATCGAAACATGAACACAGACCCAGCACCGATCATCTCACCTCTGTTCAATTTTTAATAATAAAAGAATTTATGTTTAATTGTGATTCGTGAAAGTCTGGTGTGTTAAAATTTTCGATGTATAGATCCAGATAACCAGCCTTAAAAGGAATCGCGACTGATGATGACCGAGTTGTGGTCGAAATATATTTCACGGTAAGTTTTAGTGAAAACTGGAATAATTTTCGTTAAAAATATTTCAATTGTGCTTTCTAAAAACGGAAGAGAATTAATAAATTAATAATATTTTCGATATGTCAATAGTTATTTTCATGACAAGGCACTATAGCTATAATGTTTCGAAAATTTGCAAAATTAATATCTCGTAAGTTGTTGGAAATTTTGGAAAACAATGTTCTACAAAGTTGTGGACAATATATTACTGCATATTGAGCCCAAGTCGAATATCAAAATGGCGGCTTCCTCGACCGGAAGTAACAAATATCTTCGGAAGTAAGCCCCGTAGAAACATATTTTCGTCACGAAAGTCTGGGAATGTGCTTCCGCTTAATTTTGGGATATTGCAAAATACAAAATGGCCATAACCTAAGCCGGAAGTGGCTTGCAATATCACAAAATTAAGCGGAAGCACATTCCTAGACTTTAGTGAAGAAAGTTTGACTGTATGTCGTATATATCAGAAGTTACAAGGCACTTCCGGTTTAGGTGGCAGCCATTTCGTATTTTGCAATATCACAAAATTAAGCGGAAACACATTCCGAGACTTAAGTGAAGAGAGTTGGAGTGTATGTAGTGTATATTAGAAGTTGGAAGCCACTTCCGGTTTATGCGGTGGCCATTTTGTAATTTGCAAAATCCCAAAATTAAGCGGAAGCACATTCCTAGACTTTAGTGAAGAGAGTTTGAGTGTATGTCGTATATATCAGAAGTTACAAGGCACTTCTGGTTTAGGTGGCGGCCATTTCGTATTTTTCAATATCTCAAAATTAAGCGGAACCACATTCCTAGACTTTAGTAAAGAGAGTCTGACTGTATGTCATGTATATCTAAAGTTACAGGCAACTTCCGGTTTAGGTGGCGGCCATTTTGTATTTCGCAATATCCTAAAACTAAGCGGATGCACATTCCGAGACTTTCGTGAAGAAAATATGTGTCTAAGTGGTTTACTTCCGAAGATATTTGCTACTTCCGGTCGAGGAAGCCGCCATTTTGAAATTCGAGTTAAGCTCAATATGGAGTAATATATTCTCCACAACTTTGTAGAACATTGTTTTCCAAAATTGTCAACAATTTACGAGATATTCATTTTGGAAAATTTTCGAAACATTATAGCCATAGTGCACACCCAGAATTTTATGCCCTTGGTAATTGAAAAAATGTACCTTTTGAGAAATGACTATGGCTTTGGTCACATTACAAAAAGAGTTCGATCAAATGAAGAGGCATATTTTAAAGATGGTGAACATGATCGAAAATGGTCCAAAAATGACTATTTTTCGTGCAAACCGGCCCGTGTGGGACGTAATATGGGTACAGCGAATATTGAAAACCAATAAAAATTTTGCACTTTCATATTAATTTCAAATCAATACCATTTTTAACACATAAGGCTTGGGGCTCTGCCTTTCCTGCGAATTGGTTCTGGCTACGGGCCTGAGAACGAGTCGGGCCTGGTGGCGACTACAACGCCTAGGTGCAGGACTCCTTGCTGACTCGACCCACTAATTCTATCTCATGATACCAAATTTTAATCTTCAAAGCCTTGCCCCCCATGATAAAATCACAAGTCGGCACCTCTGATCTGCTCCGAATGTCAGAATTCTCAAAACTTAGTTTGCTTCAAATGTCAAATGTGTCATCTATTTTCGTTCGGAACTGCCTTATAGGTAGGCCTTGTTCAGGTATTTATGACCATTAATTTTCCATTAAGAGAGGCAGGATCTTTATTTTGAAAGAAGTTATGCACAGAAGAATACTATATCATTCAAGATTTCAGATGAATAATTACGGGAAATTGTAAAAGTTTAAAAAAAGTTACAAATTTTTTAAATTCTTCAGACCTACACTTAATGAACTTTAAAATTCTTCAGAATTTGAATCGGCTGGATCTGTTCTTTTAATGCGACGTTGGCTTATGTCAAAGTATACAACATTTCATGACAAAATTCACAATGTCAAATTTACGCGTTGATTTATGCGCTTCAACATGAAAATTCGCTTATTTGCTCAAACGCACGAATTCGAGAGATGACATACACCGCTTTGTACTTCTACGCAGGTTTTTAACACAGCGGAAACCTGCGCAGAATTGAAAGTTTGCAAAGTTCTTATTTAAATTTTGGTCAGTGTACGTCGAATTGTGATTATGGTGTTGTTACAGTCCGGGAAGGTAGCCTGGTGTCAAAAAATGATGTTTGGGAAATGTTGACGTAGTAGCTAGTACCAGTACATTACGGCGGGCGCAATAGTTTTCAATTTGACATCAGGCTGCCTACTATCTGCCGTTGAACCATAAAAAAGAAGGCAGCCTGGTGTCGAAAACTGTAGCATATTACTGTGACGGTATTGACGAATGCGCTTTACAACTCATAATTTTCGAGGCTGCCGCTGCCATCTTAATTTAAACGAATACATCTCAAGAACGCACCCTCGAGTCAAGATGAAAACTAGTGCTTTTCAAGCATTCGTCAATGCCGTCACATGCTTCAGTTTTTGACACAAGGCTGCCTACTTTGTGCCGTAGAACTATGACAAAAAACGCAGCTGGGTGCCAAATTATTTTCCCATAAAGCACTCGCTATTGGCTCGAACATTTCCTAACATGATTTTTTGACACCCGCCTCAACTGCAGAAATAACTCTCTTCCACATGTTGCAACTTTCTGAAGGCTGCGTACTTCAGATACAAGATCTGAAAAATTTGTTTGAGAACTGGACTAAATATTTTATATTTGGTAGAAGGATATATTGCCGAAAATTTTTCTCCAATGTTCCCGAAAAAGGGATTGATGGGGAAACATCGAAAGACGAAAGCTCTTATTGGAGTTTGGACGGGGGCGAAACACCATCATTCTCATACAGTCACTTTTTTGAGATTTTCCCCACTCATCCTTCACTCAAGTGCCAAGAACCAATCCAATCTACCTCCTGAATTCACATTTTTCGCATACGTAGAAACAAAATTCTTCCAACTACGATGTCTCTTCAATAAAATGTTAAATTTGTTGCAACACAACTTACCGATCCGTGGCAATTGCGACGAGGTGGAGAATGGACGCTGTACAACACAAAACATCACAAGATGTCCAGATATCACAAAGTTCTGGTCCAAGAATCCAGCCTTGACTAATCTAAAGTAGCGTAGGTAATAAAGAAAAGTATAAAATTTAATTTTGAACGAAAAGCCTTGTATTTTCTTTGCAGCAATATTTTGTTAAAATAATTGAGATGAACAAAAAAAAAACAATTCAATGTCTTACCTCGTATACAGCTCCTAAAGGCATGACTAAGCAAGCGACAAGTAAATCAGCCACAGCCAACGATGCTACCAAGTAATTAGCAACGTTCTGTAGATTCCGTTCAAGTATAATGGCAGCTATTACGAACACATTTCCTAAAGATAGTTAAGAGAAAAATATAAACATAATGACACACTGCCGTTTGAAACAATATTCTTCATCGCATTCACTGCCATTGTACAATATTATATAGTTGGCAATTAGAAAGTTTTCGGAATGGCTGAACACGGTGAAAATTAGCTTACCTATTATGGTCATTAAAATCATTAGTCCTAGCAGTACCGATGTGACGATCATAACAATAAGCTCCGTAACATCTTCGTCGCCGCTTGTATCAGTCCTATTTGATATTGGTGTACTACTTAAATTAAATGTTCCGTTGAACGAATCGTTCAGAAAATTATTAATATCGGAACTAAGATATGAATCGGGACTACCATTATCAATGAATATATTTCGGTATGCATCTGGAAAAAAGTTTATTTTTGCTATTCAATATCAGCGAAACAAATAAAAAGAAAAAATAGAAAATTATATACACATTTCGACACATACGCAACATATATGGGACATTCCACGGCTGACTGCTAGAGTATATGAACAAAGTCAGATGAAAAGTTAAACCAAACTATTTTCTCAATATATATATGACGTCATAACCTTTGGTTATATTTGTGACTTCGTATATTTGACGTCATTTTTGTGACGTCGTATTTGTAACGTCATTTTTGTGACATCGTATTTGTAACGTCATTTTTGTGACGTCGTATTTGTAACGTCATTTTTGTGACGTCGTATTTGTGACGTCATTTTTGTGACGTCATTTTGATGACATCATTTTGGTGACGTCATTTTTATAATGTCATATGAGTGACGTCATTTTTGTGACGTCATTTTTATAACGTCATATGAGTGACGTCATTTGTGCGACGTCATTTTTGTGACGTCATTTTTATGACGGTGCACAGAGGGACGGACGCACAGGAAGGGTGAAAACATAAAGTAGCTATCGCTACTTAATAAGGGAGTCGTTCATAAAGAATGTCATGCATACATCACCTTCCTCCACGTTTGTCTGCTACTTAACACGCGCGCTCTGTCTTCGTCCCGTTTCGCTACGTGACTTATAAAAATGACAGTAACTTTTACGTAGAGTCTTGAACCTTTCAAAGTCAAAATACTCGCCACGAATCAGTGCCAAATATTCATGTCAACAGAAAAACTCACTAGGAGTTATGACATTGCATTTCGAGATGAAAATAAGGATTTTCCACTAACGTCAAACATTTTACATGCATTCCGATATACTTAACAGTTTCTTTTTAGAATTTGTAATAGTTATTTTAAGGGAGTCCACGAATAGCTCGTCCACAGAGAAGTAGACTACCCACCGGCGAGGACGAATAGCCAGTCCACAGAGGAGTCAAGACCAGTAGACGACGAAAACGTATACTTAAGCGTTAATTATATTGGACGCTAGCGATTGAAATCGCTCGAACAAAATTCACTTACTGTGTTCATTGTTTGAGTAATTGATATGTCTGGTACATGGAAATCCATGATAAAAGATTTAAATTAGCGATTTTCATTCAAACTTATTACAAGTAAACTAAAATAAACCAAATTTTAAACGAAAACCGAAAAATCGCGCGCGAATAAAAAAATTAGCATGAAATGTCAAATTTGGAACGAAAAAAAATCCCTAGCGATTATGTTTCACAGTTCTGCTAATAAAAAAATCGCTTGACACATAACCACAAATCTCGTCGTATTAGCTTGTGTTTGTTCAAAAAAAAAATCATTTCGTTTGTTTTGGACTTTATTCAATACAAAACAATGCAATACAACATTTGATAGTGATTGGCAAGTAGGCATGTCCGAAAAAAAAAAGTTTTTTCAAATTGATTCCTTAACCTCACACAAAATATTGTTTGACCTAAAAAACACCAAAAATATTTTTTTTAAATTTTTTGAAAGAAAATTGCCGGTGGGAAAAATCAAAAACTTCAATTACCTATTTTACCAAATTTTTCCAAATGATGAATGAACGAGTCTTTCAGGGAAAAATAAATTTGGAAACATTAGGCAAAATAGGGGGCGCTGACGACGCTTTAAAGTGCAAAATTGGTTTTTGATTTTTCCCACCGACAATTTTCTTTCAAAAAAATTAAAAAAAAATATTTTTGATGCTTTTTAGGTCAAACAATATTTTGTGTGAGGTTAAGGAATCGATTTGAAAAAACTTTTTTTTTCGGACATGCCTATTGGCAAGTATGACACTTGATTATTTCTTCGTAAAAGTATGCAATATGCAAGTTGTTCAAGCTGCAGTGATACGATTTTTGCCGCGTGCAATACTCGGTCATATCCATATGTATAGTAACTCCACAGCCTACTATAGTTGTCTCTTTCTGACACACCTCCGATGAGCGAGAGAAAAGTACCGATATATAACGATACAAGCGAATAATCGCTTATGGAACGCGAATAAAATCGCTTCTCGCGTTCAATATAATTAACGCTTTAGTATCGAGTATACGTTTGCTCTTTGTAGGACCAATGAAATTCGCTGAACGATGACAGCCACATATCATCCAAAAAGCCTTTGCTTAATTTTATTCATCAAATCGATAGCTTTTTTGAATGTTTGAAAGATTCTCCCATAATACGAAAAATAAAAATTTTTTGTTTAAAATTATGTGCAAGTGTATGAAATTCATTTTGGACGAGCTGTATTAGTGGATTTCTAGTGCAGCGTTGGCTTATAAAAAATTTCATGACGAAATATGTCAAGCGACGAAAAATAGTGTGTTAGTGTCAGCTTATGTTCTTCGTCATGAAATGTCTTATACTTTGACATAAGCCGACGCCGCGCCGTCGTACCAAACGCGTGGATTTCAAGTATTGCATGCATGAATATCTAAATCTTTATTTGAAAAGCCGACATATTGGCCGAGTTGGCTTAGAATTTTAATTAAAATAATTTTTGTAAAACATATCAATGGGTGCGACCTAAGCTGGAATGTCCCATATACGATAAAATTTCGAAACAAATTTTTCACAGTTTGATGTTATTTATGGCTGGAAAATGGTTTTAGTTGTATATAAAAGTACAAACCTTTTACCACATTCGCTATATCACTGTCAATAGCACCAATGGGCGGTCTTGGCGGCGGTGCTTTTAGAAAGTCCATTTTACTGTCATTAATTAATAAATCCTCTTGTTCTCATATAGATGCTTATTGTGCAAGAGGATCGACGTTGATGAAAATTTAGTTGAGCCTGGGGTCTTCGCCCCTCATGTAATTTTCAAACCGTCATCTGTAACCGAAAAGAGAAATAAAGAAAACTTTGCTTATTGTGTGCGTGTATTTTTATGGGTTTTTTTGTAGTGAGTTATTTGGTTACGTGTTAACGTATGACAAGTAATTAATTTAAAGCTTTTTCATAAAATATGTCAAAGGTTTTTCTTTCGTTCAAAAATAAAGCATAAATTATTCGAATTGTGACAAATTGTTGTGCTTTTTTCTTCAACAGCGATTGTTGCTTGGAAATTGTTCTTGTTTCGAACGTAGTGAATTGTTAGGGACTGTCCACAAATGACGTATGCTTTTGTGGAAGGAGGTTGGTTCGGAAAAACAGAAAAGCACTGTGAGCAGAGAAAGTGGAAATGGTGATTGCATAGAGTGTCATGACCAGTATGACGTGTAAATTTTTGCTCCGCGAACATTTATTTAATTTTTTGGTTTTTCGTGGTTTGTTTTCTCGATTTATTGTTGCAGAATGCATAAATTTGGTGTGACTGTTCGAGTAACATCCGTAGAAGTAAGGTTAAAACAGGATACTAAGCAGTAAACGTTGGATCCATCAAGCACGAGCAGCTCAACAGAAACCACAGCACCCGGAATCTCTTCTCCCACAGCTACTGCATTTTGCAATAAAGAAGAGGACAGACTGCTTATATCAACACAAGGATGAAGAACAAATTGCTAACTTATAGCACACACACGAGCAAAGTAAAAACGGGAGCTTAATGATGGATCAAACTTGTTGGTGGCGATAAGATTTAGCGAAACCAAGATACGGCACTCCCGTCAGGATACATCAATCTTGTTTGAACGGCATGGGGAGGAAACATTGGAGCCGAATGGATATCAAGACAACAGAGGAACACACGTGCCGGCTCAGAATACAAACATCACACCCTCAAGGAACACAACAACATTAGGTGACATAGACATGTAAACACAATATAGGACACAGGTAGGTCGGACGATACAGGTAATTACGAAACTATATTGAATTTACTACATCAAAAACATTTAGTAGATAGTCCAACTGATGTTCGAGCGACATCGGTTGTTGTTAGTTACTGTTACATGAATTTAACAGTATATAAGTACACACCTTTCCCAAGTAGCGGTTCAGCGCTGACTGTGATGTATCGGAACTAGCTAGCCATATGCAACAATGAGCGAACTGGTTGCGAGACATTACGGTCTTAGGGAGCTCAGTTTTCAGTACCTACCTCATACACAAGAGCAATCTTTGGTGACGTACGGGCTAATACTCTAAAAATGCTCGTCTGTTTCCCGGGTTCGCACGCTTCAATTACGCAGTCGGAGTCGGAGAGAAAGTGGAAATAGTAAATAAATTATGGACAATTATGATTCTGTTTATGTCAACTATCATTTGTTTCCTATAGTCATAAAAAAGTACGAAATATTTAAAAAATTGTGTGAATAAAGTAAATTCCGTTTGAAACAAAGGTAACTTTGTTATCCTATACATGGTTACAAACTTCGATTGTACACGGTTACAAAAACAATAACGCAACCGATTAAGGATTAATAATGCAGCGACATTTAAAAGTGCTATAATTCTTCACCAAGCGCTTAATAAATCGAAAGATGAAACTGGGTAATTAGTCAACACGGGTTTTCGCGGGATTTCCCCATTTATTGACTTGATTAATAAATAACGAAATTACATCCTTGTTAAGCCTCTTGTTAGGAACGTTGAAAAAGCTGAGCTTATCTTAAGATTTATTGAGTAGATTTCGGCTACATTGAAGTATATGGAAGACGTGTACGTACACGAGTGCTTGCGAAAATTGTTTACTTTTATGAGGATTTAATACTCGCCTACTTAATTAAATGCCAGATATGGTAGTCCACAAGAAAATGCAACGCCACAGGTTAATCTTTTTACCCCACACAAAAAATTGTAGGAGTCTAAGACACCAAAAAATTTTTTTTTGCATTTTTTCAGTGAAAAGTGTGCGAGTTCAAATTTCCGCTATTTTTCAAATTTGAAAGGCTCACAGCGCTCACAGTTGGCAAATTGGTAATAATAGCGGTCATAATTCGACAAAAATTATTTAAAGAGATGGAAACATTTTCTTTACTGGAAATTGCAATATTATAGTTAATATTTTCGCCATTATTTCGTCATGGCCCCACTTTCTACTTCAAAAAGTCATTTGAATATTTTTCCGCTAGGCACCAACTCTTTCGCAGTGAGGTGTCGGATACGTATAACATAACTGCTCAGGAATTTGATATAGAAATTATTAGTCTTCAGCAAAGTTGTTCTGCATGAAATGAGGAACAACTTTGCTGAAGAAGCAATTTTTCCATCAATTTTATTCCGGAAGTTATGACCTGTTATTACTGGACAAATTTTCGACTTCCAAATTAACAGGATTCAACAGGTCATAACTTCCGAAATAAAATTGATGAAAAAATTTCTTCTTCAACAAAGTTTTTCCTCATTTCGTGCTGAACAATTTTACTGAAGATATAAGATTTCTATCTGAAACTCCGTAAGAGTTTTGTAATTTTGACCAGAATACTGCATTTTTCAGAAAGTTCGACGTCAACATTCAGTACCTTCTGAAATAAAATTGATAGAAAAAAAGTTTCTTCAGCAAAGTTGTTCCTCATTTCATGGTGAACAAGTTTGCTAAACACTAAAAATTTCTATCTCAAACTCCGGAGTAGTTATGTAATTATGACCGCTACTATTACCAATTTGCCAACGCCATCGTATTGACTCGGCCAAATTTCACTCAAGAAATAAAAAAAAAAAAAATTTTGGTGTTTTGGATGCCTCCAACGCCAGATAACAATTGGCTCCATAAAGTGCCATCGGAAAATTTGCTTATCCCATTTAATGTGCTCCAATTCCGGGGCATTTAAATTACCGTTACGTCTTTTCTTTGGAACGTGAAGTGCATTTAATGTACATTAAATATGAATTACATGTGCATCTAATGTACATTTAAAACACTTTGAATACACAACTAATGTACCTTTAATGTACTTTTTAGTGTGAATTACTAGCACATTTCATGTACATAATTTCATGTAAGAAAAGAAAGGAAAATTTAATTTAGTTTTCCGACTTTTCTAATTTGGTTTTTCTTATTCTGATGATCGCATCGTCCTCCATCTATATTTTTTTATGCAAAGCTCTCATTTTTTTATTAGAAAAGTTTCTGCCATTTGCGGGGCTCGAACCCAAGACGCTCGGGATTATGAGTCGACTGCTTTACCAATTGTGCCACCGGATACTTATGTATTGGTGTGTTAAATTTGTATAAAGTGTTAAATTATAGAAAGTACATCACAAGCACATTTTTGGTACATTAAATGTGATAGGAATAGTGTACACCTAATCGCGCATATAAAATGTACTTGTGATCTAGTGCGATAATTTCGAGTTTTAATAGCACAAAAAATGTGCCTTTTATTTACATCGAAAAATATACTACATCACAAGCACATTTTTGGTACATTAAATGTGATAGGAAACACCTTATCACGCACATAAAATGTGCGAAAAATGTACTTGTTATCTAGTGCAATAATTTCGAATTTTAATAGCCAACAACATTTCGCACATTTAATGTACATTCAGTGGGCAACCACATTAGAAAGTGTGATCTGTGTTATCTGGGAACTTTACTTTTCATCGGAAAGTACCAAAGATCCACAAATTTTCTACGATTATTAGTTGAATTATCGATGCTTCGTTTTCGAAAATTGAAATATTTTAAAAGTCTGAACCTAACGACCGGATGGATTGGGTTTTAACGAATTTTTTTTTCAACACACGACTCAAAACGTTTCTGAGTAATTCCACCGCTTCCACCGTCAATTATGTTACAGATGGCGCTTCTGTGGCAATTCCCAACGAATATAGCGACATCTATTATCTCGGTAACGTCGATATCATGAACTAAAGATAATCTGCTCCAAATGTCCATTACGTATTACTTTTACTATGAACGTGTAAGCTCTTCTATGAATTATTTTTTCATTGACTGAGCGTCACATTAACACATCTAGAACAGTTGCATTATGGAGATAATTAGAAGAGATAAACATTTCGGCATCTAGTGCCAATCTTCATTCAAGTCATGCACCTAGATATGCTGATGGTCGTGATGCACAAAGTGTTGACAGACATATCTATTTGTCTCGGTTAGAGGTATAGATTGTACTAGTGAACTGTAACGGAAATGGTTACTGCTGCCATCTGTTGAAGTTTGTATTAAACTTTTCTTACTCTAACGCTGAGTGTATTTTGTCTCTAAACTCAAGAGCTTATTACGTTCATCAAAGCCTATGCGACCGTGTAGTGGCAGGTGCCAACATATAGTAGCTATGTAATGTAAGGTTTTAGTTCGATTCAAACTGTTGCACACATATCGATATACCCGTTCTATCTAATGATAGTAAATCGGAAAAATCATGGGCGGTCGTTACAGAGAACAATTTCCGGCTATTTGAGGAAGTACACAAGAATTTTCAAATAAGTCAGTCTGCTTCAAACGTGAAGTGTATAGAATGTACCGCCATCTATTTTCGTTAAGAACTACCTATATAGGGACTAAAAAAGAGAATAAAATTCTTCAAATGGGAAATACTAGGAAAATTCTCTTGAAGATTTGATGACTATTCGCAATCGCCTACGAATAGTCACTTCCAAAAAATGAATATATTTTGTGAACAAAACTTACGATAAAAAGGTTCGTTATTTCGGCTTTAATTAAAATATCGCATGTGAATATAATCCACAGCATGTCCTTTTTTCGCACGCTACATAAACACATATCGGTTGAAATGTTTGTTTGTTGTGTGTGAATTATTACAATTAATTTTCCATTTCTTCAACAAAAATATTGAACATTCAAAAATGTCAACGAGTTATACGTACTTGGGTTAGGGTTTTGAAGTACACCGTCCGTGATTTCTTTGTCTATAGTGATTAGTGATGTAAGTGGCGAAATCTCACATCACACCACTCTACACATAATTTAGCAAATTCCATCATACGGTTTGCTCTACTCTAGCACTTGAATGAAATGAAAATTCTTTGAACTATTTACGAATTTTCCTATTTAGAATTCACCATTCTGAAAGCTCTATTGATGTATGACACTCATCGCTATTTATCGCAGAAAAGTTTTCAAGCCGTTTCATTAACAAGGCGATTTGCTTGCATTGGTTACCAAATAGGAAAGTTCGTAAAACATATCACAGAATATGAGAACCACTTAATCGTTCCGTTTAGAGCAAATTCACGGAACGACGACAGCAAATTTATGTGACAGTGGAACGAAGTCTAGTGGTATTAAGTATCCACGTACGATGTCATCGTTTTCTAATTCATTGTAAAAGCATTTAATAATATTCGCTTCTGGCAAACGTAAAAAATTGCAAGCACTAAACCAAAGCGACTTCCTGGAAAATTTTTGGTCACGTCAGTCATGATTTTCATTTTTGGTGCATCAACAGTAAAAGAATTTCCTCAAAAGCCTTCCAACTATTCAAGTTTCGATTAACAATTTTCCGAATTTCCACTAGAAAATGACTTCAATGTAAACTTCAATATTGTTCAATTTGTTTTAACTTGACTTAAGTCGTGGTATTATACCTTCAACAGTTTGTAATTAGGTCTTTTATCTCATCGTGTTGTGAAAATTAATGTAAAATATCGATTATTTTAGTGAACAAGATAGCTTTGAAAGTTTTCCATAAGTTTTGATTAGTTTTTTTTGGGAATGGGAAAATCGCTCTATTGGAAAACCATGCAGAAAAGTGGTTCGTAAATGGTTTAGTAACTATAAAAAATAAGTAATCAATTCATCAAGAAAGAAAATGACATCAACTTCGAGGACATTACAGTGGACCATTTTTCTATTGCGTCAATTATCGGTATTAACATGTCCTAATTGGAAGGGTCGTTTTTAAAATGGCAAGGAGAAAAATCCAAAATTTTATATTTACCAAAGATTGATAACAGTTTCAGAATTGTTGTAAAAATGAAGGGGTTTTTTATGTTATGTATACGATGCAATGGTTATGTATAGGATGCAATGGTGATGTATATGATGCAATGGTGATAAATGGGATGTTGTGGTGAATCACCACTGGTGATGTATAGGATGTAATTGTGATGTATTGGATGTAATGGTGATGTAATGGTGATGTTGGTTGGTTGGTTTTATTAGAAATCTTGTACAAAAATTGAATTTTACCTAATAATTATAACAAATACCTCTGGGCAAAAATTGCTACAATTCTGTGAGAAAAAACCTTATTTACAAAACACTGAGGCCTTTCTACGTTCTCCTTTCGGGCTCGGTCAGCCACTCGCTTCCTATAATAAAAGAGAGCAATTTATCCAAATCTATTTTCGATTGCTCTTCGGGAGTTAAGTAAAAATCTCCTAAGTCCTTCGTCCTCAGATTCACCAGAGCTGGGCATACACACACAAAATGCTCACACAGCTCGGGCTACCAGCTATCCCCATCTTGTTGAGGTGATAGTTCAACTTATTGTGACCCGTGAGAATACCCACCAGCTCGCGCAACTTGACTCTAGCAAGACTCAAAAGAAATTTGGTGTTTTTAGCATTACAGCCCACTGCAAATTCTTTTGATTGCCAACATGTCGTCAGTACATCCCACCTCTTCTGATGGCATTCTTCCGTCCTCTTTTTCAACATAAGCCTTATCAAACCCGCGTTATTGCTACAGCCGATTCAGGCCCGATGAATTTCGACTCACTTCCTCTCCTGGCTAACTCGCCCGCTATTTCATTCCGTGGCACTCGAGAATGTCCTGGAACCCAAGCCAATATGACTCTGTTGTCTCTTGACAAGGCTTCCACCATCTCTGAGCACTCAAGGACTACCTTCGACGAGAGCTTGACTGATGACAGCGATCCGATAGCTGATTCGCTATCAGTATAGATCAGGATCGTCTTTCCTCTTACGCCTTCGCGTATCATCTCACACGAGCCTTCACATATGGCGAAGATCTCAGATTGAAAGACAGTAGCGAATACGCCTAGAGGTATGGATATGTTGTAATCCAACTCCTCCGAATATACTCCAGCCCCTGTTCCTTCGTTCGTCTTCGATCCATCTGTGTAGACAGTCACGTCTGCCTCTATCGGAGGCTTTTTTCCTGCGCAATCAGACCTTTTCAGCACGTTTGTTTCAAAATTTCTTTCAAAACAGAACTTTACTTGCATGGTAATGTAATGGTGATGGTGGTGTAATGGTGATGGTGATGTAATGGTGATGGTGATGTAATGGTGATGATGTTGTAATGGTGATGGTATTGTAATGGTGATGGTGATGTAATGGTGATAGTGATGTTATGGTGATGTAAAGGATGTAATGGTGATGTAATCATTTTTCTATTGCGTCAATTGTCGGTATTGATATGTCCTAATTGGAAGGGTCGTTTTTAAAATGGCAAGGAGAAAAACTCAAAATAAGATATTACTAAAGATTGCTAATAGTTTCAGAATTGTTGTAAAAATGAAGGGGTTCTTTATGTTATATATAGGATGTAATGCTTATGTATAGGATGGAATTGTGATATATAGGATGTAATGATGATGTATAGGATGTAAGGGTGATGTATATGATGTTATGGAGATATATAGGATGTAATGGTGATGGATAGGACGTAATGCTGATGTGTTGACATAGCTTTGTTGTTGTATTGTTGATGTACTTTTGATGAATGAATGTGATATCACAAAATGTCAAGGATACATCAACAAAACAGTATTAATACATCATGAATACATAAAGCTAGAAAGTTGTAAAGTGATGTGTTGGTGATGTATTAAATGTGTAAATCACCAATACATCCCATTAAAATTGGATCACATTATCACCATTACGTTACTGATCACTGATGCATCACTTTACAACTCACCAGCTTTAAGTGTTTATTCTACACTTTTCATGGTTTCGTATATTCTACACTTTTCATGTCATTATTCATGCAGAATTGTGAAAATAAAAAAAAATGTTTTCAATGTGCGAAAGGTAATCAGAAACGACCGCGCAAAGACCAAGAGACCAATACCAAATAACACAGCAGCAAAATAAACTCGGAAAAGAACAATGAAATTAGATTTTAATAATAATTTTTGGCTGAGTTCCCAATTATTTCCACAAATAAATAGCCATCCCTTGTACGTCAACAACCAAACACGGAATAATGTTAATACTTAAACAGACAATTAGAGATTAGCTCGATCCTCTGAAAATAGGTGAAAATTTAACCCTCAAATGCAATAACTACATGCTACACTCATCAAATTTAAAGCAGACAATGTGAAGTGAAGATATGAAATGACAGCAAAACATGACGGGATTTATGTAACAATTGTGGCCGCTAAATTAGTTTAAATTTTTAATATCCCGTTTGCGAAACGCTGAATGCTTTTGATGTATTTCGCATGTAATTGTTTGAACAGGGCCGTCTAAAAATCACTGAATCATCCACCATCTTCAAACCATTTCGTTACATCATGCGCTTGGTTTGCACGCAAAACCAAAGTCGAAAGATTTGATTTCAGTAGTTTCCTCATTTTCCGCCCTAATGAAAGAATAATTTATTTATAAACAATTACCCTTGTCCATTTAAATCCTACGAAAATCCATGAGAAAATGCTCCCTTTGGCATTTTCTTTAAATAAATTATTTATGGGCAAATATCACAGACATTGAGTGCAATATTACACAGTGGATGGATGGTGTTATGTTTATATTGAACCAAAACCAAATCTAACATCATGTTATTTTCGTGATACTTGATGAATTATATAAATGTATGAAGTAAACATATAACCAAGGGTATGTCACTTCGATAACAAAATGAAGAAATAATTCCATTCGATTCGGCCATATGACACTAATTTGTCGAATGTTTCCGAAATCCTCAAACAATTTGACGATATCTACAAACTTAAAAACCATATTGATGATAATGTAGCGGCAATAAGTAGGAGGTAGCTAGAGACAGTGACTATTCCTTGGCTTGACCTATTAATTTTTCCAATTTTTTGTCAATTTGTCAATCTAAAGGATTTTTTCATTTATTTGAATTCCAGTGAAAAGCAATTGACGTACTGAGTGCGTCATCGGCTTCTGTCAAAGTATATCCAATTTCTGTCAATCTGTCAAACAGTTCATACTTCCCTGACAAAAGGATTTGAAAACTTCATCTGATGTATTCAGTATTATTCTCCACACAATTCTATTATTTGCCAAGGAGGTGGGTTGTCTGTAAGTTTGTGGCTGAGAAACATCGACAAGTTAAACAACAGAGTTTAAATTCGAGATAATTAAACACCCGTCAATCCGTTGGCATTGCAGGCAGGACACATAAAGCAATTAATAAGAAAATTCAAAGAAATCGGCGTATTGGGATTTTTTCAAAAACAAGTGATACGCCCCGCCCATCTGCTAAACATTATATTTTTCTTTGACCGAATGTGCCAAAAGCAAACAATGATTAAATAATAATGCCGGGTATAGAATTGGTATAGGCGAAGAAGTAAACATCTCAATAACTGAATGAATGGATATTTATACTTTAGGGAGGTAGGTCGAATTGATATGTAAGGTTCTTTAAAAAGAAACAAAAAGGAAAAAAACAACAAATGGCTGAGATTGGAATGTTGAAATTACAATATCATCGTATGGTAAATCTGTAAAAATAACAAGCAAATGTAAATGTTACGATAATATGAAAATTAAATTCACCATTTGGAAATGTTTACATCCACATAAACTAGCTAGTTTTCCTGTTTACGACTGAGTTATGTTAATTGGACGGCAAATTAATAACGACGAATAATTAAATAAAAAACATAAATTTGATACGATCTAGTGAACCAAATAGTTTCATGTAATATTTTTATGAAATGATTTTGCAAACGCAGCGTCGAACGTATAATCTCACTTGGGAAATCTACGCTAGACTCAAAAAACAAGAGGGGCTCACACTTTCAAAAAACTTTGTCCAACACAATTTGAACCCTATTCGTACAATCTGTGAATAGTCTCATAGGAAGAGCGAATACTCTCTCTTTAGCACTCTTCGCCACCTACGAGACTGGGTGAGACCCACAAGACCCAGTGAGTAGTACGGGAAAGTAGCGTCAGTTTTCTTTTTCCGGATTCATACGGGATCTATGGGATGCAAGAATGGATTCAGAATGGGATGCAAGATGTTAAAGTTACAAATTCACGTCCTAAATTGGGTTATGCTTTCATGTTGCATATCTCCGTGCATCCCTTCCATCTCATTTGACGCCGCACCTGTGACTATTAGTAGACCAATCGTAGCAATTCCACACAAACCCCTCGGACAAAATTAAACGAAAGCAATGAAGTGAAAAATTGAAATGGCTATGTGGAAAAAATGTTATGTCCGTCCGTCTGTTGGTTCTACATTGCATGAATCATTTTGTTACGGATGATGACAACGAAAGGAATACATTGAATACACTGGGTCTTCAACAGTACATTAAAACATTGAGGGTGGAAAAAGGAGCGTAAAATGACGAAGAAATAAAAAAACATGATGTAGATGTCCATTTAGCTGTAAATGCTCCCATGATTGTAATTAACACAAAGTTGATAGTTCATAACTTGTTAGTTGATGATGAATTGTTTCCCTTTCACTCACTTACTCATAATTTTGATATGTCAAACATTGAATTTTTTCCTGCAATGGAATTTCGTACGATACAAGGGTAATTACGTACTGTTTATGCGTAAAATCAGTACAAAAACATTGTTTTTTATAGTGCCATCTTGCGACAAATTATTCAAGTTTCAATTAAAATTCAAATGGACTATTGTATCATAGTTGCAACTTTCAACTATTAAGTATCAGATAGACCTATGCGCCGATCGCCGCCAAAAAAAGTCGGAAAAATTGCGAGGCATTTAATTTTACGCAAATCGTAGAAGAAAATTTTTAATTTCACCATTTTTTGTAGAAATAAGAGCTAGCCCTCCAAACCCTTACAAAAAAGACACTGTGCGCCGCCGCCGAAAATTTAAAATTTGTCAGCTGATTGCGCCGCCGCCGAAGTCAGAAAACACTTGCGCCACCACCAGTGTTTTTTGTCGGCGCAAAAATTTTCGAAATCAGTTCTAGAATAAAGTCATAATAATAATATTTTGATTTTATGTTAGAGAACGCGATAGATTTTCAAAAATGTTTCAGTTTTGGGTTCTTTATTAAAATCGTTAGTCCTAGACCAGACTATAAAAGTTTTCCTGGACTAAAATGTTTCATTTTCTCAAAGTTTTTTGAATATCGGGAAGACGAACTAACTCATTCTTACTCTGGTGATTCACTAGGCAAGACATTCTCATATGTAAACTGTCCATATAAGAGCAATTTATTGAGTCAAAAATGAGTAAAAATCCGGAATATGTTAAAATCAACGTCAACTCAATTAAAGTGTATTGTTTTCAGTAAAATCTTATTGGAAAATTTATTTAAAACTTAATATTTTTGCTTTAATGTGACAAGTGACTTTCAACATGAACCTCCATCAATTTGTTATGTATTTCTGTTATTTTTCCAGTTATATTTTTTGACGCCTCTGGTTTATTTTTTAATTTGATTTCCAGCTTGCACACTCAAGTTTTCTGAGGAAAATCAGATCTTGTGAACATGTCTCTTTTTCAGACCATTCCTAGACGAAAAATTATTGTCAATATTTGAGATTTTGGTTGCAATCCACGCTTTAGGGTGGGAGAAAATATTTTAATCGATTTTTAATGCTTGCTAAGGGAGCCGAAAGTAATAAAATGTCAATTTATAGGACCGAAAGTTAACTTGATCTCCCTCTAGTTAAGTGACCTAACTACGGCCCTGATGAGGAAACAAATAATGCTAAAATTATTTCAAAATAATTGTTCGTATGCTGAGTGCGAAAATAAATTTTGTATCTCTATACGCATAAGATTAAAAACGTTTTAACAAAATTGCATAAACATTGTTTTGCAAATTTTATCGCCGCCGTCGAAAGAAAAATTTAGCGCGCCGATCACCGCCGCCGATAAATTTCCGAGCGATGACTTACGCCGCCGCCGACATTTAAAAAAACGACATGCGCCGCCGCCGATAAATATTTACTGGCGCACAGGTCTAGTATCAGACAGTTGTGACGTACACCGACATCTAGACGAAGAACGAAGAAGAATTATATCGAAATTTCATCAATTTGAGTTGATAGTCGCTGTAACCACAGAGTCTTGAGGAGATCATTGCCTATTTGTCGCAGGATAATTCTCTCATCCTGCGCAAAAGGGTCGATGGTTCATGTTCATTCAACAGGCTTTTTAGTTTTTTATTCTCACTCTCAGTAAACTCCTTGATGAGTCTAGTTTTGAGTGATTGGTACAGGTCCGATTCAGGAGGATTGAGTACCAAGTCGCTAACCGTCGCGTCGTTAGTATGTCACTTTCTACAACTGCAATGACGGTGTTGTATTTCGTGAGATCTGCTACTAAGCCTGAATTAGCGAATTGTGCTTCGAGTTGTTTGAACCAAAGTTACGGGTTTTGTTTCCAAAACGGTGGAACTTTGACTTGTATTCTGTTAACCGTAGTGTATGCGGTAGTTTGAGAAACATTAGCTTGCGAATCGTTCCGTGAAGGATTCGGATTATTAGCATTACTTGGCATAGTGCTGTGCTTTGAGAAAGGTTTTTATAAAATTAACAGAAGAGTTTCGTTTAACGGCAGTAGCCAAGTGAAATTCTTGAGTTGCAGTACAGTAATATTGTGTATTTGTACTGAGTGCGACTTTAGTTGTAAAGTCGGACCCGTCCAAACGGTGTTTGGCTGACACTAATGCTGAACTTTCGTTGAGCCTAGTGGTGCACGAAATTATATTGTGGGTTGTTTTGAACCTTAGAATATAATTCGCCTATTCAGAAGAGTTGTTCTGAAGTCAGGGGTCACCAGTTGTGGGAAACTTAATATAACAAGAGAGTTGTTTTGGAGTTTAAATCCACAATTCAAGTGAAGCATTTATTTACGATAGTCTGCTTATATTGGCGATTTGCAACGAAGGGTGCGACACGTGTCTGGAAAAAATCGAACATACTTATGTCCGACTTTACACGTAGAAAGTGGCGACATGAATGAGTAGTGAGCGCTATTTCAACATACTTATGTCCGATTTTCTACATAGAAAGTAGTGTCATCTGTTTAGTGTGAAAATCGCGAATACACAATTCTGAAACGGTAACCAGATGTAAACAATAATAAATCCTGATGTGACATTTCTGTTCTCCGAGTTTCGCATTCGCCAAATCGAAAAGTGCGTTTGATGAAATTTCGATATAATTCTTTTTCGTTCTTCGTCTAGATGTCGGTGTACGCCACACAGTGAAAGCACACACTGAGGTAGAAATCTAATTTCACTCAAATGGAGTACAGTTCCTTCTTTAAATGTCAAATTTAACGTTCGGAATGTTTCGGACGTTTATGTGACAGAAGTGTGGACGCGAGCGAAGTAGGCGAAAATTTTTCTGTTTTTGTTATTTAATGGAACCCACGGCAATTATAGATTTTACAAGAAATATTCTAAAGTCCTAAGATACCCTATAATTTGAATCTCTCAATTCGTGAAACGAGTTTTTTTTAAATTATTGGAAATTTTCGAAAAACGAGTCTGTTCTGGCCATTAGGGTGCAATTCTGAGACATTCTCATGAAAAATTTCGTTGAAAACTCTACATAGATATATGCTACTTGTTGTGGTTTGCAAGTAACGGTTAAGCACAACAGGCCCAAAGGCGGCCTAGGAGCTGAACCTCGGTTCACTCACGTAACCTATATATCAAGAAGTGACTTCAAAAATGTATGGGCTAGAAGTTTAGAATAACACTTCATCGATACAAAATTGTGTTCGATGTGTATATTATGGTATACTATACACAAACTATAGAGAAACTCACGATGACGAGGTTAAAAGTTAATCGGTGCTTAAAAGCTAATTTCTTAACTTTCTGACATTCCAAACAACCTATTTTTTGATATAGCTTAAAATAAGCATTGGACCCAATTATTATTATTGAAAACCGTAGACCTGATGCTTGTGAAGCGATCGACAGATAGCTGGAAAAAATTGGCACAATTCAAAGACAAACATGAACTCATAGACTTTTAGGTTAAATCCGTCACAGCATGTGTTTGTAGATCAGAATCATAAACTATTTTTTTCAATTATCTGCCAATCGCTTTTCAAACATCCGATCTACGGGGTTCATTAATAAAATTTGGGGCCAATGCTAATTTTCAGCTAAAAATTATCAAAAAAATAGGTTTTTCAATGGTTTTGACAGAGTTATTTGAAATATCAGAAAGTTAGGAAATGAACTTTTAAGCACCCGTTAAGTTTTAACGTCGTCGTTGTGAGTTTCTCTTTTCATTTTTGCTTCAGCGTACGTTTCGTAAATATAGTCATTGATAGCATTCTATTCAACGTGAAAATTGAAAATTCTACGTATAATTCTGTGAAACTGGATCTATTCGAACAGTAGTTGCTCACTTACCTGCTCTATAACTTTGTAAAACATCATGATTTTCAATATTTTGCGAGGTAGATATGATTTTTCGAAAATCGTAAAGGAATTGGGATCATCGTCGAAGCGCCAAAAAAAATGGTTGGCGGTCGGCGGCGTACGTCTCTTCCTGAAAATTACTATGCACAGTCAATCATAATTGAAAACTTTCGGAAGAAGTTCCGAACTTTCGTTAAAAAAGCTCTCGTCAAAAGTTTAATCAATAAACTCGAAATGAAACCTTTAATCTATTTACAATGCTGGAAGTTTTTAATCTCTTTCAGACAGAGATGACAGTCGATCTATTTTTTAAAGTCGGCTAAACCCTCGGCTTGGGGTGAAGATGACGTTGTGGAGACTTGGTTTGTTCAGCAAACCATTAGATATTAATTAGAGGAATCATATTTTGAAGGTGTTAGCCATCAGCTGCACACAAAACAAAAAGTTATTGCTCGCCTGAGGCCCTTTTTCTACATTTTTATTAAAATATGGCCACAGCCGAGCTATAACTTATAATTTTGTATGCAGCCAATCGCTGACACCTTCAAAAAAAGATTCCTTTAATTAATATCTAATGGTTTGCTGAACACACCAAGTCTCCACAACCTCATCTTCACCCCACGCCGAGGGTTTAGCCGACTTAAAAAAATGGATCGGCTGTCATCTCTGCTTTCAGAAACCGAAAAAAATACAATTATTTAATTTTATTGTTACTGTGCTGCAGCTATAAAAACTAATTTTCAACAGGGCGTTACCAAGTGTTAAAACAAACCCATAGAGTCATTATTGTGTGGTAAATGTTTCTCATTTCCCATTCGTACACCTTTACAATTCATACACAAATAATGAACAAAGGAATGACTACTGCTATTGAATACAAAGGGAACGTATGTTTAATAGGAATCACCTACAAAACTCCATTGAAAGTGCATAGAGTGGTTGAGATTTTCTGAATAACACTTCAATTTCCTCTATATGATATTTCGTCCCATAAACGCTTAGTTATCATCATCCTTTACCATACAATCCATTAATAAAGTAATCAAATGGGTATAAGTTTCAATAAAATCGACCGTAACCCATATCAAAGAGCGTACTCAATCAAATTGTATGGATATTGTCTTATTTATTATTTAAGAAACAACGTAACATCCACACGCAACACCAATTATGTTAAGACGTATTGTAAACACTTGGAATAATGAAAATCTAAAGATGGGAGTACATACTTAATGGAATAGGTCAACAATACCTTTCGGTCCAACAATAAATGCATTAAAATAGATGAACAAACAAATCGATTCAATGTATTCATAGAAATAGAAATTGGTGAAAATTCGTTTCGTAAAGTGAAGGTCATCGTAGGTGGCACCCTCCTAGGTGTAAATACGTCTTCTGTCTTTTACGTTCACTTTTTAATCGGATCAGTTATGAGAGCGATTCCTAGCTGTCAAATTTTTGTATGCAAATTTTGACATTGCCTTCAAATGACCAGTTAATTTAACTGGTTTTTTGCTTGTAAACTGGAGCTACCGATATTTCCCAACAACTTATATGCAACGCAAATATATGATAGAAGAATCATCTAATTAATTCTCAGGCGGGGTCAGTAAGCGACAGCTCCCACAAACGCTGAAATTGTTTGATGCAAAAATAATATGTTTACCGCAATTATATCGTGCTTGACCCTACAGACACTCATGATTTAACACAATGCTGAAACGATTAGTGTTCTTACGGTACAGTAGGATTTCTTTTCATCCTCCTAGACTTTTTTAGGTCAAAATGTCTTAATTACTGCGAGTAGGTAGAAGAAATGGCTACTTACGTCTCTGAGGTAAGTAAGCTGAAACGATTATTACCAAATCATCATGTCACCGCGTGGCGGATAATTGAAAATTTCCCTGACAGAAGAATTTCCATTTTTTTTCTATTTGTAGTTTAAATACAAGAAAATCATTCAAAATAACTGTTAGAGAATAAATTCAAATCAGGAACTCCCACATTTTTTCCGGAACACTCCTGCAACAAGAACTTATTTTTTGTAATCTTTTAATCTTAATCTTACTCCCATTTATATTCGTTCTTCTTTCTTGTTTATTGTTGTGCTGACTTTCATCGTACGCCATTCTTCATCTTTAACATTTTTTACACAAAATCATCAAATCCTGTATTGTGCGAGCAATTAAATTGAAATGAGATAATGACATTAAATATTGAGAGTTTTAATGGAAAATGTCGAGACTTATCAAGTTAACAATAAACTAATTTTGAACTCCAGTGAAATTCAATTTTTTTTAGTGACACATTTTCGATTATTGTGTCAATTTATTTCACGAGAATTTCATCAATACATTTTGATGAATAGAGGAGGCAGAAGAGATAAATGTACAATACACGAGTCGACATCGACAAATACAAAAGTTGATTCAATTTTATCAAATTTAAATTTATTTACTTACAATCTTAAGCAGAGTTTACTCTTAAAGCGAAGAGGTAAATATTGTATTTGTATGTTTTGCGGTTAGTGTTCTACCATCCTTAATTGTTTATCAAGGGAAATCATTTTGATAAGGACAGTAATGAAGCTTTTTGTTTGGTGCACGAAATAGAACAAATTGTATAGAAAACTATTTTTGATCCCAGCTCTATGGCAGTTAGTCATACAACATTAGTTGACAAGAAAAGTTGGTCAATGTTAACGAGGAGCTGGTCAGCAGTGAACGAAGAAGTTGGTCAATGTTAACGAGGAGTTGGTCAGCAGTGAACGAAGAAGTTGGTCAATGTTAACGAGGAGTTGGTCAACAGTGAACGAAGAAGTTGGTCAATGTTAACTAGGAGTTGGTCAACAGTTAACTCGAAAATGTTGACGATTAACAAGATTTTTGAAAAATTGATATATAGTTATGTGTATGATTTCCTTGTTCTTCAAGGATTTTTTTATAATAAGCAGTATGGTTTTAGAATGAAAAGTGGTACGCATATTGCCCTTTTTGAGACGGTTAACGAAATCTCTCTTGAGATTGACAAAAAGAAAATAGTTTCGGGCCTCTTTTTGGATTTGGCCAAAGCATTTGACACGGTTGACCATGAACTTCTATTGAGGAAATTGTCTTATGCCGGGGTGAGAGGTGTGGCTCTTGACTTATTCAGAAGCTATTTATCTAACAGATATCAATATGTGTCAACTGATGTATGTGATAGTCCAAGGTCACTTATGTCGATTGGGGTTCCACAAGGGAGTGTGTTGGGACCTTTATTATTCCTTATTTTCATTAATGACATACATAAACTTCCATTGAGATCACGACCTAGCTTGTTTGCTGATGATACTTGTATGTTCAGATCCTCGGAAAGTATTGTAGTAAATGTATCAAACTTGAATGATGATTTGGAAGTGATCTCTGAATACTTTAATATCAATAAACTGACGCTAAACTTGGCGAAAAGTAAAGTAGTTCATTTCAGATCAAGTAGAAACATTTTAGGACATGTCCCAGTGATTCAATTTAATGGTGAAATTATTGAGCATGTTGTCTCAATTAAGTATTTGGGAGTTATACTTGACCAGCACCTCAATTGGAATTGTCATATAACGGGACTATTGAATAAATTATCCAGTCAAGTTGGGATTATGAGAAAACTGAAGATTTTTATGCCAGCAAAGATCCTTAAAATGCTGTACTTCTCATTGATTCACTCTCGCCTTACATACTGTGTGGGTGTGTGGGGTAGCGCTAACATCTCATTGATTAAAAACCTTGAAGGACTTCAAAGAATTGCATTGAAAGTTGCTCATAAGTTGCCAATCAACTTTCCTACTGAACTTTTGCTTTCTGATTATTGTCCCACCATACTACCTGTTTCAGGGTTGTATGAGTACTCAGTCTGCAAGTTCGTTTTCTCATCTATCAATGACATACAATTTCCTTTTCTAAACCTACTCATCGGTATCCTACAACTGCGTCAAGATTGCTCCGCCTTCCTAGAGTCCATACTAAACTCGGGAAACGTAGTTTACTATTTGCTGGGTCAAACTTGTTCAATAAATTACCAAAAGATATTCGTGAATCACACACTTTTTCTGGCTTTTGTCGTTTGTTGAAGTATAGATTACTGAATTGTTTTTGAGTCAATGGAGGTTGTCGGTCTGACTCACCTCTAGCCTGATATTTCTTTTTTTACCTTTAGAGTACGAATCCCTGAAATTGCTCGTTTGTATTCTCCTTATTCCATCCATAGTTATTTATTTATCCATTCCTTTGACTGTTTGTTAACTTTGATTTCGATTTTTTTTTATTTTTATGATTTGATTTTTCGTATATGATATAGAGAGTTTTTTCGAATTAACATCTGTTAAATTAGAACTCTTTTGATATTTACACTTATTCTTGTATGAACATCTTGATTTTTCTTTAACTGATTTTTTATTGATATTTTTTCATGCACTTATAAATGTATTGACTGATTTTTGTTATTATGATTATAATAAATTTGAATTTGAATTTGAATTTACAAAGTATGGACAATCAAAGTAACACGAATTGTTTGAATTAAAAACAAATAGCATAGAGAGCCATGAATCGAGTATAAATACGAGGCGAATGTGATGAATAAAGGCAGAATAAACATGAACATCAAACGGGCAACACGCCCTACATGATTTATTTCGTTCGCAATTGGTAGAAGTAGCAGTTTGGCAATATGATAAGTGTGGGGAGAATATTCCTTCCAGCTATTAGATTGTTTTGTGTCGGGCCATGCCACAGTCCCCGTTTTCATGGTGAAAACAACATTTAATGCCCCCGCGTGGACTTAGTGAGCGTTAATGAACGAGAGTCGGATGGATGTTTCAGCACACGACTTCTCAAAAAAATTTTCCTCGTTGGCGCGTGTAAATTGAAGAGCACGAGTAACGTCATCGATTTTGGTTGGTCAATGAAGTGAATGGTTGATCAACAGAAAAATGTCGGAAGGGATCATCATTGGAAAGAGAGTCGGATAGACGCAGTTTCTCGAAGATGATCATCGTTTCGTTGGGCTGGTCAACAACATAGCGTTGTCAACGAATTTGGATCGTTACCCAACGGCAAAGCATTGGATTGTTGGTCAAAGCATTGGATGAATTGTCTTCAAAAGTATGAGCTTCAGAAGCATGTGAGGCAAAAGTTTGAGCAGCCAAAGTATTGGCAATATTTCTGTGCATCTTTTCGAGAGTTTGGTTTGGTCAATAGAATTTGGCAGCATCCAATTATCGATGGTTTGGTCAGTGGTCACCTGACAGCATACAGAGGTTGATTTGGTCAGTGGTCATCGACAGCACATGATTGGTTCCATTAATTGGTCGAGTGGTAATCAACACAACAGCCTTAATGGGTCGAGTTTTCATCGATTGTGTGAATTGGTCGAGACAATCGTAGCTGAAGAAAGGAATTTTTACTTCCGTAAAAATGATAGGAGAGTTGACAAGAAAAGTTGGTCAATGTTAACGAGCAGTTGGTCAACAGTTAACTCGAAAATGTTCACAGTGTTTCGTTTGGTTGGTCAAAATAGTTCAAACAAAAGAACAAGCAAAGTAGTTCAAGAAACTGGTATTTTTACAGAGTAAAAATAGTGGGAGAATGTTGAATCTTAAACTAGGTGTGTTTCTACTCTACAAAATATGGACAACCAAAGTAAAACGAATCGTTTGAATTAAAAAGAAATACCATAGTGAGCCATGAATAAAAGCAGAATAAACATAAACATCAAACGGGCAACACACCCTACATGATTTGTTTCGTTCTCAATAGGTAGAAGTAGCAGTTTGGCAATATGATAAGTGCGGGGAGAATATCCCTTCCCAGTCCCAGTGCCAGTCTCCGTTTTCATGGTGAAAACAACAACTTCCTTAAGTCCCACAAGCATACTCTCCTTGTGTACATTTTACCTGCCAAATATGTGTGTTCGCTGATTAAAAAGTATTGGTATTCCCACTCTCATCTTAAGGGGATTAATAATTTCCTCGAGTGGAACTTTCCTATTCCCAACAATCTAATGTAATCTACTATTTCTTTCGTTTTTACTGGTCTTTAGAGCTTTTATACAGTTTTGGAATAATCTTTTAAATCAAATTGAATTGAAAGAGTACGACTACTTACTTTACCAGAGCTTTAAATCATTTATTCTCCAAACGTAATATAGAGGGACGGGAAATCAGTTATACCTTCTATTTCTCGTATTCCCAAGTGGAACACAGAATGTACAGCTGAAACTATTTTATAAGACAGCAATAAAATAAACACATAATTGTACAAGGTTTGAGGACGTTCCGTTCACAAACAAGCAAATAAATTTGCTCCAACTTGCTTTCTTTCATAATGTAATAACAAATGCTCTTCAGGTCTACAACTATAAAGCAAATTCTTCTTACTATAGAATAGAAGCGGAAATGAAACATTTTATGAAAAATATGACTCTTCAAATGTATCATCCTAAAGTTTAGAGCTGGAAGGGTTAAGGGGAATGTTCACTTATCGCGTAACGCGTCAGTGAAAAGCAAACTTTTCTGACCAACTTTGCCCTCTTCGTTCCACTATTTCCATTTAGTAAATACAATACCAAAACAGTTCGTTCCCCATTCTGAAATCGCATGTTGAATGAATCGGGTTGTTATTTCGTAATTTTCTTGCATTCATTCCGCTGTTTTAGAAAACTTTTAAATAAAGGGTGGCATCTTGAGTAACTTGAAACTTTACGAAGTGAACAGTCCTGTATGCTGTTGTGTTAATCCAAACATATCTCATTTTATTGTTAGCTCTGGAGGTATTTCGTGAGCTTCTTTAAAATGGAAGAAAGATTTGAAAGAAAATCAAAGCTCGTCAGCTTTCCACAAAGCTTACGAGAAAATGCGATACGCTCTGTAGGCTTAACACGGCAATAAAATAAAAAAACAATGAACATAGAAAATTTTTATATTTTTTAGAGAAAACTCTGTTCCAAGTGAAAGCAGCGCCGGGGTCAAAGACTATATACTTTACAAAGTTATATAACGAAATGTAGATGTTGATGCTATCGTTGGTTGTGCTACAAGTTATGTATTTTTTAGAATAAGAGATTTGATACAATTTACAGTTATTGTTAGCAAACATTCCTTTAAGAAATCCGGTAATAACGCTTGTATAGTTTATTTATTATATTAGAAGGTTTTCGATAGGGTAACAGATAATATTTAAATGGGAATATTTTTCTGGAGACCATATACCAAAGGGTGTTTGATTAAATTGATAAGTTCGGTGGACAATAAAAAATTTGAGGATTAGAACGTGAATTTGTACATTTTTGTTATGGAGATTTTTGTATTACTACGAAAATTATAAGAAAAGAGTGTATTGTCACTAATCTCGATGTAGATATTCGATTATATTCAAACGAAAACGTGGTAAGTATGTGTGGTATCATCGCTAACAGCAAACTCTTGATGATTTCGAAAAATTTTATTTGTGAATTGTCACCAAAACAAAGAGTTTGTCACCAAATAAAGAGAATACATTTTGGAAATGGATCCGTTTAGTGCGGCATTGGCTCCTGCCAAAGTATTGGAAATTTCATGATGAAATTGATAAAATGTACACCAGTGACATGAACTGTTTTGATGGAAGCCGATGGTATACTCATCCGGTCAATTAGAGAAATCGCATGCTTTCACCACTTGATAGAGTTTCATGGGCGACATGAATTATCCACCAGGGAATTATCCCCCCCCCCACACTCATTGCCCAGACAAATAAGAATTATCACCCAACAAGTTTAAAGCGGTAAATTTTTACAAGAAAAAAGCCACTTGAATAGGTTCTAAAGCGTCCAATTTGTATAAGGAAAATGCTTTTTTGTGTCAGGAAAATGTTATTTTGTATAAGGAAAATGCCATTTCGTATGAGGAAAATGCCATCCCCGGTGATAAGTCCTGGGCGATAATTCCTCGGGTGATAATTACCATTTCTCCGGGCGATTAATCCCTTGGCGTTAATTCCTATTTTTTCGGTCTGGGGGAAAATTCTCGTCACCAGGTTCATGACATCAGAACACCATTCTAATTGAGACATGCCTTCCGGTTGTTAAAAAGACGATACAATTCCGACAATTTTTTTATCAGTTTGGAGCCGTTCATAAAGGATGAGGAGGGGTTTACGGACCTCGCGTGACAGTTCATATTTTTTTTAAAAGTCTCAAACACTTTAGCGTGTCAGATGGGGAGGTGGGGCGCTCGGAAAACTGGCATTTTAGAGTAACTTCCTTTATAAACGACCTCTTTGGAGATAGTCCACACCTTTGTTGTGTCAACGGCTCCTTTCAGTGTTTTCATGTGATGCTTACGCTGTCAAGCAAGAAATTCTCTTGAAATCACTACACTTTGACATAAGCCATTGACATTCAAAAGGCGTGGATTGTTTTGATTAAATGATTATGCGCATTGCAACGAAGTGTGTAGTGATGGCTATTCATTGGTTATCAATGACCAATGGTTAAAGTTATTTTCTGCAGAAGTATTTCACAAAGTGCGCACGCCTAAAATTCCAATTTTTTGACACACCCCTTCCCCCCGCACGCTTTTTTACACTTTTAGAAACCCCATCCCCTAGTAGTGCGCCCGAAACTCATTAATTAATGTATACAACTAGGTCGAAAAACCGAAAAAGTTTCTTCGTAAAAATTTGCGTTCATCTAAAAAAATGAAATCTTTTTAATGCATCAATGCTACTCGCATATGTCAGTTATACGAGAGGGTGTTTAAACCGAATTCCAAAACACGAACAAATACCAACGAAAAACATTAGCTGTCTCTCATGCCTGACTCATACATATTCAAAATAATACAACTGTCAAAGTTAAAACGTCGCTAAACTAAAACTGTCAAATTTGAGAAATCAGTACAAGAAAGTTATAGACAAGTTGTACACAAGGTCTCAACACTTAGCAGCCAATGGCTAACACGATGGCTTGCCACTTGGAGCGCGTACAGCAATTATTTCTTCGTTCAGTTAATCGTTAGTGAGAGCTGTCAAAGTTCACTGAGAGTGTCAAATTTCTACCCATGTCATTGTCATTAATCCTTTAACGATTCACCAGTGAATCTTATCGGACAATTGCTGTTGCTGTTGATGAAGGATAGAACGTCAGGCAATGGTACCTTTCGGAATTCCTCTAGTGTTAGGTAAAAGTCACCCAGGTACTTCGACCTCAGCATCGACAGTGCAGGACAGTTGCACATGAAGCGCTCCGCCGTTTCCGGTACGTCTCCGCATCTTCTACAGTTCATTTCTGTCATTTCTAAGTCCCATTTTGTTCAAATGGTATCTTAAGCAGTTGCGCCGTGTTAGCACTTCCACTAACAACCTTAGCCTTGCCTTATCTAAGCTTAGGAGATATTTCGTGGTCTTCGAGTTGCATCCCAACAAAAACTCTTTTGCTTGCCTACAAGCGTTCAGCTGCTCCCACGCTCTCTGATGCTTGTCTTTGGCCTTGTCTCTGATGAGTTCTGGCACCAATCCAGCGTTAATGCCGAGTGCTGGTTTTGGGCCAGTGAACTCAGATTCGCCCGCCTTCCTTGCCAGCTCATCAGCCTACTTATTCCCCTCAATGTTCGAGTGTCCCGGAACCCATACCAGAGTTACTTCGTTCTTATCTGATAGGGCATCCAGGGCCATTCTGATTGAGCCGATAGCTTGCAAATGACAGCCCTTTTAGCGCCGCCTCACTGTCAGTACAAATCGAAACCTTCTTGCCCTCCAGCTGCTGCTCCAATAGTTTTTTGCAGCCCACACTGATGGCAACTGTTTCTGCTTGGGAAACTGTCGCGAGATTCCCGAGCGAGATCGAGTCCTCCAGTCCCAGCTCCGCACAGTATATTCATGCACCTGCTTCCTTCTACTTCTTGGCTCCGTCAGTGAAAATTCTCACATCTCCCTCTACGGTTGATCTTTCTCCCTCCCAATCCGCTCTTTTGGGAATAATGGTTCGGATTTTTTTATCGAAACGAAACTCAACTGACATATAGTCTTGCGGCATCTCAATCTCTCTGATGTCATTCCTCAGCTTACTTAAGATACCCGCATGACCCATGCTCCTGTCGAGCGCCAACCAATGACCGCACCTGAACAGTCTAGCTACTATCATCCATGCCTCTTGCTCTATAAATAGGTCAATCGGACTCAATGACAGTAAAACTTCCAGAGCCGTCGGAGTCGACGTCATCGCTCGCGTTATGCTAAGACACGCTAGTCTCTGCACATGCGCAAGTCTCCTACGTACGCTCATCATCTCTAGCTTGTGTGACCATACCATGAAGCCATAGCTCATTATTGGTCTCACAATGGCCGTGTGCATGTGTGCAACCAGTATAAAGCTGAGGGCCTAAGCCCCCATCTCTTCCCGATCGCATTGTGGCATTGCCAGAAAACTCCGATTGACTTATTTATCCTCTCGGATATGTGTTCTCCCCAGTTCAGCTTCTCGTCTAGTATGACCCGAAGATACTTCGACTTGTCCGTCAGCACTAGCTGCTGCCCGAAGAGTTTCGGTAGTCTCATTTTTCGGATCTTATTCTTAGTGGTGAAAAGTACCAGTCCAGTTTTATCTGGGTTAACAGAATTTCCTGAGTCTCGTAACCTTGCCTCCACCAACGCGACAGCTCTCTGCATGAGCTGACCTAAGACCTCTTCAAAAGGTCCTGATACTAAAATCGATATGTCATCGGCGCATCCTATTGCTAAATGCCCCTCTGAGTTAAGCTTAGTGAGAAGGTCGTCGACTGTCATGTTGCAAAGGATTGGTGGTAACACACCTCCTTGCGGTCAACCCCTGTCGACTGTTCCCTGCTTACTGACTCCAAACAATTCCACCGTCAGCAGCCTGTTCGCGAGCATTGCCATAATCCACCTAATGAGTGTCCTGTCGAGATTCAACTTTCTCAAAGCAGCATTCACTGCTCTAAAAGTTACCTTGTTGCCCCTTCCAGCAGTCTTTGTCAGCAGTCCCAAAAAGTCGTCCGAACATTATTTTGTTCATAACTGTAACAAAAAAAACTTCAAAACTTTCCCATTCCGTCGTGATTGTACTTTGCTTAGTTTGTAAATGAGTTTCGCGCAAAAGGAAAGATAACAAAAGAAAAGCTATCGCGAAAATGTTTACGATACATCCACCCATCCATTAAAGTCGCATTCCCCGCATTTTTTTGTGCTCACTGAAGACAATTAAATGGAAAACATGCCAACAACATTCTACATTGTATGATTAGAACAAAATAAATTTTTGTAAATACATCATTTTTAATATACGGAACGGCCTAAAGTGATAATACAATTTATGGACATACACTGAGATATTTGCGTGATATTTATGGGATAAAGTTTTAATATGATTTTGTCTTGTTAACATAAGATTTATTTGAATAAAATATTGCTCATATTGCTGTTTTCCTTTTCGTTTATTTTGCCTTGTTTGCTTTCTATAAATTTTTCTTCCCCAACCGTAAAATATTGCTTCAACATCATCCGCTACAAAACTTGTGAGAACGTCATCATATTGGTTTGAAATAATAAAGTTAGAAATTTGTCATCGTCACATACATTTCCGTAATATCATAGATTTCTACGGAAAGCGTGTAAAATTTGATAGATAAATATCTAAATTAATGTGTAAACATGCTTTAAATGAATTGAGATAATATTACGAGGCGCAACACATTTTAAGTATTTCATTAATTTAGTCGGTGGGAAGACGCGACTCGTAATCGCATTAGTATAATTGTAATGTAGTCTGTTTGCGAAATTCGGAATAAAAAATTTTCCACTGCATTATCCGACGCGTCCCTTCAACAGCAGGCTAAATTCTTACTTTGTCTGGTTATCTCACATAAAGTTTTCAAATAGACGAATAAAGTCTTTGCCTTTGAGTGATACGAGTGATTTCGAGTGCTGCGTTGGCTTAAGTTAAAGTATTGAAGTATAAAGTATACTTTGGCATAAGGCGCCTCAACGATATGTTAAGCAATATGTGTGCTTGTCAGTGGTCGATGTCACAATAAACGCGTGAATTGCACCTACCTACACTTCAGTCTCTCGTAATTTTACTTTAATTCACGCGTTGGTGTGACATCGGCTTCAGTCAAAGCTTAGCTAATTTCATGATGAAATGCGAAAACTATACATTAAATTCACTATACTTTGACATAAGCCGATGTCGCACTAAATGTGTCAATGTAATGCATCCATAATTGATTTTATCACATTCGAGAGCACACTTAGGTACTTATATTTGCGAAATCAGGCGATCACATGTTGGGATCAAAAGTAGGTCTTTTCCATCTGTCAAAGTGACGTTTTAAACGTCAAACGACATTTTTTTTTTGGTTTTCATACAATGTAGGCTCAAAGCCCGTACATGTTGTGTTCATAAATCTTATAAATCTAATAGAAAAGTACAAATTATACTTCAAAGCCCAAATTAAATCAAAAATAGAAAATGTAAGCCGATCCCGCAGCCATCCGAAGGGAGATGTATCACCTTAAACGGTGACACAACTCCCTCCAGACGGACACAGCATCGGCCCAATCGAAAACCCCGCGCCGACAAGCCGACCGCCCGAGAACTCCGATCGCTCCAAGAAGTCACACACCAGTTGATCGAGTCCAAACAAAGATGCTAAGTCCTGCTTGGATCAGACTTAACTGCATCAATAAGCGATGATGTTACCAGGAGACATGATAGTCCAGTGATTCATTAGATGCTCCTTTAGTTGCCTCTTGAAAGTGACTAGATTGCTAACGGAATGAAGGGTTTCAGGCAGTTCGTTAAAAAAGCGAAAACCATGATTCGTGATCGCGTGTTGTCCAAACTGAGTACGTGAGAAGGAAGGGTGAAGGAAACCACTACTTCTCGTGAAGTACCCGTGCACATCTGAGTTCACTTGAATGAACATATCATGCTTAATCAAATCGTTTTTGAGCGAAAAGATCAATGCTGCTGTTTTGTACAGATTCAAATAGTCAATAGGTAAAATTGATGAGTCAAAGTAATGCTTTACGAAATCTCTCGACTTTAAGCCATGTATATTACGCAAGGATTTCTTCTGTAGCAGGAGCAGATTCTCGAGGACGTACCGAAGCGCGCGGTTCCATATGGGGCTCAAATAGCTCAAATGGGAGTGCACATAGGAGAAATACAGATTAAAAAGGACGGACTTTGGTACCATCCACCTGGTGGATTGGTGAAATCTTCTTGGCCACTTTGGCGACATTGTCGTCCCACGTGAATTGGTCATTCATCATTTAGCCGAAGTACTTAACAACACTTTCCCTCTCGAGGGTTGTGTTGTTATAGTGCAACTCAAACCCCACTGGCAGCTTGCACCTGAAAACGACGTAGTTTGTTTTCATTTCATTAACCAGCAACTCATTTTGCAATGACCACCTAGGCAAGGCATTCAGATCACGCTGCATCAGACGTTGCAGTTCGTCGACCGAAGCATAGAGGTACACATTTCCTCCAAAGCCACTACTAAAGAAATCGTACAGAAATATGACGGCATTCAACGTTCATTACGAATCCGTCAACCCCGCTCACACTAACGAATTGCTTCCTCTTCATTAAATAGCTCTCCAAGATTCGATTTCAGGATCGGAATTGAGGAAAAATAAAAGATTATTTGACTTTAAAAAAAAATTTCGTTTGACGTTTAAAACGTCACTTTGACAGATGGAAAGACCTACTTTTGATTCCAAGTCAATTTTTAAGATGAACTAAATGAATCTCGAGGCCTATTACCAGCTATTTTATCGGACACCAGGAAAAATTTCCTTGGCAGCAGGCATACCCAAAAAACCTCAATACGTCGAAAACATTAATGCTCGGTAAAGATGAGCGGGTTGCACGAAACTTCGAAAAACCCGACCCGAATTGTTTTTTTCGGGTTAATGGGTTTCAGGTTTCGAAAATTTTAATCGGGTCGGGTTCGGTCCGGGCCGGGTTTGAAACAGTTCGGGTTTCGGGTTTCGAAAAATTTTATCGGGTCGGGTCCGGGTCGGGTTGTTGTATCATTTTATTCGGGTCCCGACCCCTTACTGACTTTTATATTTTACAAAACTCGTCTAAATTTTATCATCTTACATTACACGAATTTTGTTTTAGTCTAAGGTCCGTGAAGAATGCAGACGTCGGGCCTTGAAATAATTTTTGTTTCGAAGTAATTCGGGTTGTGAGTTTCGAAAAATTTTATCGGGTCGGGTTCGGTCCGGGTCGGGTTTTGAAACAGTTCGGGTTTCGGTTTTCGAAAATTTCAATCGGGTTGGGTTCGGTCCGGGTCGAGTTTAGAAACAATTCGGTTTTTGGGTTTCGAAAAATTTTATCGGGTCGGGTTCGGTCCGGGTCGGGTTGTTGTATCATTTTATTCGGGTCCCGATCCCTTACTGACTTTTTATATTTTACAAAACTCGTCTAAATTTTATCATCTTACATTACACGAATTTTGTTTTAGTCTAAGGTCCGTGAAGAATGCAGACGTCGGGCCTTGAAATAATTTTTGTTTCGAAGTAATTCGGGTTGTGAGTTTCGAAAAATTGTATCGGGTCGGGTTCGGTCCGGGTCGGGTTTTGAAACAGTTCGGGTTTCGGTTTTCGAAAATTTCAATCGGGTTAGGTTCGGTCCGGGTCGGGTTTAGAAACAATTCGGTTTTTGGGTTTCGAAAAATTTTATCGGGTCGGGTTCGGTCCGGGTCGGGTTTCGAAAAATGGTCGATCCGCTCATCTCTAATGCTCGGTAAGACGATCCTCTGGAGACGTAAGGAATCAAGGAGATGATCTCGTTACTTCGAATATTCAAGTTTAGATCTTGACCATTTTGAAAAGCTCTAGAAACCATAGTTTTTAATGTTTTTTCAGAAAACTTCATTAAATGCAGCATCCAACCATGCTCCTTAATTGCTTTCCAGTATATTTTGATTTATTATTTCACTTTTACGAATAAATTTGAATTTAGATAGAAAATAAATTGCGGAGCAAAACTTTTTCACGTTCCGTTTTTTCAAGGCTATACTATCAAGTAAATGCTATAAACTGTCGTAAACACAATATACCCTTTGTGTAATATACACCGATATTTGTGACGTGTGGACTTGCATCACAGACTATACAATCCCTTTGGGCCTTGATTTCAAATAAAGTTTGTATATTAAACACAGAGAAGGTGTGGCATGTAATATAAACTGCGTACATTGCAGAGACTGTCAAATCGTTGATATATTTAATTATTGAGTGATTGTTGGGAATTGATTTATTTTTACCACATGCTCTATGGTAGGCATTCTTTTCCAGCATTTTCATGGCTAGAGGCATATTTTCAGACGCAGTGCACCGGATTTTCTATTTCATTTTTTTTGGCACTCAACACAAAATGTGCAACGATTCCACATATAGAGCCACTTATTTTTGAACATCGAAACAATCAATCAATCGATATTTTCACATTAAGTACTAGAATGCTAAATGAAGATGAATGTTGTGAACCATTAAGGGATCCGATTTAGGTGTATTTATTATTGAAGGTAAAATCATGTTTTCTTACTTTACCCAGGCCGTACCCGAAATTGATAACATGGATATTTTTCGTTGTTGATGTAGTGTCCCATTTCTGGCAAAATTGGTAAAAATTTTAAAGTTTCTTATTTGATGCGATGAATATATCCCTAAGAGCTTACTTAGTTTTTGTTTTCGGTTATACGAAAGTGTAAGTGGGCCTCGAGGTGTATTCAAATATAAAGGTTGATGGCTTTACGGCTTCGAATTTTTGTTACGTATTCCTCCGAAGAAAGTTTCTTATGTTCATTTTTTAAAACTCGTCCACCTAAGTTTGTAATCAATTGCTATCAAGTAATAATGTTGAATTACATTTCTTAGACTATATTCTAAGTATATAGTAAGTATTCTTAATTACATGACATGTAACCTACAATCGAATTAGAAAAGTAGTTGAAAAGACTCACAACTACATAAAAGATAATTTATTAACATTAAATTTGTGGAAACATGCTAAGTGATATTTTGACGCAAGTCCTCACAGAAATGAAATCAGTGTCCGTCACAAAGGACTGAGAGGAAGACGAAACATACACCCAACATTATTTGCATTTGGTCACCGTATCCGACAAGGTTTCATTTCGTGTTGACACAAAAGATCTGCGCCACATTCATCTCTCATTTCTCTAATAGTTGGTGGTTTTTGTTGTGGAGAAAGAAAGAGCTGAACTTTATTTCCAACTTGGAAGTATGGGTCCGAGATCTGTTCTTAGGGCCTTAGTCCTTAGGTCTGCAAAAAAAATTATTTTGCTGCACAAATAATTTGTCCTATGCGTCCGACACAAAAAAAAATGTGTCCTACCTTGGGATCTGAAATATAGAGGTGTACTAAAACACCAAAAAGCTCAAAATCACTTTTTTGAAACCGATAAAAATTTGAGCAAAATTGGTAATGCCATTAATTTGTCCTAAATTCTTGACACTTTCACATTAGTGTACTGACACTTCGATAGTGTAAAAGTGTGTTATTAGATTTTAAAGAGTTTTGTACTAAAACGTTTAGTACAGCAAAAATTTGTCCTCAATTTGTCCTTTCAGAATATGTATTCAAAATTTTCAAAACATTTCCTCAAACAAGACTATAAAAGAAAGGACAAATTAAGGACATATTTTTGTAATAGTCGGTTTGTTAATACATTTTCTGTTTAGCGACTTTCTAGTTTGGGAGCTTTCAAAGAGCTTTTATAATTTTTTTAGTACACTCTATTTTCTAGTTATCTACGCCATTATGCGATTTTCTGATCTATAGGTGGTGATTAGCCTACAAAAAAATTGTCGATTCCAAAGCTCAAAAGCTCAAAACTATCTTCTCTACCTGCTTAATCGCAGATTACTTTATGATAAAATGCAGATTCTCTAAGGAAAATTTACCGATAATGCTGATATGTAGCTAAAAACAAATTGTAACTCAATTTTTTTTATAACATACTTAAAACTTTTAGTTTGAATATCCAAAGTAAATTAGTTTTGTATTTAGTTAAAAGATTTTCAGTGAATTATGTGCAATGCCGATAAGTTCTTCATGTAAAATCTGCAATCTGTAATAAAGTGAATCACGCCACCTATTAGTACATGTATGAAGTATTCCACCACCTATTCTGATGTGTACGGGCCCCTTGCATATGTTTTATGTAGGCTATAAGGTGAAAATCTTCAAATGGCAATAGATCAATATTTCCCCTTCCTTCTTTCTTGGAGATCTGAATGCCAGGATAGGTCGGGCCAATTGGTAAGTACAGACTTCACGAAAACTGTAACGACAATGGTACGTGGAAATTGCCCTAGATTTATTTGGGAGCTATTTACAACAACGTAAACAATATGTGACAATTGGTGGTCAGCAAAGCCCCCTACCCTGCGAACGTTTAGTAATCAGTTACTTTTTTAGTACCGAGTAATGACTTTTGAAGCTATTCGAAAGCACTTACTTCAGTGGTTTTTTCAAAAGTCATTACTGTCAGGTATTTCAAAGCCATTTGCAATCGATTCATTTTCCACTGGGTAGTGAATGTAAGCATTAGTGTACCCCAAGGAAGTGTGCTCGGTCCGCTCCTATTCCTCATATTTGTTAATGACATATTCAGATTACCTCTGAAGGGCGTAGTTCTCCTATTTGCAGATGACACAGGTGACTTTTGCTCTAATATCTCCTTTGATCAAAATGTTATGGATATTGAACATGACTTAGCCTTATTGCACGAGTTCTTTGAGATTAACAAGTTGTCCATTAATATATCAAAAACTAAAATAATGCACTTCCGCAGACATGATAAGAAAAACTTGCATAATGTACAATCAGTCATGCTGAACGGGCATGTAATTGAAGTCGTACCGGTCTATAAATATCTAGGCCTTCTAATTGATGAAAACTTGAAGTGGGGAGCCCACATAACGAGGCTATGTAAGAAACTTGCATCGAATAGTGGAGTACTCAAGCGAATTCAGCCGAAGCATGTTCTGATGAACATATACTTTGCACTAGCCCATTCGCATTTGGTGTATATATGGGGGCAAGCGAGTAAGAAGGGCATTGCTCGGTTGCAGACATTACAAAAGAGATGTCTTAAGCATGCATGTAAACTACGCCAGCGGCACCATACTGTAGACTAGTTCAAGATTCAATGCCCCGTGGGCCTTGAATGTGAATAGTCTCTGCAAGCTACATATCAGGGCATGTACACAACACGATAAATTTAAAAAAGACGCCCCATGTCCATAACACGAGAAAACGCAAGCCACTATATCGTGCTGTTACACATACGAAAATTGGAGAAAGTGCTATTACCATTATAGGTAGTACATTGTATAGTACGCTTCCACCAGAAGTTATTACAGACAATGTTAAATTCTTCAAAAAGAAATTGAAAGAGTGGTTATCTGAACAACAATATCCTGAATGACTTTCTGATAGTAATTTGTCGAACCAATTGATTCATGGTGTCTAATAATAATAATAATAATAATAATATTTAGGGACCGTTCATAAAGGATGTCACGCCGAGGGGGGGGAGGGGGGGGTCTAGGACATCCGTGACAGAGCGTGACAGGGGGAGGGGGGGTTGGAGAGCTGCGTGACGTCACGCTAACTACAATAAAAGTAGTTGCACCCGTACGTCATAAGCTACGCCGAATTCGTGTCGGGCGAGGCGCAGCAGTGAAAGGAGTCATTTAATCATACAATCAAGCGTAGGGCTTACGCTAGACCCGTACGATTCGTGTCAAAAGAACAGTGATTGCAAAATCATGATCGAAAGACCCAGTCTCTCAAATTCAATACGACGGATATCAAGGTTGGTTCAGATTTGGCCGAAAAATAGGGGCACAGACGAACAGTGTGAAGGACATTTTTTGCAGATTTCGTTTTTTAGAACCCAATGTTACAAACGTAGTGAAAAACACTGTAGACACTTACTTCATACGGGTCTAAAAAACAGCTATGTAGCTCAGTCGGGAGAACAACAACTGACCCACACAACTGTGAAACTCTGTTACCGTAAGGTACGGCGAATTTTCGAAAATGGTTCTATTCTGTTAACTTTTTTTCTTCTGTCATGCAACGTACTGTAACATACTCATTAACATTTAGTGCTCATACTTCTTAAAATTTGAGTGTCATGCTAATTGGTAAGTTAGCGTGACGTCACACAAAAAGGGGGGGGGGTATGAGGCTGACGTGACACTAGCGTGACAGGGGGCGGAGGGGGGGGGGTACGAAAAAAGCCGATTTTGGCGTGACATCCTTTATGAACGGCCCCTTACTAATAGATTAAGAGAATACATGGAAATACAACAAGCTCCCATTTGTTCGGGTACACTTGCCGTCACTGCATGGGGGCGCGGATTGCGCAGGAGGTGGGAGTTGCCAGGGACTTTAATAGAAGTCTTTGGCAATCCTCGCTTTATGTACCGTTCGCGTTGCCATGGGCAGCTGCAGCTAGGGTCACGCTATGGCCTGCACGGTTACAGGTCGATGTGGCTTATAATCTACTGGGCAATGACGGGATCCTGGTGATATCCGGTTTCTCAACATAATTGCGCTCCCAATTTTAAATTTTGAAATCTACTCAAAATAAAATTCTTCCTAAAAATATTTCATAAATGACGTATACAGTCATCATTATGGATTGTATCATCTTCTGGATCCATTTATTCGCGCTGTTGTTCCATCCCTTCTGCCTACCTCTCTCTCTCTGTCAGTTTATCTATATCTTTACATACTCTTGTAAACTTGCCTCCTTATATTGCACTTATCTTAAGTCGTAGCGACACATAAAGATATAAGAATGATAGGAGAGAAAGGAGTTTCGATGTAGTTTGGAAACAATTTTTTTAAACTTTTTCTTTTCGCAAAACTTTCAAGCATCTACCACCTTATTTTCTACAAAGCATCCGTAATCCTTTATTTTGTTATGTTCATTAGATTTAATGTGGAAGCAACTCCCAATAAGAAACAAACTACAAACGGAAATCCCATTTTTCAAAGCAAATTGGAATAAACGCAATTGTATCGTCAATAACAACAACACGAACCCATAATCCAGTTTCAAATAAATACAAAACGAAAAATAAAAGTTTCTTCAATAAAGCAACTGAGAAAAGCTTTAAAACAACTTAATAAATCAATTTGTTTCAGTACATTATCCACATCACACAAACCCGCACACACCCACATTGCATAAACCAAAACCGATCATATCGTTAAGCTTATAACAAACTTTTCCCAGAACTGCCAAAAATTTTATTAGAAGCTTTTGGAAAATGACAAACCTCAACCGAATTACAACTTTAGTGAAAATAAGTCGATTACTCTCGCAAAAAGATCGTCAGTGTGTATTCTACACCTTAACAGAACACGCAAAAAAAACGAAGTCAAACTTTCTTTCTTCTCTTTTTTTTTGGAATATGATTTATTAAGTTTGGTTGCAGTTTCTTTTCAAAAAAGAAAATTATATTGGAGTACAGATGGGAATGGATAAATCACAATAATAATGATTGATTTGTGTTCAAGTCAATAATTTTATTTTCTGTGAATGTTGAAAATATTTGAAAAGTAAGAACGACGTGTTCAATTACGAATGAGATTTGTTTCAAATTTATCGTTGATTTGGTTTCGTTGTTGGAAAAATTAGGGAACTAAAAAGTTCCCACTTGTACGACGAGACAACGAAACAACACATAACGTTTGGAAACTGTTAGAAAGTCTTTGCTTTTTACACCCGTACGAAGTTGGAGAGAGAAAGTTTGCAAATTAAGGCATTAGTTAAGTATGGCTTTGAAATCGACTAGTGCGATTGTAGTCTACGTTTTCGAACATCAGTACGAACTACGAAGTCGCCTACACCTAATTCGTGACTTAACCACATATCAAAAACTTTAATTCAGACTCCGATTCCGTAAACCCACAAAAAATATTGTTTACGTGAAAATTCAACATTACGCAAAATAGGTGGCGCTGACGACGCTTTTAAGTTCAAAAATTGTAAAAAATGAATCGTTCTTTATAGACCATATTAGTACCTTTCGGTGTGAGGTCTTTATGCCACTATCTCCCTCCATGTCCGTCTGTCGCCTGCCAAGGAGATGGTTTGTTCGCCCAGAGAAAGTCCTATAACTTCTAAATCTGATTTAATTGAATCTCTTTGGTCCACCCCTTGGCCTAACACCCGGTACCTGTGCATCCAAGATCCTTTTCGGCAGTCTGTTATTACCCATCCTTTGTGCCCGAACCAGTGCAGACGACTGGCTCTTGCCGCCTCTTCTACTGACGAAGTCCCTAATTTTTCTCTAATGTCGTCGTTCCTAATATGGTTATCCCACTGCTCCTGCACTGGGTGCACATTCCTACCGAAGTGGTCTGGTTAACAGCCTTACCGCGAAAGCCGAAAAGCGAAATTCGGTACCGCGGGGCTGGGGAGCCCAGGGGTGTAGAGTGCCATACGAGATGGCCGCATCCGGCTCCAGCACTTGGTTGAGGTGCCTAGTGGCGCTGCAACGCGGGGGCTGTGGTAGAAAGTGTTAAAACAGTTCACGCTTTGAAATGAGTGACTGCACCCCTAGTCCTTACAGTAGAAAGATGATAGTATTTCAAGCCCTACCTAGGCCACGGAAGTTGCACTTGCCTGCCGTTTATAGGTAGAGTCACTTCGGTGACTCGCGCTCATTGGGCGTATCCCAATTTCTCGCCATAAATCTATTCTTTAATCCGTTCTATCGATATTTGCAATGGTTAAAGGTTACAATGTAACAGGTCCGAAAAGCTACAGTGATGACGTTTGTGTATTTTTTGTGTGATCCTTTGAAAGGCCATCGTCATTCACACTATGTTGTTTTTTCCCGCCATACATATATTCTTTTAACGTGTACGCACTCGGTACGTTGAGTATACGCTGCAGGTTCATTGCTATGTAGATGCAATTTAACATGCTAGGCAGTAATGATGCGACCTACGTAATGAGCCATTATGATCCAGTTCATCCAGAATGAACTCTTCTTATTTTTATAAAGAAAAAAAAACTACCTCCATCCCGCGATTTGAACCTGGCACATTCATAGTCTTGTATGCTAACCATTATCCCACGGATTCATGTAACGAACAACGATTAGAAATCAAAAACCTACTTGTAAGGGCATAACAAGGCTACCTAGATTCGTAACTAGTGTTTACCATTTCGTTGTTTAGGATGAATAGAGGAACTTCAGGTTAGTGGCCGTTGATGCTAAAAACTATGGCCTGGGTTTTTCTGACATTTAGTGTGAGGCCGTTGTGACAAGACCACTCACCGATCGACGCTAAATCAGCATTTACCTTAAGTACCCCAAGACTCCTAGAGACCTCATCCTTTTGTGCTCCAAAGTAATTTTGTGCATCATCTGCATAAAGGTGGGGCTAAGTGTAGCGCAACACATCTGGCAGGTCATTTATGAAGAGAATAAACAGCAAAGGGGACAGTGCCGACCCTTGTGGAACGCCTCTAGAGTTTAGTATGAAAGAAGAAGCATACGACAATATTTGCACGCATTGAAGCCGCTCACTAAGAAAGCCGCTTATAGATTCAATGACTGATGCGCTAAAGGAGTACTTGTCCCGTAGTTTATTTAAAAGTAGGTCGTGTCTGACGCCTTCGAAGGCTTTGCTGAAGTCAAGAAGTAGTAGATAGGAGATTTGCTTATGTGTAAAACCTCTCAGTATGTCATCGATCACCTGTACCAGGGCCGATGCAGTGCTATGTCTGTACCGAAAGCCCGACTGGAGAAGTGTAACTAGATCAGTTATATCAGGTCGTGACACGAATTCATTTATTTGATCAGCAATTATATTCTCTAGTGCTTTTGAAAAAACAGGGATAAGATGGATGGACCTGAAGTCGCCACAGTTTTTTTGTGGGAAGGAAGAATTATAGAAATTTTCCATATTTTGGGATAGATTAGGATTTGGTCAAAAACGTACGCGACATGAGGAGCTATGTGCTGCACCATATTTAATTAATGTTGTTAAGAGCATGTATCATCCATTTTTCGATAGAGCAGATTCTTAGCATAGATTGTTCGTTGCAATGAAACTTCGAATCCAAACTGAAGCAGGACAGTTGATTATACATATACAATACACACACCTTCAAGCATTCAATGTGTTGTGTTGTGAACAACAGCTGCGGTCCCAAAAACGTGTTTGCGTTGTCTTAAACATACCTCTACAACGGAATAGTTACCTTTAAAATCATGTCATTATTCAGATCCCCTCATTGAACAATCAAAGTAAAATGTCACGCTCGAGTGCTTCGTAAGATGCTTTTCAATCAACACAAAAAAGTAAATAATTTCTTCCTGCCGAATTTTCACAACATAAATCCGTGTGGGCTAAATTATGTAATAAACATCGCAAATCAAATCGTTAAATTTTCGCACATCATAAACTTTGCCTTCGAGCCTCACTTTCAACCACCATGCCCATATGATTGATCAGAAAAAGAAAAATCATTTATCATTCGTTCGATTAACTTGCAGAACTTTAACATCGTTTTGCTCTCGACTTAACATTACATTGATTTATCCACCTTATATGTTGCATAGGAATGGAGGCCAAATGATGTAATAATAAATAGACAAGGCGTTATAATACCATTTAAAATCTTACAGGAGATTAATATCCAGAAAATAAATATATTTTCGACTTATAATTGACACCTTTCCGTTATATATTTCAACCAAACCCTCCCAATTTAGCAAGGCAATAACATCGAGCAAACGGAATAAGATTTTTCTACAATGAACGGTTTAAGATCATAACCACCAGAACCGAAAAATCGTTTGACTATGAGAAGGTAAGTACATTAAATGGAGTAATTGATCAATTTATTTTCGATGCTGTCAAGCATGTCGGCATAAAAGATTTTCATTCGGTTAAGTATTTTGAAAACATTGTAGCTTTTGAAATCGAATTCAGCAACTGGAAATCGTTCATTTATTACACTATCGCTGCTATTGCAAGTAATTTGAAATAATTGTGAGGTTCAAATGGTTGGCAGCTTAAATCGATTTGTTACGTAGGCATTTATCTTATAATTATTTAGAATCGTTGATAAATTAAAAGATTTGTAGGAAATAGAGTGCTTACCTTGAGTTAGATATGTTTCAACGTCTCCAATAAGTTATACTTGGCTTATTCCATCGCTATCATCATACATGATCGTAACCATGTCACTTGGGGAACGAATGTGTTTGGTCTTATATTAATAAATCACATTGGAAAAATGAAAGAGATGAAATTCTCTACCGATGGAATTAGCTATATTTGGTATGGGTGTTACCAATGCAACAGAAATACAATCGGTAAATTATTTCCAATATACCAGTTGAAGCGCTTACACTAAAAGAAGCCCGACCCGAACACAACTTGATCCTTAATTAAAACTTGAAGCCCGAAAACCGCTGGTAGCTCGTCCCGACCTGAACCGAACCCGATTCGAAATCAAAACCCGAAGCCAGATTGTCCGGTAAACGTTGGCAGCTCAGCCCGACCCAAACCGAACCGAATCCGAAATTCAGACCGAGTTTGATTTAGGGTTCGGAACAGATCAGTTATACCTGTTTTGTTTCAGATTAATATAAAAAATTTTCAATCTGAATCTGATCTGATCTGAGAGATATCTGAACAGATATATGAATGGTGCTCGGAATCATAATAAAGGTATTAGGACTACATTAAGGCGCATTAACACTCAAGATCTAGAAGTGAGTACCCCAGGGTGTGGGATAAATTAGGAAGTGTGTGGGATGATGTAAAAAGTGTGTAGAGTGAAGTGAAATGTGCGTGTGATGAAGTGGAAAGTGTGTGGGATGAAGGGGGAAGAGTGTGGGATGAAGGGGGAAGAGTGTGGGAAGAAATGGGAATTCTGTGGAATAATTAAAAAATGTACGTGATGAAGTGAGAAAATGTGGAAAATTTGAGAGATGAAGTGAAAACACATCGCACACAATTCCAAGTTCATCCCACACACTTCCCACATCGTTCCACATACTACCCACTTCATCCCACACACTTTCCACTTCATACCACACACTTTCCAATTCATGCCACACACTCCTCACTTACAAAACTTTAGCATTTGACGGCACTAAACCAAATAATTATATTTAATCAGAAAAACTCTGATATGATCTGAATTTGAAATGTTGCTGAATTACTTATTGCCGCATTAGTCCGAAAAGCAAAACAAAACATTCAACTAGTAAATGGTCACAAAAGAATACCTGTTACACTGTCACACTTTGTTGTGTATTAGCACAAAGTGATCACTTTGTAAAATTTAAGTACACCTTTTACACAAAATAACTCTTCAAATGTTTGCTCGTCGTACGGCTAACAAACAAATATTCTTACAACAATGCCATTGATAACTGATAAATTGCAATACATCATTGTTTCATAGTCGATGTGATTTGGATATTTTAGGATGCATCACTTTCAATATTTCTTTTTGTAGCCCGAATCGTAAACCCAATAAAAGGTAAACTCAAACAGGCCCGACCGGAAACTTTAAACCCTAGCCGACCGTGATTTTCCTAACCCGAAAGCCTGAAACCCAGACCCGTGAAAAGTAGTTCGGACCGCACTTTTTTTACGAATTTCGAGCAAGCCGCTCACCTCTTACTCACGCAAACTTAGATAAATTCATAATTGCAAGTGAATAAAACTAGCCACAGTGGCCTTCTCACATCGAGTGAATTGTCAGGGGTAGTGTTAGAGTGATGGTTCATAGTTGTTATGTTTCTACGACGCTGTAACATAACTTACACATTCCCAACACAACAACCGACAATCGTAGAATGCGCGCCTTTAGTGAGTCCACGGCTTATGTCAAAGTAGAGTTGTTTCATTATGCTGTGCTTAAGCTGTCAAGCAAGTAACAGAATTCGTATCACAGCTTATGCGTCGTGCCAAGAAAATTATTGAACAGAAGCCATTGACGCACTTTCACAGCCCATTTACAATAGTTTTACAAGAATGTTCCAACACTTTCGTCTCTTTGTAAAATTATGGTTTGAAAAAGTGGTTTCAACAAACCACGAAGGTGTACATAACTGACACACTAAGCGAAAAGGTACTTAAAAACTGCATATCATGCTTTTAATACATTTCGGTGTGCACAAAGTCATTGTTATCTTTAATGACATTTTGATTAATCAATTGAGGCGTACACTTTTATACATGTTCCAAGACTTTTTTATACAATTCTGCGCTCTCCGGAATAGGTGGGAGGCGGCTAAAATTCACACTTACTTGCATAGGTAATGTACACGTCGTCGTCGCTTCCAGAGAATTTCATTTCACTGAGAAAAAGACGCGTTTTGGATGGTGTGCTTATGGTTTTTATTGACTCAACGCATGTGACTAGGTTGTTCAATTTCAACGCAAGACGGGGAAGCGAACTTTAACGAGCTGTATGAAGTTTATGTGTCTCGACATGAAATAGGGTATACTTTCACAGAAGACAATGTCACAGTAAGAGTGTCAGAGAGAATATGTAGACATTATATTCCTAGGGAAAATCCTTTACCTCACTCGTAAAGCAAATAACTTGATATCTCGTATGACGATGAGTAAAATCACTTTCGCTCATCTTCTCTTCTTATTACTTCTCTGTTATAGTAATAACGCCTAACATGCGGGAAAATGTATTGCTTTAAAAAAACATAACCAAAGACCCGTGCGTATCACAATAGATGTGACAAACAGAATATATGTGGCAAATAGAATAAATCTTGCAAAAAGACTCAACCGTATCTTAATATAGTAATAAGCAAACAATCCAACATTTTATGTTCTTTTATAATTATAAGAATTTCAAAGATCCATAGAAATTACCCAAGGTAATGTCAAAGGCCCTACCGAAGTACATCTCAGACCATTCAAATCTAGAAATGGTTATATCCAAGGATTGGGCCATTTTCCCCTAAAACCCTGAAACACGTGTTCTCTAAAATTTTCTTCTATACATCTTTGCCTTTGGAAGCAACCTTCTACCTCTTATAGTTCCAGAGATATAGATCATCCCTCCCAATTCTAGAAGTGGTCATATCCCATAATAATATTGTTGATTCGTCATATTTAGACGATAATAAATGCATCCCCCCAACTGTCACCTCGATCTACCCCATGTTACATTAAAATTGTTTGTAGTAAACGTATAGGACCGTCGTACTTCGTACGGGTCCAATTATTGCAACTGACTGCGCAAACAGACTGATGTTTGAATTTGAAACGATTCCGAGATTTTTTTATGGCTTTCATCAGATTTTCTGAGCTTTAAACTTTATCCTACCTTTTTCGAACCGAAGTTGTTTCTAAATTTCGCATTCTTTCCCAGAATATTACGTTACAGCGAACGGAAGAAGGGAATTCTATCCACGAAGGCTTTAGTGATATAAATCTGACTCAAAAGAAGTTTCTTCAGCACATTGTACTATTTTATACTGCTGTCTCCTGCATAAATTAAACATTGCAGTCAACAGAAATATTATTCTACGAAATAAATTGTGAATTGTGTTATATAAGTATATTATTTACTTGTGGAATATAAATATTTCATCGCTGGAGGCGGTTTTTGTAACATTCACAAATACTGTTTGTCAAACAGTGGACGAATTGTCTATTCGGCTATGGCTGTAAATGTCCAATTCCCCACTTGTAAAGGCGTTTTTTCAAATAGTGGAACGTCAGCTCGAGTGGAACGTGGAAAAAGCACAAGTACAAATGTTATTTATTATCTGAGAGAAAAAAATAGGAAAATTTAACAAGAGCGAAAGTTTATCTCTTGAATGAGAGCTCTGACTGATCTTACAATATCGTACTAAACACCAAGAAGTCATTGAATTGACACAACGCCATTCTATTAAATGATTGAAAATTGAAAGATATAAATGACAATAAATTTTACATTGATTTTAAGTGTGGACATGTTACAGCCCACATTTATGGCAGGTATGTCTGTTGCCGATAATTTCCTCCATCAAATTTAAAGAGATTGTTTTATTAAGAAATTTTATTTTGTGTTCTGTTTTTCATTATACACCTGAACAGTAATTGACATATTTTATGGATCCATTCCGCTCAATTTATTGCAGGTTTTTACCGTTTTTATATATAAATATATAAATATATACATATGTGTTGGTATCAAACGGTTTGTTGATACCAGAGTAAAACACACACAAAACTCTTATTACAACCATCCAACCAGCGAATACTAGCGAAAAATAAATTCAAAACGGTTTATTAAATATAGAATTGTTAGTCGTTTGGGGAAATTCGTTCATATTGAAAATTGGTTGAATAGTCGAACGAAATGGTTTTTTGCAACATGAGTAACATTATATGTGGGGACACACGTACGGCACATTCCATTGTTGCCCTTATTACATTGTTAGAATTCCTTAGAAACTCACACAGTGAAACCCTTGCGTTTCGGAATTTCTTCCCGGAATCCTATAAATGTAAGGAAGTAACAACGTAATGTACCGTGTCATCATGTCATTCGCATTTTATTAGAACATTTCGAATCCGTTATTACCAGTGAACCCGACATAAAAAAAAAATATTTTTTACGTCTTTGACTGAAGTATCTTCGATGTAAAAGAGGGAAAGGGACTAGAAATCATGGGAATATTATTTATGCGGTACGCATTAAAGCAAAAAAAAATTTAATAACCAAACAATTTATCTTGACGAAAACAAGTAAAGACGAGTGGCTGAAAAAAGTGGTTCACGAATTAAGTTTACGTGTGGCTTGTTTTTCTTTGTTATAAATTGATTTTTATGAAACTTTTTGAACCATTAGTCTCTCTCTTTGGAGTTGAGAAGATGAAGTTTCAATATTCGATTAATTGAAAGGCAATTCTACGAAAATAATCGAACACAGTCTCCCCATTTTTAATCCACATTTTTAATTAAAATTTCAGGTTACCGACGGTCAAGTTTAATTAGTAATGTCATAAGGGTGAAAAACGAAGAACATTGAAAGTGAAGTAAGTAGATGAAAAGTCATGTTTCGATCAAGAAATTGTGTTAATAACTGTAATTCGATAGTGTGGAAATAATAAATATGAAAAGCGAGGGGTAGATACCGTATATTTTAGGTGGAAAAAAATTTCTAAAGGAAAAATCTCAAAGGATTTTTAAAGACTTTTACGAATTTTTTATGTTTTTTATACGGAGTGACTAATTACACCCGGATACGAATAGCCAAAAATCAATGCCGATGCTATTTGTACCCGAAATGAGACTGCTTTTGAGGTATTTTCTCACATTTTCCCAAATTTTCTTAGATTTTCCCAAACTTTCTTAGGTATACAGACGCATCAAAGTTAGACTGAACACTAAATGAATTATCAGACTTTTATTTGTCAACAACATGAGATATGTTCACGTTAACATTTTCTTTTGTTGAATTCTGCTTTAACCTCAATCGAACGCACGCGTGTTCTATGTGAATTCAAATAATTTCAAATAGCGCCCGTTTGGTGAACACATCCCATTCCCTTTGGCTTTTAAAAGTCATAAATTTCATAATAGTGTTCAACGTAAATTTGAAGCGACTGTAGATTTACCAAATTTTCTTAGATTTTTCCAAATTTTCTCTAAAAAAATTTCAGAAAATGTAAAAATATTTGAACTTAACTTAAAAATTGAACATAACCAATGGCCCGTACGTATCATTATAGATGTGGCAAACAGAATAGATGTGACAAACAGAATAAATGTGGCAAAGAGACTCGAACGTACCTAAATATACAAATAAGCAAACAATCCAACGTTTTCTGTTTTTTTATAACTGTACGAATTTCAAAGATCCATAGAAATTATCCAATGTAATGTCAAAGGCCCTACCGAAGTACATCTCAGACCATTCAAATCTAGAAAAGCTTATATCCAAAGACTGAGCCATTTTCCCCTAAAACCCTGAAACACGTGGTCTCTAAAATTTTGCCTTTGGAAGCAACTTTCTACCTGTTATAGTTCTAGAGATATGGGTCATCCCTCCTAATTCTAGAAATGGTCATATCCCAGGATTATGGCATTTTTACCCAAAACTCTGAAACACAGGTTCTCTAAAATTTTATTCTCTACAACTTTGCCTTTGAAAGCAACTTTCTACCTCTCATAGTTCTGGAGATTCGGGTCATCTTGCCCAATTATGGAAGTGGCCATATACCAGAATTGGGCCATATTTCGCCAAAACCCTGAAACACGTGTTCGCTTAAATTTAATTCTCTACAGCTTTGCCTTTGACAAAAAATCTCCATATTGCATAGTTAAGGAAATATAGACGAAAAACTGTTTTCTTACATGACCATGGAGCTCAATTTCGTCCATTCCATTGGTCCCAGTGCCCCTGACCCGATTCCCACTAGGGTGGATCGAAAATGATTTTTTTTTTAATTTCTTACCTCCCCACCAAAAAATAAGATATATGGGGCGCCAGGATTCCGCTGATATAGATTTTTTTTTAAGTCAATTTTAAGGTATGCGCCATCGCTTTGAATAGTTTCGTCAACTTTTAGTTGTACATGGACACTTATCTTCGGGTCTAAGCACATAAAACTATCGAGTGGCATGTCTAAATATACTCTGGGACCTGGGCAACGATTGCGCAAAGTTTCACTGTAGAAAAAAGTCGAAAAGTGTTCTCGCCTATGGCATCCTTTGTAGAAAAATCGACTAAAGATCGCCTAAAAGTTATCAAACATCACCCTATTGTCTCTAGTTTACTTATTTTAGTAATATTCTAATAATAGGAGCTGACAATGCTAAAAAATATGTCAGAACATGTCTACAGTTCACAATACACTTGGACATAAAAGGATCATTAAAACAATGTCCCGTTATATTAACAGTCATTTGGTTTAGTACAAGCGTTCAATAAGTTATACGACAAAGTACAATGTCGGCAAAAAAGTGTTGAATTTTTGGAGTGATAAATAAATTACCAACACATGTTTTGCCTATGAATAGTGATGTTTTAAAACATTACGTAAGCCTTCGTTCTGGCATGTTTTTTAGCATTGTCAGCTCCTATTATTAGAATATTACTAAGATAAGATAAGATAATTTATTTATTTAGCGGAAGCTATTTTCAAAATCAGAATTTACATAAAAATTGTCACACATTGAGACATAACTTTTTTTAAAAATTTTCCTTTACAAATTCTCTCAATTTACTCTTGAAAATCGTGTCGCTCTGTTCATTTTTTATTTGACCGGGGAGGGAATTAAATTGTATCAGACCCCGATGAAACAATGAGTTCCGGCTACTTTCATCCATTTTGCATGTCACCCTGAAATTAGTCCTTGACCTAGTAGGATATGAGTGGATGTCACCATTGAACGTAACCATTTCACTGAGGTAACGCGGTAGTTTACCATTTCTGAGTTTGTAGATGAACTTCATCGTATTTTCATTCACTCGTTGTTTGACACTCAATAAGTCTAGAGTTTCCAACATTTTCAAAATAGGCGTTAACTTCTTGCATCGTAGTATTGCACGCATGGATCGATTCTGCAATTTTTGTAACCTATCGAAAGCTGACGCGTCACTCAAGTATAGCAGCGACGAACAATAGTCGAAGTGCGGAGCGATCACAGCTTTGTATATAATCATTCGTGCTCCTATGGTCAGGTTTTTGGCTAATCTCACCAAGACTCCCACTTTCCTCGCTACTTTCTTGCAAACGTAGTCAATGTTAACTTTGAGGTTCAGTTTTTCGTCCAGCAACACACCCAGATATTTAAATTCTCGTTCCATTCCAAGTATTTCACCGTCCATTATTATTGAATTTATTGGAGATTTCATCGACGTGTTTCCCAGTACCATAACCTTTGTCTTGTTTATGTTTATTTTTAGTTTGTTCAGCTTCAACCATTGGCTTATTCTCTCAATTTCTTTATTCATTTCATCTCGCATTTCGTCGATGTTTTTCCCATGTAGATAGATTAACGTGTCATCTGCGAACAGGTTGATGAATGAATTCATCATCATCACGAACAAAATGGCTCCCAGCACAGAGCCTTGTGGGACACCAAGGTCATTTGGGATTTGATTTGATGTGTGACCATTCACTCTTGTTTGCTGTCTTCTACCGGTTAAATATCCACCAAACCATTTAACAACACGTTGTGAGCAACCGAATTTACTCATTTTCTGAAGAAGTTTTTTTCTATCAATAGTCTCAAACGCTCTTTTCAGGTCAAGAAACACGGCCAAAATACTTTCACCTCTTGCACATATTTCCTTCCATTTTGCCAAAACAAGATTGAGTGCTGTCTCGCAGGAGTGCTTCGCCCTGTATGCCGATTGGTACCATGACAACAGATCATTCTCCTCTAAATACTCCATCAGTTGATTGTTGACTATTGTTTCGATTAGCTTTTCGAGAGTGGGCAACATGTTCACCGGACGGAATTCCTCCGCTTTTTTCGGGCGCACATTCTTTGGAACTGGGACAACCGTTGTTATTTTCCATACATCTGGCACAGACTCGTCCAATGATTGATTCACGATCTCACGTACCACCTCACCTATTACCGGCCACGCATCCAGTAGTATTTTCGGACTGATCAGTTTATTGTCACGCTTGTTTTTCATCTCCATCACGCAGCGTTTTAGGTAGGTATCGTCAACGTGCCTGAAGTCAAACGTCGTTGTACACGGTGGCATAGCCATTTCAGTCAATTTGCTCGGGCTTATGGATTGATTGATTTCAGCGACACTCTTCACATAGAATTCATTCAATCCGTTGGCAAGTTCAACTGTATCGTTTACTACCATTCCCGATATCTCAACTTCACTAATTACTCCTTTGCGTTTCCCGTTCAACAGCTCTTTTAATATTTTCCAGGTTTGTTTTGAGTCACCATTTGCCTTATTTAATTTCCTTTCCATGTATTGCCGCTTTTTCTCCCTGATTGAAGCCTGATATTTGTTTCTCACCTTGTGATATTTCCGCCAATTGTGATGTGACGGAACCAAAGCTGCCAACGCGTATGCACGATCCCTGTTTGACCTCATTTCATTTAATTCGTCATCAAACCATTTATTTGCAGATCGTCTTGTCACCTTTACTTCTTTCACAAATTGCTCTATTGCCTCGACTATTCTCTCGCTCAATGTGTTCGCTTTCACGTTCAAATTCCTATCAGCTATTAAGCTTTCCCAATCGTATTCACTCAATTTCTCTCTCAATATTTCCGCAGAGTAATTAACCACCATTCGTACTGTTCTATACTCACTGTTGCCATTCTCAAGACCATCAATTGCTATTTGAATTGTTGAGTGGTCAGAAATTTTATCACTTCTCAATACCGCCGCTTCCACACCCACATTCGATATCACCAAATCAATTTTGCTCTTTGATCTTTTGATATTTTAAAAAATCGACGTTAAAATCACCACAAATAATTTTTCTATCCGCTCTGTGTACGTGATCTTCGCACCACTCGTCGAAGTACTCAATACACTCTTTCTTTACGCATCAGAATGGATGTGGCAAACAGAATATATGTTTCAAAAACACTGGATCATATCTAAGTAAATATTGCATAACTCTGAAGTGTATGAAATGGCGTCCACATCAAATAGGATTGAAAATTGTCGAAAGGGCAATGTTGAAAAACCCGTCCAAAGAAATGGTGTAAAAGTCTCTCCAAATATTGAAGATACCCTCAAAATAAAAAAAAATTCAAAATTATTTAAAGGAATGAAAAACGTTTTTTTTCAGTCATATTTTCAAAAAATGTTATTTGTACTACGGCCGATCTTAGAACCGATCTAGAGCACTTAGAAGAGGCCTCTGACCCATACTTCCATAGACAAAAAAGTTTGCCAATGACACCTATTTTCTATCACTTATAGTTCCCAAAAGTTTTGAATTTTTCGAAAATATATTGACTAGATCGATCCACCCTAACATTACCGGCCATATTGGGAGGCATCATGACATGCGCATAACCGAAACTAAGCAACTTTTCCTTTGACGCCGATCTTATAGTTTTCAAAAAATTTGAATTTTTCCAAAATAAATTGCCTAGATCGATCCAGCCTAACATTAGCGGCCATCTTAGGCTCGGCCCGGGCCCAAACTTTTTCTTAGATGCTACTAGGGCTTTGCTTGTCTATCGAATAGAGAAAGAATCACGAAAATCGGATGGAATTTACCCTTGTGATGTACTACTACTCGTTCTTCTGTTTAAGTAACCCAATGTCTATAACGGTATACCAATCATTGGTATGTTGTTAGTGTTACATGCCTGTTCTTGTTGTTGTCGTACTGTTGGCATAGAATACATGCCTTTAGTGCAGCGTTGGCTTGCGTGAAAGTGTACAACACTTTGTTATGAGGTACATAATAGGAGCCATCCACAAAGTACGCACGATAAATATAGCAGTTTTTTTGACCTACCACCCCCCCCCCATATTCTATATTCTTTGTGATCGTTTTTTGCGGTCATTTCTTATTTTAGAATTATCATTGAATCCTTCCCTATGTCAACGGCAAAAAATGATATACTTGTCAACTTATGCACACCACGTGTTCAGTTCGGCATTCTGTCAAGGTATGGTGAATTTCATGATGAAATATGCAAACTTGTAAGGAGAGTAGGCACGAAACGTTCATTCATAAGATCAAATTGGTAGGGATAGTAGAAGGAACAAAGAATTAGGTGGTCAGAGTCAAAACTTTACCTCAATTTCCGTGCAGAGCTCTAGTACCGCTTTTTGAACAGAGAAAGATGGTTGTTAAACATTGACTTAATGTTACATGCGGATGACTTACAAAAATGTCCTTTGAAAAAAATTACAAAAAATGTTCAATAAAGCAGAAGCGCGTACCTGTTTTTATTGTGAGTATTCATGTGTAAGAGACGTATTTACTAATCCAATTTCAATTTTTTCCATCTATTCAACTTCTACTATGAAAAATCGGTTTATAATTTTTAATTTAAGGGGATTAATGTTTATACACATAATTTTACTTTTCTATACTCTAACCTTTGTCAACAACTGAATATGCTGATCAAAATAAAGTTGTTTACAATCAAAATCAATGAAGCCTGAAAACCTTCTATCGGTAATCATGATGGCATAATGGTGTGCCTAACGATATGGTGTAACTGATTTGATTCTATAATGTGGCATACAGCGAAGAATATCCATAGGATATTGTGATATGTACGAAACCTAAAATTTTCACGCAATCATATTATTTTATCAAGGGTTCAAATTCACAGTACATTGGAATAGGAATGGGTGTCACTTACAAAAAAAAATCCTGCACTGATTCTTTTGTCTGGCATTATCAATTAAATGCCATTAAGTGTAAGTTTTTCAATTACTGATGATTTCAATCTACTGATGATGTACTTATAAGTAATGTTTTCTTCCCTGTATCCGAGTTAAAATTTCCCGGTGTCCAAAAACATTGAAATGACTTCCCGCTACATACATTTCCTTGTGGAAATGTTCCGCAATCATTCGATTTCACGGTATCATAAAATGTTTTTAACAAATTTCGCGGTATTCTGGATACCATGCGTACCTACCCCACGCAACCCTGTGGTGATACACAAATCAAGTTTTCATTTGAACAATTCTGATTTTATTAATAAAATGCATCGCTCATATTGCGATATACTCGATACAATATAATTTAATTAAATTTAAATTAAAACTTAATTTGAATATCATTACAGCTCGCTAAAGAGAAGGTTTGATCATCCAATGGCAACCTTCACTTTGTCATCCCAAACGCCATCCCTTGAACGTGAACAATCAAACTTAAACATTGTCGCTTCTATTACACATGGAACTCACAAGTATTTTCGTTTTTATTACGATATTACAGAGTTTGGGCAAAACCACTTATAGCCAAATTTATAACATATAGCTATTTGTTTTGAATTATATGTTTGCGTTATAAGTTACAAGTTTACTTTATAAGTTAACATCATAAATTTATAGCCCAAATCACTATTGTAACTGATTCAGACCAGTACTGATCAGTTCCAAAGCTGATCCGTATCAGTTCCAAAGCTGATCCTTATCAGTTCCAAAACTGATCCGTATCAGTTCCAAAACTGATCCGTATCAGTTCCAAAACTGATCCGTATCAGTTCCAAAACTGATCCGTACCAGTTCCAAAACTGATCCGTATCAGTTCCAAAACTGATCCGTACCAGTTCCAAAACTGATCCGTATCAGTTCCAAAACTGATCAATACTTATGCGGATCAGTTTTTAAACTGATTAGTAGTGATTCATATTAGTTTTCGTACTGATCAGTACTGATCTGGATCAGTTACAATACTGATCTGGGCCAGTTACAATACTGATCTGGGCCAGTTGCAATACTGATCTGGGCCAGCTACAATACTGATCTGGACTATAAACTTATAACTTGTATCGTAAACTAGTAACTTGTTACTTAAAAATTATAACTCATAGCTCGTAACGTAAACTTATAACTTATAACGTAAACTTGTAACTTTTAACGTAAACATATAACTTATAGCTTTATGTATATGTTATTAATTTGGCTATAAGTCGCTTTGCCCAAACTCTCTATTCCAATCGTACAGATTGACCTAAAGAAACCTCCCAGTAGTGCATGAGATATTCGAACTTTACGCAACTCTCATACCGCACGAAATCCTTGCACTGAACATTTTCCCAATTTAAAAAATTTGTCTGAAAAAAGTTTTGTTCTTTTTCTTATAACAAAAAACTTCTAAAATTAGAAAAATGTTCCTAAACATTGATTGAACTGTGTTGTATGGCTCAATCGACTAACAAAGCGGTTGTTACATTGTTTGGTAATTATGAACGTTGTAGGCACTTCAATTATTGCGACGGCACCCGGTTGTGTGAATGTGTGTAAAATGTAACCAGCCGCTGCTACAACATGAACGAAATAATAATAAAATAACCCAACAGCCGTTGTTTCACGTAATCATTTTCATTAATATGGAAGCACGTCTTGTTTCGTATCTCTCAATTTTCGTCCCTCAGATGGATGGATACAAGTATTCTATAAATATCACATTCTCTTCAATATCTGTGTACTATAAAATATAAATTTTCACCAAAATCCTCTTTTCTGTCATTTTCCCATCCCTTTGAAAATTCAATATTTGCGAATCGGTTTTTAATTGTGAAATTCGGTTTGATATTCCGTGTATATCTCTCTAAATTAGTATTTAATTGAAATACTTTTTCCCCTTCGCTAAATAAATATATACCTAATAGAAACGTACGTGATACAAGAGCTCCATGAAGAGGAAACATTTTATTTGGGAAAAGGATTTTTCCTACATTTTTTCATTTCCCATGAAAATAGAAAATTCTAAAATAAAATGGACTCAAATACAACACCATTTTTTAGATCATTTAGAATGTGTTTACTTTTCTCATTTTCTTTTTTTTATATTATTACAGTGTAGGGGTGTTCAGAAAATATCATTGTGGAAAAGTTTGGGGCACACTCGTTGAATGATTCTTATACAACGAGATTTCACTACAAAATCATCTTCAGGTAACAGCGACCGACTAAAGTACACTTCAAAGAGAGCCGGCGAGCAAGTTAATTGAAATTTCTGCAATTTCTTGGTCATTTCGAGTCGCTACCGTGAACTAATTTTGATTCAAATTTCAGCCAGGGGTAGATTTTTAGATTTTTCAGGTTGGGACGACTCTTTGTTGAGTCTTGAAACACAGATCTATTGATCCTTTGTTTCTCTCCCGTTCATCATGTAAATCTTTCGAACCTGCCCGTACCAGCCAGAAATTTGTCAAGGACAAGCGGTCCCAGCTTTAGCACATCCAGAAGTCTAATCACATGACCACCCAGAGTCCCGAGTCTCAGTTGAGAAAAATTTGGACATTCACAAATTATGTGATATCCAGTTTCGTTACTAAAGCCACAGGTACATTTGGGATCGCTAACGATTCCCATTTTTGACAAATGACTGTTTAGACCGCCAGGGGTAAGTATTCGTCAATCAGCACTCGTCAATACTTATTTGTCGATTTTTTTTCGCTTGGGTTGATTTTGGTTGTCATTCGTATAAGGAAGTTGAAATTTATTTGAAAAAGTCTGTCCATCCCTCTGTGTTTTTGCTGCACTCGGCTTTCGCTCCAACTGCAGTACTCATTCAAAATTAAATTCAATTCAGTTCTTAACTTTTCTTCCCATTTATCGCCAATTTTTTTTTCGGAAATTGATTTTCCTCAAGAGCCAATTTAGTTCTTTTATTGAACGTTTGTGTCAACTCCTTTTTCCCATACAGTTTTAAACAACCCTACTACGCATACGATTAAGGAATTTTCAATTTTCTATTATTGTTTTCGTATTGATGTTCGTAATGCAGAAAAAAGAATGGAAAATAATGGTAGGAGATAGAGTTACATTAAATTAGTTTAATTTACGTAAATATTTCTTTTGTTTTCCTTTTTACTCTAAGGTGTCGATTTGCTTGCTTTTCTAAGAAGAAGTCAGAAAACCCTTTTATAGAACAAGAAATGGCAGCATATTTGATGGTTAGTTCAAACATTTAGCTTTATTTAGGCACGAGATGAATTTGCTTACTCAGAAATAACCTTTTTTTCTTTTACTTACTTTCTTAATGCCTTGTAATCAATTTCTATTTAATTCGTTCTATTTAATTCGATACAAGTTTTCCTTGTAATAAAAGGGTAGGAAGAATGAGTACTTACAACAGACACGTGTATTGCGACATCCGTTTCTGTCAAAGTACTTCGAATTTCAAAAAGCAGTAATAATCATGGGCGCGCGGTAGCAATGCGCCCGTGACGCAAGTCTTACACGCCATACAGGAACTTTTTGACTTCCCCCTCGAGCGACGTACCCCCCGGAAAATATTTTTCCCGGATTCTACGGAAATTTTAGGCCGAAGTGCCTTTTCACTCATTGAAATCGGTTCAGGCGTTCCGGAGATATGAATTAAACAATTCTTCCACGCAAATACGACTCCAACCAACCAAGCATATCTGAGTGAATTCCCATCCCGTTCAGCTTTTTCAGCAGTATGCCGAGACTATTATATTCGCTCAACTATCACATTCACTTCATCGAAACACATGAGTAAAAAGGACAGAGAACATTGGCTTATGAATTTATTTCGTATGTGCGTCATGAAAATCACTATACTTTGACATAAGCTGTTGACGCACTAAATTCTTATTTTCAGTCCAGCTTTGTATCGACCCAGAGAAATGTATTTGGGGAAACCGTTATATTTTTGCAAAAAACCAAGTATGATAATGACAAACATTATATTGTGATTTGAATGCTAATTTTATTTGTTTAGTGTACCCAAAATTATTCTCTGCTGTTTCATTCGTTTAAGAGCTATAACTAACTCAAAATGTTACAATTAATGTGTTATAACTTACTATATGTTGTATATCTATCTAACAGTAGACATATGAAATGTACAAAAGCGTATGATTGATCACTGTAAAACGTTGCCAGCATACAAGTTTTTAAAGAATTTGGATGAGATTATGTTTCATGAAAACATAAAAAAAATTGGAACAACCAAAGCTTAATATTCAACCCAAAAAATTCTGTTCATTACCAAGTGAAACAGTACAACTTTTGTAACATTGTGTAACCAGAAATTAAAATATTGATTTGGTCTGGTCACCATTTCCCAACAGATCTGACAGTGATTGACACTTTTAAAAAATATTTTCAGCTTGAAACTACCGCCCGTGGTACATTTCTTTTCATAACCGAAAACCAATATTCGATAACAACAAAATGCAAGAGTGGGCAAATGAAATCGTGACGTAACATTTACAGCAGAACGCGATGTCGTAAAATAGGATTGTGGTAAATGATCAGATCACAACAAAAACCCTTTTTAAAAGGGAAAGCAAAAAATTCTTCTGAAATAGTTTCACATTTGATTAAAAAAAAGCGTCTAAAATGCCGGACCCCCCAGTGTTACAGTTTTTCTATTCTTTCAGCTTTCAAACGCAAAAATTTGACTTTATGCGATGAAGCGTAGAAAAATTATTACATTTGTAGGTCCGGCATTTGTGACGAATTTTTTTAATCGAAAATGAAAACATTTCAAAAAAATTTTTGAATTGATATCAGTTGTTTTGGAAGAAGGGATGAGGACTTGCTTCAAGTTTCCCTTTTAAAAAGGGTTTTTGTTGTGATATCAGTAGTTTTGGAAGGAAAGAGGAAGCAAATTTTGGAGAAATAAATTTCGGCGAAAAAAAAATTTTTGATCCTTTGCCTCCGCCGAACCGAAGCGCGGCGGCTACTACTTCTACGAGCGAAAATGATCCCCTCAACTTCCTCTACAACATATCAAAAGTTTTCTTTTGGGTCCCCGCCTATTTTCCGCCATTTTGGCGGTCATCCTGATACACTACACACCCAACCCAACAATTTTCCCTTTGACACCAAACCTCTATCTCAAACACCCAACCTTGTCTCATACAAAATGTGCTACCGCGCACCTATGATATCGACCTTCCACAAATAATGTCAAACTGCAGGAGCAGAGTAAGTTTACCGAATCGAATGAAGCTGGGTAAAACATTGCTCGATGCGTGCTTGTCAAATTTGTTTATTTAAGTAAAATTTGTTGGGAAAGGGTCTGCAATGAAACCTTAAATGTATCGTAATTAATTTAAGACGATTGTAGTAGTGTGAATTAAGATAGCAGAATAAATTCAAACAGAACATATGTTCGCCAAAGTACATGGCATCTAAATTGTTTGCAATGGCAGCCGTATATCAAGTAATAATAATTGATCATATAGTAAGTAATGACTATTAGTGTTTGATATGTACACTAAAACACTGTCGTCTATACCCGTAACAGTATATTACTGCATAAACTTATATATGGGCTGTGTAGACGCACGAGGAGCTAAGCTCCGAGTGTCAGTATAATCGTATATTTGCACGTCTGTCGAAAATATTATAGCGAGTGTTTTCACTCTATGTGGAACGAATTCGATAAGAAATCAAAGTATCCTTTTCAATTGAAACTAATCAAGTTACCCAGAATTTATGAATAAATAAAGCGAAATTGTATTGAACAAATTCAGATTAAACTCAACCTTTGAGTGGGCAACATGCCCCATATGAAGAGTTTTTCTCAAGTAGCAATGTACTGGCACACACGTGTTTGGGAGTATATCTCTCCAGTACAGTAGAACGGCGGTTACTGACACTGACAACGTCTATTCAGTACGATGCTTTAATGGATGTTTGGATGTTTCTAGGTGAACCAAAGTCTTAACTTAACTTAATTAAACGCACGTATCTCTAATGTAACTTGCTTGTGTTGGAATGTATATGTTGTATATACTTTTATCACATTCGAGCTTATAATAAGCCAATTATTGCACTAATAATGGCGCTATAATCGGCCTATTATAGTCAACTTTCTTGTTAAAAGTAGGGTTGTAATGACGCTATTATGACCCGGTTCTTTAATGATGACGTAGGCTACACTGAAACAATATGAATGAATGAGAATGAAACGTGTGTTGTTATGACAACCGCATACTAAATCGAAAAATCAATCTCGACGACATTTTTTGCAACAAATTCGATGAGTTTTGATTTTTGATTTATGTTAATTTTGTTGTCATGTTTTGTGCATAATTGGCAACTATAGGTTCAAATGTGATAAACTATCGTATAATACAAAGGGAACAATCGCGCAATTATAATCTCGGTGGGTGAAAATTCTCGGGGCTAACGCCCCTTGAAATTTCACCCCATCCCGATTACAATTACGCAATTATTCCCCTTGTAGTAGTGGTATAATGACCATATTATAGTCGAGTTTTATACAAACTCGAAAGTATATAATGGGCATGTTATGGTCGACTCGACTATAATTTTCGATTCGACTATAATTTTCATTATAGTCCGACTATAGTATTATTACGTCAAATCTCAAAGGAAATAAAAAAAAGCCACGAGTCAAATGGAGAATTATATGCCCAAATGATATAAACTATTGTATTAACCAAGGGATAAATAGCTTGATTATAGTCTCCGTACGTGAATATTCCTCGGGGAATAGCCCCTCGGACACTCACTTCACCTCGACTCAAATCGCGCCATTAATAATATACTATTAAATACGAAATCGAAAGTCTCGTCACTAACTTTTACTGAGTGTAGTGATTTTACTACCCTATCAATGGCGTGTGACAATTGTTTACTTTATAAAACCGGTAAAAAATTACGTCTCTGTTCTCATGTTATTGAATTTTCAAATCAATTTTTGAATGAACCGAAAATTTCAATTTAAAAGTTGGTTTCGAAATACGTTCGTTGCAACATTCTACCTCAGTAAGGTATGATCTTTTAGAGTTCATTTGCATGTACAATAAACGCCACTGAAATATTACATACATAATTTCGATGCAGCTGAAAATGCCAAGTTGTGAAATTTAATTTCTTCCTCTTTGCAGGCTTTTAACTTTTTTTCATATGCAGCAGTAATAAAAACAGTTCGTACAGCTACAAAAGTCATTTTTTCGTTAGCTCAAATGGTTACCCATACTGCTTCCGGTAAATTATAGAGAGAACAAAATGTTTGCGTAAACATGAAAAAATTGACCATTCCGTCGTGTCGCTTGAGTGAAAGCCCATTGTTTTACATTAAGTATTTACTTATTAAGTACCGATAGCTACTGTATGTTTTCACTCTTTCTTTTCGTCCGTCCGTCTGTGCACATCCACCGGGAACTCAAAGATGAAATGACTGATGATTCATCGTGAAATCACCGATGATTCACCGTGAAATCACCGATGATTCACCGATGATTTACCGTGAAATCACCGATGATTCACCGTGAAATCAACGATGATTCATAGTGAAATCACCAATTATTCACCGCGAAATCACCGATGACTCACCAAGAAATCACCGAGAAATCATTGATGATTCACAGTGAAATCCCCGATGATTCACATTGGAATAACAGTTGATTCACTGTGAAATCACCGACGATTCACCGGGAAATCACTGATGATTCACTGCGGAATCACCGATGATTCACCGAGGAATCACTGATGATTCACCAGTAAATCACCGATGATTCACAGTGGAATCACCGATGACTCACATGGGAATCACCGATAATTCATTGGAGACTCAGCCATGACTCGGTCATCGGTGATTGGAATTTGAGTATAATCTATTGCTATTTTCCTATACACATTTTCCTGTCCGTCTGTGCACCCTTCACCGAGGAATCATCGATGATTCACCAGGAAATCACCAATTATTCACAGTGGAATCACCGATGATTCATAGTGGAATCACCGATGATTCACAGTGGAATCATCGATGATCCACATGGGAATAACCGATAATTCATCGAAGACTCAGCCATGACTCGGTCATCGGTGATTGGAATTTGGGTATACTTTATCGCTATTTCCTATACCCATTTCAATGGTTTATTAAGTAACGACACCTACTTCATGTTTTCATCCTTTCTGTCCGTCTGTGCACCCTTCACCGAGGAATCATCGATGATTCATCGGTGAATCATCGGTGATTCACCAATGAATCACAGGTGATATAGTTCCAGAATTAGTTGCTTAGATTACACTCTATCGCTACTTTCCTATACCAATGACTAAGGCTAATCTCATTTTTGAACTTTCACAATAAAAGATAAAGAATTGTCATTGCACCTCCCTTCTAAGCTTGTCACAGAGATTTCTTTTTTTTTTTGTTATCAAAAGTTGGTAAAGAAGTTGGTTTCATCGGATGAGAGGTAACGAGAGAATTGCCCGCAACCAATGTCGTACTGATATTTGTCCCATAACACGAAAGGAAAATCTATTCGTTTGGTCGATTTTAGCTTAAATGTCATTACACTTGAAGTTAGCATATTCACTATACTACTTCTTATTATTCATTGTGATATCCACGCGTTAATTGCGTTGTCGGCTTATGTCAAAGTATAGCGAATTTCTTGATGAAATGCGTCAACCGCGTAAATTCTCAAATATTTAAGGGTATAGAAAGAAAAATTTTTTCTTCGCTTGTCGATCAAAATGAAATCAACTTTTTATGTGGTGAACGTTTCGCTACTTACAATCTTCAGCATCTAGTAGATATTTATTTTGTATTAGACTAACTCCAAAATATTTTCCTTAAATAAATAATCAACTTACATCATATTTTTTGATACTGAGATCAAACAGCTAGTCTTTTGATGTGATATGCCTAACAATATCTGCATATGAAAGTAGACTAAGGAAAGATCTTTGTGATGTGACAATTTTTGGACTATGAAAAAACATTTCCCCTCACTTAATTTCACGATCAAGGGAAACCGTAAATACTTTCAGTATTTATCTCTGTGAAATAATATTATCCTAATATTATCAGGGACTTTGAACCACAGTAAGTACCGCAGTTGTTGAAGACAACTTTTCTTCAAGTGCAATAGTACTAAAAAACCTCTTGACCTTTAGAGGTATTTGCTGAACGCATGAAATACGCTATACTTTGACACAAGCCAATGTCGCAACAAACGCGTCGATTTACGGAAATGCTGATGTTTTTACTAGTTATTTTCTTGTTAACAATAGATTTGTTACTCATTTAGTGAGCTTCGAGTTTCAGTACGTAGGAAACAGACAGTCACAACGGTCATTTTATTCAAATTTAATTTATTGATTTCTAAAACCCTTTTCCTTTCAATTTTATTAAGGATAATTAAGAACCATTTGACAGCTCTTTTAAAGTATTGTGAATTGGTCTCGACGATAAAATTCTGTCGCGCATTTTTTGCGAAATTTTCGGTTGGTCATTGTTTAATTGCATAAAGATTATCTGCTTCGATACTTTTTGTCAAAAAAACGAATAAGAATTGAAAAATCTGCCAGACAGTATAGAAAAAAGTTTTCCTCGAGTGTCATACTCATGAAACGAGCTGTTTCATTGAACAAATCATTCCAATCAATATGACGATATAACAAATGATTGATAATCTACCAGCTACTTCTTCAGTTGCTCGGTCGATGATTCCTCAAAACAAATATCAATTCTGTCTCAATTTAATAAAAAAAGTGAAAAACACACCGTTCATCATGATTGATGAAATTTAAAGTCCATTAGATTACATGTACAAAAATAATTTGGTTCGGAAAAAACCACCCACCTAAAACCATGAGAAAAATGTTATTTTTTGTCGTTCCCGTAGCGAGTAATCAATAAAATGAAAATAGCAAAAATATCTTTCGGTTTTGAAGTTTTTTTTAACTTGATGTACTTTGGGTAACGCACGTTTATTTTGCTTCTGCTTTTTTTAGCAAAAGAATAACAACGACAAATTGCCAGAGGAAATTTTTTCATATGCGGACGGAAAATCGTTCGTTGCATCGATGCTCGTGACGCACATTAGTCCACTTTCGAAAATTGCACTTTTATGGTTCTGTTAACACAATGAAATCTAGTTCACTTTTGCTACTATATGTTTTTTGGGGAAAATGTGTTAGGAAAAAGAAGATTGCCGCCGAAAATTTAGGTAAAATCCCAGCCGATTGAAAATATTTCAGCCGATCACGCCGCCGCCGAAAAAATAAAAACACTGCGCCGCCGCCAGCCGCCGGTTCTTTTTTTTGTAAAATTTCGGCGCAGACTATCGAAACTTTCGTAGACGTTCATAAAAAAATCTTTAAAATATGAAAACATTGGAAACATTTATTTTGAATTGAGAAATTGTTTCGCTTCTCGTATCAAAGATATTTATCTCTTTTCGACTCTTTGCCAAAAACTAATCTCATCATAAAGATAAACAATATTTTCTACCCAATGGTTACACGCTCTGCAGCGCAGGTGAGTGGTCTCGAACCGTTCCTACCAGTGCCCCAATCCTCCTGTAGAGGGCGTTAAGTGAATGAGTGAGACGCAGTTAGGAGGAGCTTCTTTCCCAAATCGAAACCGTGGTGGACTCAGAGCCTGCGAGAGATGGAAAGGTGACATATCAGTAGGGTGGTGAGAGCGACCACTGGCCATTATGAACTCAGAAGTCACATGGCGAAGCTGAGGCTCTGAGACCTAAAAATGTGCCTCTAGTATGGAAAGTATGGTAAAGTCCATTTCCTCGGTAGTTTTCTCCCATTTCGCTTGTCGAGCCGCACTCAATAATTCGAGCAGTCGATCCGAGATCTCATCATCGTCTTGTTGCTCAAACTGATTATACAGATCTTCCATTTCCGGTGTCCAGCATGGTATATAGCGCTTCCGGTATCCTCTCGGAATTGATTTTTTACAGCTCCTTTAACAATTCCAAGGAAGCGCTCGTAGCGTCTTTTGGTATGATTCGTTTCAACACGAGAGGTGAATAATGCCCAGTCGGCTTTTTGGAAGTTCCATCTGGGCTTCGATATCGAATTCTTCAAAGTTATTTGGGTGCCAATCGTAATGATGACAGGACGATGTTGACTTAGTGGAAAGTTGTTTAGTACTTTCCGTGCAGCTGGCAAAGGCTTGTCATTTATATCTCGTATCAGAAAAAATAAATCTAGGTTATGTCCACGCCTTCATCTCGCTGATTTAAAAGTAGGAAGATCTTTTGCGTCGTGCACCAAAAACATGTTCGAGGACTCAGCCCATTCTACAAGCCTTTTGCCGCTTTCATTAGCACTTGCATATCGCCAGAGCGAATGATGGCTATTGAAGTCACCAACTAGTATTGCAGGATGTGTTGAGTTAATCAACGCTTTAGGATATAAGAACAAAAGTCATCAGCGCCTTGCTATATCAACTCGATTATCTACCACAAAAACAACTCCACAAGCCGAAAAAAGAAATCAATCTCAAATGAAAAGGGCTACTGCGTAGTGAAGAGGGCTTGGTTCGCTTGGTTTCAAATAATGACTGGTAATTAATAAGCGGCAAAATGTACTTTTTTGAGTGTTTCCGGTAAGAAAATGTTCCGTTTTTGATCTTTTGGATGTAAAATTGAATAAGTAAATAGGGGAGAAAAAGTATCAAATTCGAGTGAAATTTACAGATTCATGCTATGTAACTTGAACCATTTAAGACAAGTGTTATACTACCATTTACATGTGCATTCATAGGTCCCGTAGGTATATCACGTTGCCAACCCCACCATTTGGTGATGTACTCTATCCGCATCCGAATGCGGTCCCATTCACAAAGTAAGCACGCTAAAAAAACGCCCCCACCCCTTCCCCTCGCATGCATATTTTCATACATTTGGATGTATGGCAACACGCTTTTTTCGAACCCTTTATCCCTCTTAGTATAGTGCGTACTTTGTGAAAGGCTCCTTATAAAATTTAGTGCTGACAAAAAAGCCAAATAGAATGTTTTCATTTGGATACTTTTCAAGTATTTCCCCGCAGATCATCATATAACAAAAAGTGAACATATCTTTAACATTTGGTGCTGTGCGGGGAAAAATTGAACCGCATCCAAAAGAAAACACTCTACCACAATCACAGCATTCATCAGCATTAAATGGTGCGGTGGCAACGACATGTACCTGTCCCACGTTTTACTTACATTCAATGTAACAAGTTTATTCTTTCCCCTTCCTTTTCCTACTGTAACACTCTTATTATAAACGACCAGTTACGTTGCGTTACATCAATGGAATGAGATGATAAAGTATTATTGCGTTTCTATTATTACAATCTGCAGCAAAAATATAAGCTTCGTGCAAAAGCAATCAAAAACAAATAGTGTTCACGTTGTATATGTGTATGTTTGTTATTATAACCTTTTACCCTTAATAATATTGTTTGACAAAATATTATTCTTCGAATTTTTATTACTTCTCAAGAATGAAATATTTTTGGAAATTGGTTTTTCTTACGGATTATTGCTGTACGAATAATTCGGAAAGAATGTTCACTTTTTTATTGGAATTATTTCCAACAGCATCGGTGGGACCAATTTTCCAGAAATGTTGCTTCTTTACTTGGCAAACATTCTTTGGAAATTTAATTTAAAAGTTTTTTTTTTACTCATTTTCCTTCTAATTGGATAATTATACACAACGGTTCCGATAAAGATCTAATTCTAAGAAGTATTTGATTCTATTCCGAAAACTTTTGTTTATGCGAAGTTATTGTTTTACGGCTGATTGGAATTATATTTCTCTTATAAGTATTTAATTCGAGCTGCAGTAATGTTGTAATGTTTAATGCAAAATTATTTCGTAGCGCTAAATTGCTATAAACAGCAGCTACAAGTGAGATCTTGACGTATAGTGATTAGAATGACACATTTGTCAAAAAACAATGAAAAAACAATTGTCCTTTCGACAAGCGGTCATTCTAATTGTACATCGCTGTAAATTATGCTTGCCTGAGTGTGATAAATTCACTAGATGCAGAGTTTTCTATCTACTGTTTGTGCTTGCCGAGTGGGAACATACTTAATTTTCGCATGAAGTAAAAGCCTCTGACTGTTTGACTTGGGATGATAGAGAGTTATAATAATGACCAGTACAAGAAAATCCGGATGAGAAAAAATTCTGTACAGGATCTTTTTAGCCAGTAACATGAAAGTATTGCTCCAAAGCCCAAAGCTTCCAAACATGGGTACATGTGGTGCTTTTTGTCGACAACGAACCGTAATGAATTCTGTGTACGGATATCTGAGTCTATCTTTTAGAAGCCGTAGGATATAATAAACATGTTAGAGGTATGTGGTCAAACAGAACTACTTTCGCTCCTAGTACATAGATGGCACTAGGTTTGTCGCACAGTATAACACAGGGACAGTAAAACACGTAGGTACTGTAAGAATATCAATCGCAAATACTAAGAATAGTTCATTTGCTCATTTTTGGCAGATTTATTCATTTAGCGTATGGATTTGCAGCTGATATTTACAATTATTTTTAACTTATATTCTAATGACTTGAAGACCAAGAGGTCCAATGACAATTTTGGCTTCTTTCTATCACAACATTAAGTTTATTCATTTCTATTTCACACATTTTTCAATCTTATCGTCCGCGTAAATACAGTGCAGTTTGCCGGGAGGTTGGTTGCCCAACAGGTTCGGCATCCGATATGATGACATTTTGTCCACAGTGACCACACGAACTCAGCTGTGTGCTGCTCTTGGGTTGCTATCGTTCGCGTCTTTGTTTTGAGTATTTGGAAGTTAAGTGTCATCTGTGGGATTCTAGCGGTAGCTCCACTTGTCACGTCATTCGTTTACTTTCTCAACTGTTCTTTGTACACAAACTGCTACGAATGTGAGTGACGTCACATATGATTCTTTGTATACGGTGTCGTTACGGGGCCAGAAATCCCATAACTACCCAATTTATGAAGCTTGGGTGAACTTAGGGATGTTCCATATTGACTGTTTGTTACAGAAAAATCCTATACATCTCGGGGATCGAGCCCGGGTTTTCTGTGTGAAAGACAAGCGCCTTCACCACTTGATCCCAGAGAAATGATAAGTTGGTACGCCTGAGTCATGTGAATGACAACTGAGTTGGATGCCCAATTAACCTAATTTTTCCGCGGAAATTCGTTCGGACAAAGAACAATGAAGGCTTTCAAAAGTTTCTTTTGTTCAATGTCCGAACGCAATTCTCTCCCATACAAACCAACTGTCATTCAGATGTGTGTTCTACCACGGCACAAGCGTACCAACTTAACATTTCTCTGAATTTTTGGACAACCTCTAGCCCCTTGTCAATTTTCAGTAAATATTGGATGTCTGCTTTGCAAGTCACAGAATACAAGGAATTTACCTCGGAATTTACAGTGCCAAGTTCGCTTCGTAGGGCAATTGCACATTGAAAATCAAATTTAATTTTCTACAAATTATAGAAAACAGGTTTTCGGTTCTCAATAAAGTAGTCGGTTTTATACACGAACCCTTACTAACCAATCCAGTCTTCACTAAAATCTTGAAGCCCCTGTCACACACATCCATACCCCAAGCCCTGGGCATCGAATGCAATGCAGATGAGTACTTTAAACTTATGAAACCGTTTGATTTTCCTTTTCGAATAATTTATTAAAACTTTTGAACTTAATCCGTTAGTGGACAATAAGATTTATAAGAGTACACATACAAATATGATCGTCATCAGATATTTCAACTCGTATTTGAACTGGGATACCGTCATGAAAGTCACCTTCCCCTTCAATGGTTGTACCATGAGTAAGTCGCTGATGAGCTTGCACGGGGCAACTAGCACCAATCAGACCATTACAAGCATTTCGATCTTCCTCCGACAAGTTAACTAGAATTTATTTCGAAAAAAAAATATTTTAATTAAAAAAACCAAAAGCGCAAAAATGGCTCATTCTATGTTCCCGGGTTACATGAGGATTCTATTGCCTCGAACAGTTAGATGCTCTTAAATTACTTACGTTCAGTCTCTACGCCGAAAGCAGTTTCAGTAGCTCTTAACGTCAATGTTTCAGAAGCGAAATCTGTTTCGATAATAGAAAATGTCAATATTTATTCTTAGTGCAAAGTCCTGGCAATATTTTACGCGAATCAAAATCGGTTTCATATCTAAACGAATGACCATGATTGGGCATCACGTGGCCTACATGACACGGCATGACATCACAGCCCGGAATTCGGAGTGCTGCTGGTGCTACTCCTGCTAGTCCTGGACCTGGTAATTTTTTTTATATTATTTTTTTGCACAGTTGTTACTTTCCTAATTTCAAATTACAAGGAATAATTGCGAGATTTGCCGAAATGAATGCGGGAAGAACAGCAGCAACAATTAGGTAGGCAATCATTTTGTTTGAACTTTTCAAGAAACTGAATCGCTAAACGCTCTATACGAACTAACTGAGGAGTCATTCATATTGTTGGTCCATTTATAGTAGTCAGTGCCTTTAACTGATTTTAGATAGTGGTTTTTCTGCGTACTTATCTTCGCTCCTCAGTTATTTTGATTATGCATTTTCATTGATAACTGTAATCATTGTCTCAAGCAATGAGTTATACGAAAGATCTCAATTCGCTTTTATATGTCGTTTCTGCACTCGTTACTGTTTCTAAGTAGTTTTTGCACACGCCACCATCTCATGAAACTCATAAGACAGCGTTCATTAATGATGTTAAATTAAATGGAACTTGCCGACGAAAAAACAAAGATAATGCTAACTGAGGAGCCACTTCACAGCTTGAATACTTTTAGAGATACGATAGTTATTTTTCCCACTTATAGAGGTGGACATATCTCGGGAGTGGGACAGTTTTCTTTAAAATTCCTCCTTTGTTTTTGAAGCAAATTTCTAACTGTCATCATTGTGGAGATATGAATCATCCCTTTAGATTCTAGAAATGACTAGGTGAGATTTGGGACAATTTTCCTGGGTAATAAAATTTAATTCGCTTTAGCTTTTCCTGTAGAAGCAATTAAAATAATGTTCTTAAAAGAGTATGTTGGTTAAAAAGGGCCTCTGCTTGTTGCAATTTTACTCAACGAAAATGTTCTACACGACGATGAAACAAGAAGTTCATGCAGTGGACTCGTCTAGTGCATAAACTCATGACATCATCGTGTAGAACATTTTCGTGGAGAAAATTTGCAACAACATATGTGTCAAGCTGGGCAGCGAAGTGCAAGAAAATTTTTATGAAAATGTTGGATTAGGGAACGAGTGCATTACTATGCACTCGGTTCCAACTTGACACCAGGCTGCCTATTTGAGAAGTATAAGCAACCATAAAGAACGCAGCCTGATGCCAACAATATGTTAGAATCATCGTAACGGCAGTAACGAATGCTCAGAGGTAACGTACTGGCTTTCCACCAAGAATATCCGGGTTCAATCCTTGTGGGGACAAATTCTGTGTAGGATTTTTCTTCAATGTATAGCATGAGAGGCCAGAGACCAAGGCTTCATAATTTGGGTAGTTGTGGATTTGGTGTCGCAACGAATATCTGAGTTCAACTTTAGACGGAGATATAATTAGCACCAGAAGAAATCCTAATGGTAAAATGCTAGCTACCGTTAGGCGTGGTTCGGAATTTACGTTAAGCATGTGGTCCAAAAATGCCTGCCGGTAAAACCCATTGATGGGGCGAACCGGTGTTCTAAGCCCTACTAGTTTCCGCCCTATTACATCATCATAGATGGCACTAGGTTTTTGTGCAATTTACCACTAACACAGTAAAAACGTCGGTAACGAAAGGATCTCTAAGAAGAATCCATATGAGCGAAAACTCACAAATATTGCGGAACTAGTAAAATAAAAATGATCTAGCCTCTGACGGATTGTAACATATTTTTTCAGACTACCTACTCAAGTTATTCAATGTAGAGGGCAGCAGCAGCCTGGCACCAAATTGATATTTATATGACGTATAACATTCCTTACTACCGTTAACTGACTTTAACTGATTTCTGTAAGGCTACTCATACCTATCAAGTACGCAGCCTGATGCCTGATGGCCATTCATAAATTACGTAACGCAAGAGGGGGTGGGGGGGGCGAGTAATAGGCAACCTCTTTTCATATAAAAGATGTAATTGTTGTATTTTTAGAGATGTGGAGCAGAAAGTCAACGAAAGTCAAAAATGTTTTCATTGGCGATTTTTTTCTTTGAAAACTAAAAAAATGGGGCACCCTTTTCACTTTAGGACAATACAAGTGTAACGTAGTGGTAGATAATTTTTTTTAGATTTATCAGGTTAGGACGTCTGTATCCGGACTCGAAACACAGATCTATTGATCCTTTGTTTCATCCTGCTCATCATGTAAATCATTTGAACATCCCAGTTCCCACTAGGAACTTGTTTAAAGCAACAGGTACTACTTTTTGGATCTCTGAAACCACACGAGCACCCAGTATTCTGCTTCTCAGAATATAGTACTTCGAACATTCACTGATTAGGTGTACGCCCGTTTCCTCCTCTAAGCCGCAACTGCAATTTGGACCGTTTCCGATCTTCATCCTTGCCAAGTGCTTGCTCAAGCCACAGTGCCCCGTAATAGCTTCTACTGTCCTCCTTATGCTATTACGGTCCATGCCAACCAGCTGCTTGGCCCACCTTTCGACAGGCACCGGAAAGAAGAGCTTCGTATGTGCTTCTCCATCGTATGCGCCCAACGTTTCGCGGATTCCGTTCGTACCCAGTCACTCATTCTCTCTAACACACAGGGAGTGTGGTATTGTGATGAAGGGCTCTGGGCAGACGGTAGCGTTTGCTGAGCCTTGTCTGGCCAGCTCATCTGCCCTCTCATTGCCGTCTATGCCGGTGTGCCCTGGGACCCAAGCCACTGTGATCTGATTACTCATTCCCAGTCGATTTAGAGTCGCCTTTAGCTCAGCAACCAATCTAGACGTTGTGACAGGTGACGCGAGTGCTTTGATCACCGACTCGCTGTCCGAGCATATTAGTGCTCTATTAGCCGTTGTTCCTTCCGGAACCAACTCAATCACCCCCATAAGCGCAGCAAACGTCTCTGCTTGAAAGACGCTAGCTAATTTTCCCATTTGGAAGCTATAACCGTTCTCCGGGTCTTGCGTATAGAATCCGGCTCCCGTTCCCTGCTCAGTCTTCGATCCATCAGTGGAGCCTACCTGTGCCCCATCGGGAAGGCCAACCGACCAGTTTCCCAGCCAGTCGGTCCTGTCCGGTATGACAGTTTGGTATTGCCTCTCGAAGCTGATTGTAGGTACCATTCGATCTTTGGGCATTCGGAAGAGCTGACTGTTTATCATTTGTCTGATTCTTCCGTGGCCCGAGTCGAAGACCCTCATCCAAAGATCATTTTGCGTCAGCCTATCTCCCGCGGCAAAGGCTTTCGCTTTTATGGTCGTCTCAATGGGGGGTAACGCAATAAGCGCTTCCATGACCGCTCTGGCCGTGGTCTTCATGGCTCCTGTAATGCAGATGCATACAAGCTTCTGAATTTCATTCAACTCTTTCTTCGCTCACTCGATGTCTAGCCATCGCACATCCATGGCTCAACATCGGTTTGATGACCGTCTCATAAATCGACAAAATGGCTCTAGACGGTATACCCCAGTCCCTTCCAAAAGCCCTCCGACAGATCCAGAAGGCAGACATCGCTTTTTCCGCTTTGTTTCTGACATGCTCGATCCATTTGAGCTTTTGGTCGAGAATAACTTCCAAATACTTTACCTTCGGGCTGACATCTATGGTTTTACCAAAGAGCCTAAAGTTCCCCACAAGAGCGTATCCCGTGTTTCTTCTGCTGAAGAGCACGATGTCCGTCTTTTTGGGATTACCCTTCAGACCCTTCTCTTGGCACCTCTTCTCCACTATCTTCAGTGAGCTTCTCAGGCGATCTCTTAGGGTACTCACAAATTTGCCCCTAATTAAAACGGTCAAGTCATCACAGTAACCCTGCGCATGAAATCCCTCTTCATTAAGTTTCCATATAAGAGAATCGACAACGATGCACCAGAGCAGCGGAGAGAGTGTTTCTCCTTGTGGACAGCCTTTTGATACCCAGAAGTCGGCTCTGTGTCCGCAAACATTTGCCTGCACAGTCCTGTTCCTGAGCATGCTGTTGATCCACCCCGTTACCATCGGTGCAACGTTTCTTTTTTCCAGCGCCTGTCGGATCACTTCGAATCTAGTGTTATCGAAGGCTCCTTCGATGTCCATAAAACATCCAAGAGCTATCTCTCCAAATTCGAACGATCGCTCTATGTTGGCTACTAGTCTATGCAGAGCAGCGTCTGTCGATCTTCCCGCCTGATAGGCATATTGCTTCTCATGTAGCGGAAATTTCGACAGGACTTCGTCTCTGATATAGAAGTCTATAAGCTTTTCTAGAGTCTTTAATACAAAAGAGGTGAGACTTATCGGCCGGAAGTCTTTGGCTACGCAGTGCGAGGGCCTCACAGGTTTGGTATAAAGATCACATTGACTTTTTCCCATGCCTTTGGGATGTAGCGAGCTCCTTAGGATCCTGCATAGCGGTTCCAATAAGATCTTACCACTCTCCTTCAGCATGGACGGAAAAATTCCATCTTTTCCTGCTTAGTGGTAGATAATACTTCGAGGAATAATATTGCAGACGATTGTTATACTAAAAAATGTCGATTTCTATCGAAAAATATGAAAAAATCGGACGAAAAAGGGTCTGACCTAACTGACTGAGACCTAAAATTTGGGCTACCCTAATAGGCCAAAAAAATCGAAAAATTCATGGATGTAGGAAAATCGATTCGCTGTTTAAAGTTAGGCTAACTGGTGTCACGCCTGGTTTCTAGAACCCGTAGACCGAATTACTACATTTTTGAGCTTCACCCTTTTTCCCCCGTTTGCGCGCGAGTTCAGTCTGGCACCTGACCTTTTAGTAATCACGATATCAAACTCTACCAGAAAACACTTACAAACTCTCCGCCGCTTTCATGGCCACACAATCTTCCTAGGCTCCTAGACTAACAAAAAAAATTAAGACTTGCGTCACGGCGACAGTAGTAGCGTCGGGCAATGATTATGTTTTTATTGATAACTCTAATCATTCTTTCGAATGGACTTATAAAAGTTCGCAACTCGCTTTTATACCTAGATTTTGCACACGCGACCTCTTCAAGAAACTGACAAGGTGTCGTCCATAAATAACGTTAATGGAACTATTAGTCGAATTTTGTGTAATGTTTTCATGTCCCCAGTGGCTACACTTTTTCATTTTCACTGAGTTCGAACGCAAAAGCGGTGTCATCAATGATTTCATAAGTGAATACCAATAACAAAAATTGATTGACATTAACGCTGTGGACTGCAGTTGTAAGGCAGATATGAAATATCGTAGCGTATTGATTTTGTATGTTACTTCCGAACTTATTGTTATTTCTGTAGTGTCCTATGCAACCAGACAGCCGCGGCAATTGCAGCGAAAAACTTTGCGGATTGTTAATATATATTTACTGTCATCGACTAGAAAGTCGAACTTTAACGTGCACGTGTAGTTACACACTAGGCGCGAGCGAATGCGAGCAAGTATGTGCGTAATATACACGAGAACGTTTTGTGAGATTTTCTAGTCTATGACAGTACAATATTTTATTGTGATAGTGTTGATATGTCGCATCACACTATACTGAGACGAACGTTTTAGGAGGCGTCGCATCCATTGTTTAGTCCGATTTATCCGTCTAGCCACTGGAATTTATCCCTCTAGTCGGATAAGTGCGGACGGTAATTACTCATTTATCGTTACGAATACAATCAAAGAAAAGACAATAAATATCGACTTATCAACACTTACACAATAATAGTAGATTATGCACCGCTGTCCAGGATGCTCTATTTTGACGATTTGGAGGTTATTTCCCGAGCCGAAGGCGTGGGAAATAATCCAAATCGTCAAAATAAACCATCCTGGGCAGCGGTGCATATGCTATTTTATCTGCCGAGAAAAGATATATCGAGAAAAACAATTTTGCCCTAGGGAGAAAAATGCGAGATTATCGTTCTAGGCAGATAAAATTATTTACTTGGTCAAAAGCACTTCTTCCCTAGCCGCCATATTGGGAAATTTTTTATGGGAAATTTTTTAAGCTTTGCATCGATGGGCGCCGCGTCGGAGATTTTCTAAAAAAATCTTTTCTGCTGCCGCCGCCTAGAATTTTTGACCGACGCACGGCTCTGGTCCAAGTGGCTAATTCACAAAATACTAAAATATATTAGACGATAAGATAGCCGATTCATGTAAAATGGCGTTTAGTTTGTTTGTTGATTATTTTGTTTCGATAATCGGTAAACTGTTTTTAGTTGAACATTTAACTAAAAACAGTTTACCGATTTGATGAAAGACGCATTCGTCTTCCTTGAAACATTTTCCCTGTTTTTCTTTCATTCGAAAAGAGTAAAATAGAGATAACAACTACCATGTCCTACTTTCTGCTCACTGGCTTCATTTTCATTAAGTTTTTTGATGATTCAAATGGTATTCGGTGGTACGACACGCTTTATTAGCGGAAATACGCTTAGTCAGCGTAATTTAATCGAAGATAACAATTAAATTATCGACAATACCGACATTCTTATTTAGTTATCTTTTGGTCGCCACAAAGACTTTGTTCCTTGATTTTGTTATGAGTGAGGTCACATGTCTTTCGTTTGTGGTTCTGTTATGTAACCGAAGAAAAAACCCATTTGAAATTGAGAACTTGATTGGTCCAAACCTTATAAAGCAATCAGTTCGACTCAGCATAAGGAGAAAATTTAGGCAAGAAAGTTTTGTACATTCTCAGTCGCGTCAGTGGTGAGTGGGTTAAACACGACCCACGCCCTACTGCGTTCTCAGATAAAAAGTCCCCCGAAAAATGATGTCTGGCATCATTCCAAACACTTAATTTGCCCCACAAATTCCTCTAGCAGTTATCCCTTGAGTTACATTACGAACTTTCACAAGGTTAAGTATGTACTTTGATATTGAAGAGTGGCACTCAGACGAAGGTGAAACCTTTCAATAAGGATGTTACTTACAGATAGTGGGAAACATAGAAATGACAATATAATATTTTTTATAAATTATACGATTGTACGATATGGATTTGAGAGAGAAACGGTCAAGTGCATTACGCTCTTGAATTAGCCCTTATTGGTTTGAGACGAAATTAAAAATGAATCGAAAAAACTGATGGTAATTTCAATCTCTCAATCAGAACCTTTAGTTGTATCAATAAATTTTTCTACACAATCCCATGTCTTCAACTCATCATATCCCGATTTGTAGTCACGCATTCTCTTAATTGTATAGCTTTTTGGTTCGTTAAAAAGATGCTTTACACACAACTAAGAAACCATAAATCCGTTTCGCAAATATGTTCACCATTCAAGATTGTGCTACACTACCAACACAGACGCTAAATAATAGTCAAAAAGTGATATTTAACATCATCTTAAATGGTTTGTTGTCCCTTGTCAAAAGCAGCTGGTGCTTGTGTCTCTTTGGATATTATATGATTACTAGATCAATGCCACTGATTCGAATCAGCTGAAAATTAGTCAGTGTTGTAAATTCAATTATCTACGAACTCAAAATGTTTAAATTGAACAACAAGGAATGAGCATTTAAATGTGAATGTAACTAAGTCGGTATAAATGTCAGAAGATGTATCATAAATTTGTGATATGAGGGTTCATTTGAATATGGATGTAGTGAAACATTTTGCGAATAGAATTTCAGACAATAAACGATTTGGTCTGGTTTAAGCAAATAAATTCGTACTTATATACATAGCGTTAAGCAGTATGGTTGATGTAGCACTGACACAATTTCCTAATGCTTTTGAAATGTAGCTTCAACACCAATCGTTTCAAGTGATTTCATCGTTAATATATGAAGTGGCTTTTGTTGAGATTATAAGTTGAAAATGTACAGAAAAAAAGCATGCATGCACTGCACGTCCTAATTTAGTTGATTTGCTTGAAATCAATTCATAGATTTTTCCGATTACTGGCGATTGGACAAGATTAGCAGAAAATTGCTTGCTGATGCTCATAATCAAGTATTTACAGCGCCTATATACTTTGTGCAGTAGAGGCCATCCATAAAGTATGTATTTCTTTAGGGTGGAGCGGGGGTATAATTTGGAAAAGTACATACATATCACCAACAATTTGGTTATACAGCTAGACCGAAATAAAAACTTACAATCAATTTTTTAATCGTACTAAGTTCAACAATGACATTGGAGAAAATCACTAACTAGTACATAACCATCTTCAAAGTTCGAGAAAATTTGTTCACAACTAACAACAGTTTGCCATGTTTGTGGCTGTACTGAAATTGGCAAAAATTCATGGTGATGGTATAGAATCCGGAGAGGTAATCAGGTTAGAAGGCAATACAGTTTCAAAAAAATCTATCGTTGCTATTTAGATTTATCAGCTTGGGACGATCGTTTTACCAATCTTGAAACACAGATCTGACGATCCTTTCTTCCTTTCCCGTTCATCATTTAAATCATCTTTCCTACTCAAGTTAGTTAAACCTCTCGGTCGCCTCCAAGAACTTGCTCAAAGTAGCTGGTTCTAGGTTAGCAACTTCGGACGGTCTTACAACATACCCTCCCAGCAGCCTGCGCCTCAGTTGGAAGAAACTGGGACATTCACATAATACGTGAAATCCCGTTTCCTCCTCTAAGCCGCACGCACACATAGAAGTCGCCGAGAGCCTAAGCTTTTTCATGTGCCCATTCAGCCCGCAATGTGCAGTGATCGCACCCACCACTCTCCTGATGCGACTCCTGTCCATCCCTAGCAGAGATTTGGCCCATTTCACATTAGGTTTCGGGAAAAAGCGCTTGGTGTGGATACCACCATAGTATCCTTCCCAGCGCTCCACATGCTTCCTCATCACCCAGCTCTCCAGCGCTTCTACAGGCGCAGGTCGAGTAATCGGCGAAAACGGCTCAGGGCCGTGACCGAGAGCTTCGGCACCCGTCTTGGCTAGCTCATCAGCTTTTTCATTCCCCTCCACGTCAGAGTGCCCAGGTACCCAAACTAAAGTGATCTGATTCCTCAGACCCATTTCGTTCAGGTAATCTCTGCACTCTTTCACTAGCTTGGAGGTCACTCTAGGCGACATCAGCGCCTTGATCATTTCCTTACTGTCCGAACAGATAAGCACCCTCTTGTCGTGTGTTCCAACAGGCAGAGTCTCACGAGCTGCTGACAGCACCGCGAAGATCTCGGCTTGGAGCACACTAGCAAGAGCCCCCAGATAGAAGCAATTTCCCTCTCCAGAGCCCATGCCGTATACACCAGCACCTACTCCTTCACGAGATTTCGATCCATCTGTAAATCTAACCACGCAGTTCCCGGGAAGACTCGCTGGCCATCCCCTAAGCCATTCTTGCCTACTGGGAACTTTCGCTTCAAAATTCCTGTCGAAACAGGTTACCACAGCCATGTCGTGTCTCGGCATTTCAAACACCGGGATCGATATTATCGTTGCAATCTTACCATGCCCAATGTGAAAATTTGGAGTCCACATGCCATTCTGCATCAGCCTATCAGCCGTGGCAAAAGCTTTTGCTTTAACCACAATATCGATAGGAGGCAGAGCCAGCAGCGTCTCCATCGCTAGGGTTGAGGTGGTTTTCATAGCGCTTGTGGTACAAATACACACTAGCCTTTGAATCTCACTTGACAGTTTCCTAGCGCATTCCACATCTAGCCTTGGCCACCACGCCACGCAACCGTGGCTAATCATCGGCCTTATCACAGCCTCATAAATCCACAGAATTGCTTTTGACGGTAGGCCCCAGTTTCTCCCGAAGGAGTTCCTGCAAAGCCAAAAAGCCGCTACCGCCTTTTGCGTCTTATCCTTGACATGAGCAATCCAATTTAGTTTGCTATCAAGCGTCACTCCTAAGTATTTCACCTGCGGAGCTAAATCCAGCACCTTATCGAAGAGCCTGATTTCACCGACCAAATTTGATCCTGAGCGCCTTCTGCTGAATAGCATAAGATCTGTTTTGGCCGGATTGATTTTCAGACCGTTCTCATGGCACCATCTCAAAGCTGTTCTGACTCTGTCACCCAGCGTGCTCTCGAATTTTCCCCTAACTAAAATCGTCAGGTCATCCGAATAGCCCTGCGCATAGATTCCTTCGTCGTTCAGCTTTCTGATGAGAGAGTCTATCACTATACACCACAACAAAGGCGATAGAATCCCGCCCTGAGGGCAGCCTTTCGCTACCCAGAGATTTTCTTTGTGACCACAAACCTCCGCCTCAACAGTCCTATCTCTGAGCATGCTACTTACCCACCTAACTACCACACCTCCCACTCTTCTCTCCTCGAGCGATCGGCGAATAACATCAAAATTCGTATTGTCGAAGGCACCTTCAATGTCCATAAAACATCCCAGTGCCACCTCTCCAATCGAGAATGATGTTTCCGCCTTTGCTACCAGCCTGTGCAAGGCGGAATCCGTGGATTTGCCTGACTGGTAAGCATGCTGATTCGAGTGTAGCGGGAAGACCGCCAGAACTTCATCCCTGATGTAGAAATCTATCAGTCTCTCAAGCGTTTTCATGACGAAAGACGTGAGACTGATCGGTCTGAAGTCCTTGGCAGTGAAATGCGATGGTTTTCCTGGCTTAGGGATAAACGTAACCTTCACCTTTTCCCACTTGGTTGGAATCGTTGCTATAGTGGTTGTGCTCGTTTAAGCTAATGAAATATTAGCAGGTAGAAGTAATAACATAAAATTACGCCGCAGGCTCGAAAAATAAAACCAACACAAAATAGCGGGACTGAGGCGGAGTGTGGGTTCGGTAGAGTGTCCATTTCAGCAGGGTCTAAGAGAACAAAAGGTTCTTGTAGTGTTTAGGGCAGAGACTCATGCTCAAAGGACAGCCTGAAGGGCGTCTATTTATTTATTTATCGGGTAGGGTTGTTACATCTTATTTTACAAATTCTAATTCTCTACAATTATGATAGAGCAAGATATCTTTACGACAGGTTTGGTTGTTTCACAGGGTTATGACACTTCCATATCAGACTTATTGAAACCATAACCTCAAATTTCGCAACCCGTTTGACGTTTGTTTGTTTGCAGTGAAGTTAGTGACGTTTGTCAATCAAATTTTGAACAGCGCCATTCTGTCAATTTTGTTTGAAACATGACAGACGTGAAGTTGGCACAGTTTGCATAAATCGCAATATAATACTTTTAATTTTTTCGAACGTCAACCCGGCGACGCTGATCGCACGACAATTTTTTTTGTATGGAGTGTCATAGCCGTGTTATTTCATCATGATTTGTACACGTTAGAACTTAATATTTGATACATAATTTAATTTTTTTTACATTTTTTATATTTTTTACATTTTTATACATAATTTAATACACGTTAGAACTTAATAATGTTTTCACACATTCCATTCACAGTTGACTTGTTTCTTCGAATACTGTTGCCGGGAGGTTGGCTAGCCAACAGTTTCGGTGACCGCGTGACGACATCTTTTGTCTTCTGGAACCGCACGAGCCCATGTGTGATTGAGCTGTCGTCCTCGTGTATATTCTTCTTGTTAAGTGGCGCCATCTCTGGTTTGCTCAGTGGACTTGCTGATGTGTCAACCATTTCCCACCAATTTGTTCACCGTTCATTCTTTATAATAACTTTATAATAACTAAAGATTATAGGAAAATTCATGAAAAATTTTGACTTTTTGAAAAGTCAAAAATCCCACTCCAGTTTTGACAGATTTCCATATATACTAGGCGTCAAAATGTTTCAAAGGATTCAAAAAAGTACTAAATCATAACCTCAACACTTCATACCTTCCTACTGCTCTTTATCAAACGAAATAACATCTTCATCTAGGCGAATGAGTCCAGAAAGAGTGAAAAAGGTGAAAGGTACAATTTTATGGTAATTGTTACATAATTTTTGACGTTCAATATATATATATATATATATATATATATATATATGGAAACCTGTCAAAACCGGAAAGGGATTCTTGACTTTTCAAAAAGTCAAATTTTATTTTTAACTTTCCTACAATCTTTAGTTATTACAAAGTGATTTTAGCGAAACTTTAGACATTCAAAACAATTTCAACAGTTATTTATGAACACGAAGTAGCAGTTTTCTCTACTGTGATGACGTCACTGCATCAGAGCCCAGAGCCGCCGAAAACGGCGGCTGGCAGCTGAAATCAGCGCCACCGCCGCCAACGATTTTCGAACGGCGAGCCGCTACGCCCGCCGCCGCCGTGAAAATCGTCGGCGGCTGGAATGCATTTCAGTAAATGGTTTGAAATTTTGTTATTTAAAAATATTAATTTGTACATCAAAATTTCTTAAATTCAAATCATTTACGAAAATGCCAAAAAGTGACACAAATTTCTTTGGCTTGATCTGTTGGATGGTTGATATTTTTGATTGATTGTTCATTTAATTTATTGTAGTATGTTAGATTGGTTTAAAAATTACATGCCCATCTCATCTATCTAATTTCCAATATGAGATAATTGGTTTTGGTTTTTGGTATCACTTTTAACACAAGCCGCTCAGTTGGCAGAGCGTCGGACTGATACATCAGATGTCCCAGGTTCAAACTCCGGCGTGTTCAAAGTACTTATCTGGTAGTGATTAGTAGGTAGTGATCACGTAGTGATTAGTTACAATCTCTGTTAGTTAACCCTTAGAGACCAATCGACTGTAACACGTCGTACAAAAATAAGGAACCCAGTCGATTTCGTAAAAAACGCGTTCCACCAAGTGGTGTTCATAGGAAGTGAAGTTTACGTTTGCTAATAAATTTAGAACTTTGGATCAAGCACTGCAACGAAGAAACCTATAATTTGCCCATTCTTCACTACAGGTGAGCGGGTCAGCCTTTTTTTGTAGTCCGACCCGACCCGAACCCAACCAAAAATTTTAACCCGATACCCGACCCGACCCGTCTTGTTGGTAGCTCGACCCGACCTGATCCAAAACCGACTCAAAATTCAAACCCGAAACCCGACCGCCCGAAAGAAGTTCGGGCCGACTTCTATTACCCGACAGAATTTTGGCTTGAATTGTTTTAATAAAAAAAGTCATTTACCACTAGTTTATAGCGCTAGTTCTAATACTTACTTCAGAAGAAATTCAAACAAAAGTAGATAGAAGAGTAAAAAATAGAAAAATACTGATCACAAATACAATAGAACGTATGCAGTATGGTCTCGGCAGGGGCACAATATTTTGTTTTGATCTTTGCAAGTAACATTCAACGTTAATTTAGCTGCAGTTGCAAAAAAATCAGCTGATTTTCAAACTTTTCAATGAAGTCAGCTGATTTTAGTAAATTTATTAATGAAATCAGCTGATCTTTTTGCAATGAAGTTAGCTTCAATCGCAATTGCAGCTAACTTCACGTCGAACAAGACTGTCACGTCCCTGGTTCTGATTTTCGCAAGTAATCAGGGGGTGACAGTCTTTTGTTTTAATATGTACAAGTAACACTCAACGTGAAGTTAGCTGCAGTTGCGACCGAAGCTAACTTCATTGCAAACAAAATCAGCTGATTTCATTCATAAATTTACCAAAATCAGCTGACTTCATTGCAAAGTTCAAAAAACAGCTGATTTCGGTTGCAACTGTAGCTAACTTCACGTTGAATATTACTTGCATAGATCAAAACAAAAGACTGTCACGCCTCTGGGTCTCGGCGTTAGCGCAACTCAATTTTATTTTCGACGAAACTTTGAAACCTTCTCGACTGGCGGCGGCGTTTTTTTCAAAAAATTAAGTTTTTGACTTTTTTCAATTTTTCGATTTCATTTTTTGTATAAATAATCTTCCAACTTCTATAACTTCTTTATTGTTGAACTTTTCGGTTTGGATATGGTGCATCATTTTTAGAATTTTTTACAAATCGGTTTCGGTTTTTTTATGTACCCGAAACTTCAACCCGATAAAAAGTACGACCGAAACCCGTCCGCCCAGGATTTTCAAGACCCGAAACCAGTGAAAATCGATTCGGGTTCGGGTCGGGTTTTTTCCAATTTTCGGGCAGCCCGCTCACCTCTATTCTGCACATTCACATGTTTCATTACTTTCAGCTGTTTCATGCACATTCCACGTTAGCGTTGGAACGACACTACAAATTAAAATGTGTAATTTCGAGATTTGCCTTGTTGGTTATACAGAAGTTTAATCTATAATTTTTCCATAGAACAAAAATCTGTTCGTGATTCAGTATAGGCTACAGTCATCGTTTCAACGCAACTTTACGTGGGATTGCCCTTCTTCATTGTTATAACAATAGCGAAACATCTAAAAAAGAGCAAAATTGAAAAAAGACAAGCAAGCAAATTGTAAGTTTATTCATTATAGATGGTATTCCATACGAAGTAGGAAAACAAAAATTAGGAATAACAAAAATTAGCAAAACAAATTAGGAAACCGAAAATTAGAGAAAAAAGGTATTTGTCAAAAATAAGAAAAACAAAAATTAGGAATGAATTAAATTAGGAAAAACCAAAATTAGGAATCAGGCAATCAGGAAAAACCAAAATCAGGAAAATAATTTTGGAGAGAATGCGCCGCAGTCCGCGATAAATCCTGGAAAATGAAAAAGCGGGGTCGAGGGGCGTAGCGGGGTTCGGGGCAGAGCTCCATGCACGGAAGACAACCTGTAGGGCGTTAGTAGCTCGCCGCAGGCGCGGGGGTTTAGGGGGCAGGGCCCCCTACATGCCATAGATAAGATTGCGACCTCCTAAGGAATTGAAAACTTTAATTTTTTTCCTGATATTCGTATTTCCTAACTCTGGTTTTTCCTAAATTTGGTATTTCCTGATTTTTATATTTCCTGATTTTTGTTTTTCCTTATTTTAGGTTCCTGATTTTCGTTTGTTTCCTGATTTTCATTTCCTGATTTTTGGTTCCTGATTTCTTGATTCCTGATTTTAGCTTTCCTAATTCAGGTGGACATTCATTATAGATAGAAATTACTGATTTTTTCCGTTTGGCGATAGTGAATACAAGTTCTGGTCAAAGTGCACTATTTCAAGTAATTCTGACGAAGCCCTTTCCAAAGCAGTAACTTCGCTTCATAAGTTTTATCAGTGGATCAAGTTCTAGTGCTCTAAGCTTGAGTTTTTGCAAACTCGCCATCAGCAGGTCCAACTCCCAATTTCTCATTACATAATCATCCTACCCCTATTCTCACTGAGTACGCACAACAGGCCCACTGGCGGCCTAGGTGCAGCGTTTGTCCCGCCCAATGATCCGTTTTACACAATAGGGAATTTATTGAACTTTGTGCTATTAAATTTTTTACTTATGACATATTTGTAGCAAGACATACGAATGCGATAAATGCACTGGTTCGATTAGCCGTACAATTCTAACTTGTATCAGCAATAGAATTAAAAAATTCGAAAACAGCACGTAATGAAAACTGAAACTTTGCCTTCAGCCGCCGCCAGCCAGCTTTCTAACAGAGCCGCCGCTCAAAATTTTTTTCGGCTAGCCGAGTTCAGCCGCCGCCGCCAAGAAAGATGGATAATGAATATGTAACAATGATGTATTTTGTTATGTTATGTTTCCATCATTTTTACATTCCAAATAAGAATAGTATATTTCAACATACACCAATACACACGAGATGTGTGCGTACGCGCGGGCGAAGCCCAAGCGGAAAGCACACATCGAGTGTGTATTGGGGTATTTCGAAAGAATAGTAAGTAATAGTAAGAGTGTGTTCGCGCACATACCGCGAAAAGCAACTTTTCGTCCCAAGTAATGGGCAAATATTTTCCGTCACAACCAATACACTCCCACTTATACAGAAAAAGTATTTACATCAGTAAACTGAGTCTTTGCTAGGTCTAAGTGGACAAAAGCGTGGTTTTTTGAAGGTTGGTGAAACTTTTCGACTTATATCTCAATCCACACTATCCAACTCAATCTACGCGACCCTGAACGATATTGTGGGTTTTTCGTGAACATATCTTTAGTGATGAGGTTTTTTGTTCAATGTGTAGTGAAAAGAGTAGCGATCATTTTGTCCATGGAGAATTAATTGAGGAGTTGGAAAGGATTTTAACGCCATTATGTTGTTACGGAGAGGTTTTTCAATATTTTTGGCAATTGGAGGACGTAATCGCTGCGACTCTATTGTTCGAACAATGGAATTCTATGAATATGTGAGTTTGAACAATCCTACAAAATTATGATGATGGTGAAATGATAAACATTGCACAGTCTTCGGCATTCCGTGCGAGTAGAGTTGTGCGCGTATTTAAAGTTATTTATCCAAACGTCCGCGGTAATTCGAATGAAAACTTGTCAATTTTACGTCGACGGCTGTTCAAAATGTAAAAAAAATTGGCATGTGAGAATAGGGAGTCGAACGATTCCGCGTAGCGTATGTTTTTACCCAAAAAGATTTTCATATAATTTTTTTGAAAAATTGTTAAAAAAATTTTTTGTTACACCTTCGGACGGATTCTCCTGTTGGTTTCAATGAGGGCGTAATCAGAATTCAATAAATTCTCTTACAATATTCCCATATTCATACGGGTCCTCGTAGCATAATGCTATAAGACGGAAATGCAAATAGACAAACGCTCTATCACATGATAATTATTTTTCAATTCTTTCAAGGAGCGGTTTCATCACGTTTTTGGCAGAAAACGTACCAAAAGTCTATAACTTTTTTTTTGTGTTTGCTTAATCTTACTGGCAATGTTATGCTTCTTATCTCCTCTCATTCATCATTGTTTCATTATGAACATTCAATGTAACATGAAAAGCTATATATAACTCCGAATTGATAATCAAAGTTAATCACTTTTTTAATTCACCTATTGTGATTTATCGGATTATTAATGCTATTTTTGACTCTGAAGTGACCAAATACTTTACAATTTTCCATTTCAATTATTGTGGTTGCAGTGTTGTGTGGTTGCTTGAAGTGTTTGGTGGGCCGTTCCATAGGGTCGTAGTTCATAATGAAATCGTTTAAAGATGTTATGAGTCCTTCCAAGAAGAAACGACTGAATTACCCTCGCGCCTCTGTCATATCTACGGTATCAAGGCTTTCCGTTGGCGATATTACGGAAGAAGCAGTGTCAGAATGGAAACATTTGCCGAGGGAAATTCGGCTAGATCCTAGTTTGGATCCATTTAAGCGTAAAAATGAATTGTTAAAATCTGTACAAGGTAATATTGTAATATTGTAAAGCATGTTACACTTGCACCGTGTAATCGTTGATTGACCAACAATTAGGTGACGCGACCCCTCGTGAGTCTATCAATGAAGACGATGAAAAGCACATTGAAATTGAAAAGGAAATGAACGGCAGTCAGGGGTGAGTAACACAATTAGCATAATCTTAAGTTGACAAGTTTTAGTTACTTTGGAGTATTTCCTCCATGAAAGTTTTCCGAAAACTGATATTTTTAGTGATGTGAACAACCGAAGTATAAACAAAAGTTATTAATGATCTCTTCATTGAAAAGAAAGTCACGAGTTCAGTCTTCAATGGAAGTAACAAAATGTTTTAATTACCATCACGTCGTTTAGTTCATTTATTCCTAAAGTTGCGACGAAATATGAATACATTAAAGCATTAGACTTTAAAATATTCCATATAAAGTCTTAACTATGTCTTAGTTTTTTATCCAGTTGTTCAGTTTTTTTGTGAAAGTTTATTAAAGGTGATGTGCGACATACCGCTAAAATTATCTACGTTCAGACAAATATATTAACTTTAAACTCATTCATTGTGATTAATGCAAAAAATGAAAAAGGTACTTAAGGTACTTCCACCTTAAAGTGGGTGATTCGGGAAAGTCTCCATCTCCAGAGAAAGTATGATAAAAGCTACACAGTAAATGAGAATGCTATCAGTTGCTTAATCCTTGTGTTCAAAGTATACGAAATTTCATGGTGAATTATACGAGATAAAAAGAACAATTTTTCGTCGCTTGACATATTGGCTAAATCCATCTGTACCGTCACCTGTGTGACTTGCACTCTTTCAATGTGATTTATATTAACATGAAGCAAAACACATTTGTTCCCCAGGTGACATGGAAGGGGTACCGATGGAATTAGCCATTAAGAATTTCGTCATGAAATTTTGTATACTTTGACATAAGTCGACAACGCACTAAGAGCTTCAGTACATTTTTTTAAAACTAATTATACATAAGAAACAATTGAGTGGAAACACTCGAAAAACGTTGATTAGTTGATTTCCAAGTAAATAATTTCATCAAGTGAATCTCAGTTTTTGAGTCAAATCTCAGTCATAATATATTTTTGGCTATCAGCTATCAGCTCTCGAACATAAGTGTGCACACAAGTTGTTCGTCGTATCTTTGAGAAATCTTTACATTTGTGGAAAAATAGACTGATAATTTGTGATTTATTACTTCGAGCCTTAGCGACTAACACAAATTTTTCGATATTTGTGCAATCGACGCAGTTTTCCCCGTTTTATCTTCGTTGTTAGCATCGGTATCGCAATACTGCAAAGCAGCAGGTTGCATACAATTTATTTAAAGTTTCTTTTGATACTTTTGGAAATCACCACAAAAATATTTGGGGGCCTCAAAGAGTTGTCTGAAGAGTATTCCAAAGAATTAAAAAAGCTTCATATGAAATCCAAATTATCGCACACTTGCATAAGTTTAGACGTGAGGGTAGGTATTTATGTAGGAACAGGCGTAATCGGTGAAGTGAATCTAATTTTTATGTCAATTGAAATGACAATTGCATTGTATGGAGTAAAGGCTTTTACAAATCATTCTGATTTGGTCAGTTGTCAAAGTCTTACGTATTTCCAATATAATAAATTATTTTATTTCTACCAACAATTCGTGTCTTTACTTGATCTTATCGTTTCTACATGGGGGCTCATGGTAGTGGAAATTAAATATAGGGTTGTGGGGTAAATTGAACTAAAGTGCAACGTATGTATGTGATGAATTCGGCACTGTATTTACCTACATTCAGAGATTTTGTTGTCACCTAAAACGCTAAACGATATTTTAAAAGTCAAGCAAAACCACGAATCGAAAGCTAAGAAATGTGTTAAACATCAGATTGTGGATTGTTGTGGATTAAATATCCGAGAACTCTAGTGTCAACAGATGGTGCTACTTTCTATGAAAACATTTACAAAAAATTAGTGTTAAAAAGCTCTACTCTTTGTAATTGGCGTCACTATGTGAAATATTGCAAATAGTAGTCTCGATAATTTTCCGCAAGGCGGTGACTATTTCGCTATGAAGTGTCGAATAAGACTAAATTCATACTAGGTAAGCAAAAATATTTTCCTTCGACTGTAACCACATCACTAACGAAGATCATTTTATTTTATACACCTCAGTGGCTGTCTAGGGAGATAAGTCATACATTACTGTGTTGTATCAAGATTTGTTTTGTTGATTTCTTGCTTCGGTGTATAAAAACTCTTACGTTTCTGCAGGATAGTTTATTTATACTCTCGGAGGATTATATCCCTTGCCTTCGGCTCGGAATACAAGCTTCCTCCTCGAAGATAAATAAATTTTCCCGCAGATGCGTAATAATTATTTTGCAATACGAAATCGAATTTCGATGTAGTTGGCAATGCTGAAAATCGATATAGTTAAGGTCTTTTTACGGTATACGAGTGAAATATTTCGGATTTGTAACTGGTGTAATGAATTTGTAAACAAACACTTTCATTAGGACAAAACTAAGTTTTTTTTAAAGCGGTAGATAAATTTACACACATTCCTGTAGGATTTGCTTTTTCGCTTATATAAGATTATGGATTCACGAAGATAAATTAAGAATAACCGTTCAAGTGTATATTACACACTACTAGCGAGCGAATTCGGGCAATTGTGTGTGTAATATACACGCGAATGGTTTTTCGAAATTATCGTCATGAGTCGATACATTTTTAGACCCGTACGAAGAACGAAGTCTCAAAATGAATCTATCAAAAGCATGACGAACATAAACGACGACAGAGATGTAAAGATTGGAGAGTCGAAGAGAGTCGAAAGTTATGTGTACCTGGTCCACAAGCTGAAACTGGGTTTGGACAATCAAACTGCAGAAGTAAGACGTAGAATTGGACTAGGCTGGGCTGCATTCGGAAAGCTCAAGCTAATCTTCAAGAGCAAACTGAATAACATCCTGGAAAGGAAAGTGTTCGATTCGTGTATTTTTCCAGTACTGACTTATGATGCGGAAACCATATGACCCTTACCAAAGCATCAGAAAACAAATTAAGGGTTGCGCAAAGAGCCATGGAACGAAATATGCTTGGGATTTTGCTCAGCGACAAAATAACCAATCAATCGAATCCATCCATCCAAACAAACAAGAGTCGTTGATGTAATGGAAAGGATAGCGTCTCTTAAGTGGAACTGGGCAGGACATATTGCGAGAATGACAGACGAGCGTTGGACCAAAACCATCATGAACTGAAGACCACCGACAACACGACCTATGGGCAGACCACCAGAGAGATGGACCAATAGCATTAAGAGATCGGCAGGCACGAATTGGTGACAAGTGGCAATGGACTGTTCGAAGTGGAAGAAAAAAGGGGAGGCCTACATCCAGCAGTGGATGTAAAAGGCTGAACAAGATGAAGAAGAAGAGTAGGGAGGGAGCACTGACCATGGTCCTTAGATGTCGAATCAGCAATAAAAAAAATGTCCGTCCGTCTTCACTTTTTTTTTCAAACGGCTCAACCGATCACCCTAAACTTTTTTTCCCCTGGAAGATACATGCCTCCCATGATTCTAGTTCGAAGATGAGCAAAATCGATCAAGTGGTTCCGGAGATATGGTCGAGGAAGTTAACCAAAAAATGGTTTTTCGAGGGTCGGTGAAGCTTTCTCGCATATATCTCAGCAAGTATAGCACGGAAATTGCTCATGTTGGTGTCAAATGAAAGGATTTGATGTCACAAAATTGGCGAAAATTTTTTGTGCAAATTGGGTCATGGGTCAGGGTACCGGGAACAATGGAATCGACGAAATTGAGTTTCTTGGCCATATACGAAAACAGTTTTTCGCGTTTATTTCCTTAACTATGCAATATGGAGATTCTCTGTCAAAGTCAAAGTTGTAGAGAATAAAATTTTAGGGTACATGTATTTCAGGAATTTGGGTAAAAATGCCTCAATCCTGAGATATGACCACTTCTAGAATTGGGAAGGATAATTCATATCTCTAGAACTATAAGAGGTAGAAAGTTGCTTCCATAGGCAAAGTTGTAGAGAATAAAATTTTAGCGAAAGCAGGTCTCAGGTTTTTGGGTAAAAATGCCCCAATCCTGGTATATGACTACTTCTACAACTATGAGGGATGATCTATATCTCTAGAACTATAAGAGGTAGAAAGTTGCTTCCAAACACACAATTGTAGAGAATAAAATCTTAGAGAACACGTTTCTCAAGGTTTTGGGTAGAATTGCCTCAATCCTGGGATATGACCACTTCTAGAATTTTTATTTATTTATTTATTTCTGGCCAACAACTTTAAAAGCTTACTGGCCTTTATCAATGCGAATAAGTACAACTTAAAATATTCTGCAGCTCGGAAGTATGTTTTCCGCCCAGTCGACCCGTCGGAGCGTCAAACAACTTTGCCTCGTCATCACTGAATCATTTCCGCAGACCAACAGCGTTCGGTAAAAGTAACGTCGTCATGATCACAGTGTCATTAGTCGTGATAGAGGAATAGAGGATAATATGAAAAGGAAACAGATGAAAATATTTGATTAGCGATTAGCATAAGTTGGACACAAGATAATAAACAGATAGTTAAATGACAGATAGGAGAAATCCGTTCCTTCTCAGAGTAGTTCTATTCAATTCCATCGATTTGACAGTCGAGCGAAAAGCGCTCCGTGTAATTGACTCACTAAAAAAATGGGCAAACATGTTAAAAAACCCTGGAGATGTGGTTAACCGGTTCGAACATACCGTACTTCAGTTGATGGCTTTCAAGTATCAGATAATTAACGTTGCGCAAAACCCTAATTGGACGATTTATCGTTAATTTCGAACGTAAATCGGGTGAGTACACGCGACCCCTGAGAACATCAAAAACAAACATCGCAGCCAAATTGATTCGTCTACGTGATCATGACTCAATTTGTATATCGTTGGATCTACTGAAGTACGATGGTAGGCGAATATTCCCGTCCCGGCGGATAGTTCTTCTCAACGCATACATCAAAAAGTTTTTTGTGAATTGACTCTATCTTATCACTTTGGTCTTGGTGACCATACAACCGAAGCGTACTCGAGGTGTGATCTAATAAGTGCAAAATAGATGCCCCTAAGCGCGGCCACATTGCGAAAGTCCTTACAAATACGTTTCATGAAGCCGAGCATCGAGTATGCTTTAGCCACAATATTATCAATGTGCTCGTTGAATGATAGACCCTCCGTTAGAGTTACTCCCAGGTCGCGTATTTCGGTAGCTCTTTTGAGTATTGTTCCAGCCACGCCGTATGCGAAACGTGTCGGATTTCGTTTTCTGTAAAACGACATTGCGACACACTTGCGAATTGGGAGGGATGATCCATGTCTCCAGAGCTAGAAGAAGTAGAAAGTTGCTTCCAAAAGCAAAGTTGTAGAGAATAAAATTTTAGCGAACACGTGTCTCAGGGTTTTGGGTAAAAATGGCCCAATCCTGGAATATGACTACTTCTGAAATTGGGATTGATGACTCATATCTCTAGAACTGTAAGAAGTAGAAGGTTGCTTCCAAAGACAAAGTTGTATAGAACAACATTTTAAAGAACACGTGTTTCAGGGTTTTAGGGGAAAATGGCCCAATCCTTGGATATAACCATTTCTAGATTTGAATGGTCTGAGATGTACTTCGGTAGGGACTTTGACATTACCTTGTGTAATGTCTATGGATCTTTGAAATTCTTATTGTTATAAAAGAACATAAAACGTTGGACTGTTTGCTTATTACTATATTAAGATACGTTCGAGTCTTTTTGCAACATCTATTCTGTTTGTCACATCTATTATGATACGTACGGGTCTTTGGTTATGTTTTCATTTTATTTTGGTTTTGTCTGAATTCGATTGCGCTCATTGCAAAAAATGTCGTTTACAACTCTTTGTGTAAGTAGATTCTTTAAGCACACGTCCTAAATGGTGTCCCACTCGCCTCCGGCTCGTTAGGACAGGATTCAGGTGTGCTGCTGAAAAAATCTATCTTAGACTCGTTGCAAAATGTGCCATATTCGAATACCTGACAAGGCTTTCGGCCTTTGGTATACAATTTTGTAATATAAAATGAATGAATGAAAATGTGTAGCATCTTAGTAAACATAACCGTTTTTAACATAGGTCTGGTCATGGCGAAGTCACGCAAAAAAAGGAAGAACATAAAGTGAGAATAAATTTCGTTGTAACTTAAATAAGAACTTTTACCACTTTTTTCTATACTTAACATTAGTTCCACATTGCGTTCTATGTGAAAAATGATTAGAGAGAGTAAACTGTATTCACATGAATGACGCAACGAACCAATAGATTGTGTGGAATTCGAAGTAAAGAGAAAAAGTTTTTATTTAATTTGCATTCATATTATCAACGGTGAAATTAATTTATAAATTCTTTTGCAGACCAACAAGTATTTCACTTGGACTAAACTGTCTCTTCTTGTGATTGTTTGGCTCGCGTTCACATGGTTTTTAATGAGAAACGATGAAAAGGAATTAGAACATCGAAAACTAGCGGTAACCTCTGGAGAAATACTTAGTAACATCAAGTTGTAAATCATATATTCTGATTCTATCGGTAAATACTTTAAAGGTTACGAGTTACACCATACGCCTGTTAATCCACGAGTCAGACTTGTTTTCGAGGGATCCTTCCTCAATACATATTCTGATGAAAGTGCCACAAATTATTTGTACTTTTACCTTTCGCGTAGTTCGCACGGTGGCATTGCTCACAACGTTTCAGACGTTCTGCATCTTCCAATCACAGAAGAATCGCTAATAGATACCATCGAAGAGATGGAAAGAGAAAAAACTGTTTATTTGCAAGATTCAGATTTTCAAAGTCTTCGTGAACACGATGAAGTTTTGACGGTGAATATGTTTACACATATGACAAAGGCCTTGCCTATCAACTTTGTTTATGATCCATCACCGCTGGATGAAGGTTTGGGTCTCATTTTGGGTGCTATAGTCTTGATTGGATTGTACGTGTTAATTGTACTGGAATTGGTTCATCGAACATTGGCTGCGATATTAGGCTCAACGATGGCTATTGGTAGACATTTGATGTGCGTTATTCTTTGAAACAATTTTCTACCGAAATAAATTTCCAGGCATCCTTGCCGCCTTACACGAGAGACCAACATTAGAACACGTAATATCTTGGATTGATGTTGAGACTTTGCTGTTGCTCTTCGGAATGATGGTTCTCGTTGCTATCTTATCACAAACTGGAGTGTTCGATTATTTAGCTGTCTATGCGTTTAAGGTTTATACCATTTGATCAATCAACATTTAACATTAAAGTACTTTGATTACTTCAGATAACGAAAGGAAAAGTGTGGCCTCTTATCATCTGCCTTTGCGTATTTACTGGACTTTTGTCGTCGGTCTTGGACAATGTGACGACCATTTTGTTGATGGCTCCAGTCACGATTCGTTTATGCGAAGTTATGGAGTTGGATCCGGTTCCAGTTCTTATTTTTACCGTTATTTTTTCGAACATTGGTGGCACAATGACCCCAGTCGGAGGTAGATCACCATATGAATCCCTAGCTGGAATTAAGGATCGGAGTGGGTCGACCCACAATTTTAGCGGGTCGACCCACACCTGACCTACAGTTTTATTATTATTTTAATTATCCACCAGATCCTCCAAATGTTATAATCGCAAGCAACAGTTACATTTCCAGCAACGGAATAAATTTTGCCAACTTCACTCTACACATGATGATCTGTTCCGGTATTGTAATGATAGTAACCATTTTCATGATACGTTTCATATATCGTGATCCAGCTTCTCTGAGGTTCAGTGAGCCAAAAGCTATCAGAGAATTGAAACATGAAATTAATGTTTGGCAGAGAGCTATTGATTCACTTGGAAATTACTCGAACTCACAAGACCAGTTGCGCAAGTCTCTCGAAAAGAAAGTGAGAAAATTGAACAGATTGCTGGAAGAAAGACTTCTCCATAGTGAGGTATCAAAAGAGGTGTACCAAGCGACTTTGCAAGAGTTGGAAGAAAAATATCCGATCAAAAATAAGCCTCTTCTCATCAAGTCATGCGTAGTGTTAGTGTTTGTCATCGGATTCTTTTTCCTTCACTCAGCGCCGAGTATACAAAAACTATCACTTGGTTGGACGGCACTGTTGGGCGCTGTTTTATTACTTATCCTCTACAATCGCGAAGACATGGAATCAATACTTGGACATGTTGAGTGGGCGACTTTGGTGTTTTTCGCAGCGCTTTTTGTACTCATGGAAGCTTTGACTGAGCTTGGCTTGATCGATTGGATCGGTCATCAAACAGAATCAGTTATTTTATCGGTTGAGGAAAAGTATCAACTTGCCGTTGCTATTTTACTAATTTTGTGGGTGTCAGCCATAATCGGTGCATTCGTTGACAACATTCCGTTGACGGCGATGATGTTGAAAATAGTCATTGCATTGGCGGAAAATGAAAATCTCACTCTGCCATTGCAACCGCTTGTTTGGTCGTTGGCACTTGGCGCGTGTCTCGGCGGTATATATGAATGTTGTCACTATTTTATTTCGAAATTAATGTCTATGTTGGCTTTCAGGTAATGGAACTTTGATCGGTGCATCTGCTAATGTTGTTGCAGCTGGTATGGCTACCACCCATGGATACAAACTGACGTTCAATCAATTCTTCAAGTAAGATTATCAAACGTCTCATGTTAATATGTTAAATATGTCAAAATGTTAATATTTTGTTGTTTTTCAGAATTGGCTTTCCAATTATGATAGTTAGCATAATCGTTTGTACAATTTACTTGATGATTTGCCATGTTCTCTTCTCATGGCATTAAATGACTGGATAATTATCTCGTAGTACGATTAAAACTCTTTTCGACAAGTGAATGATATTAATTTAAAACAAAAAAAAAATCGTTGTGATCCGAAGTCAAGGTAGTTTGTGTATCTAGAGTAAAATTGTTATCGGTTCATTCTGAAATAAATGCACTACATGGTGAAGTCTCTCACTTTTCTTCAGCTATGCATTTTTTTTTGTAATACAGCCCCTGCGAGTGATTATGTGATGTATAAATTCTTAATTCTTCATTCTGACAAAAATGACTTAAGTGTATCTCGTTTACTCATACAGCACATCAAACTGATTCATTAAACATAACCAAAGACCCATACCTATCAGAATAGATCATGCTCGGAGCGGTAGCGGAGAGCGTTACGCAGTCCCCACACCCCAAAAAAAACGTCCACAAACCCAAAAAACTCCATACAAAAACCCCCTTTTTTTGGACGACAATTTTTTTTCGGAGAATTTTTTTTAAGAAAATTTTCTTTTCTGAAAAAATTTTTTTCAAAAGATAGAAATTTTTTCAACAACTGAAAACTTCCAAAACGACTGATATCAGAACAAAAACCTCTTAAAAGCTAAAGTGTGACGCAGTCCGAAAGTCCGCTTCCAAAATTAATGATATCGCTTGAGGTGACGCTGTCGCTGATAATACGCAGAAGTTTGTTTGAATTGAATCTTGTGTTCAAAGTTTTAATTTCCTGAAAAAATTACAGCGCTTTTTTGAAAACAAAATTACGTTGTGTTAAAAAAATTGCGACACAAATGCCGGACTAACATTGTACTCTACGGCGCAGACGCAAAATAACCCCGGAAAAAATAACCACCGACATAATAACCCCAAAAAAAATTTCAGGACAAAATAACCCCTATTTTTAATTACATAAACCGACAAAATAACCCCAAGTACAAAAAAACCTAGACATAATATCTCCAATTTTTAAATAAATACAATTGTTGTTTGGACACCCTAAGCATATTGAACGTCAAAGTCAGTAAAAGAGAAAGTACAACATTTATAGACTGGGCGTTGTATGATATAATAAAAATGGGTAAATTGATGCGGCGCAAAACTTGAAATTAAAACAAGCAAGGCGCCGCAGGCCTGAAAAAATAAAAAAAAAAAAAGTGGGGTCGAGGGGCGGCAGCCCCCGCGATGGAAGGTCAAGGGGGGTATAACTCCCCTTGTGGGGTCTAAGGGGCAGAGCCCCTAGCGGGGTTCGGGGCAGAGCCCCATGCACGTTGGGTCGCCTGCAGGGCGTATAAAGCTCGCCGCAGGCGCGGGGGTTTAGGAGGCAGAGCCCCCTACAACAAAAAATAATTGCCTTTGTCAACTTGTTGTAAGGTGTACAGGCTGTTCATTAGAAAATAATGCATACCGTTTGCCCAATAAGTTTCAACTATGAGTATAGGGGATACTTTGGGGTTATTTTTTCATTGGGATATTTAGTCCGGGTTATTTTGTCTGTGTGTATAGGGGATATTTTGGGGGGTTATTATGTCCGGGTTAATACGTCCGGGATATTTTGTCCGGGGTTATTTCGCCCTAGAGCCGAATGAGCCAATATTCTTTACTACAATGACTTCTACTGATTTTCGCTCTTTTAGACTACTCATACCCATCAAGTACGCAGCCTGGTGACGAGTCGGAACCGAGTGCTCATCTAACTTTTCACTTCAAATGCATCAAACTCAAAATTTTTTCCGGGTATTGTCATTGTATCGTTCAATGCTGACGTTGAAATTGGTGAGTTTATGTACTCGCTTGAAGCGAGTCGCACCAGGATGCTTTGAACTTTGAAGAAATTGATTTGTGTAATAATTTTTGAGAAAAATAGAGCGATCTTTTCGATGAGATAAGCATCGTTTTGCATAAATTACCATCTGTATAAATGGTTACATGCTTCTGTCCTTTCAATCTCTAAATTTCTAAATTCTAAGACAACTGTTATGTAATAAACATGAAATGAGTATAGAAACATAACAATAGTGTATTGTTGAAGAATTAAACGAAATAATATCTATGACGTCATAACTTTTGGTTATATTTTGTGACGTCATATGTGTGACGTCATATGTGTGACGTCGTATGTGTGACCTCATATGTGAGGCGTCATGTATGTGACGTCATATGTGTGACGTCTTGTGTGTGACAACATATGTGTGACGTCATATGTGTGACGTCATGTGCGTGACGTCATGTGTGTAACGACATATGCGTTACGTCATACATGTGACGTCATTTGTACGACGTCACTAGTGTAACATCATTTTTGTGACGTCGTTTTTGTGATGTCATAATTGAGACGGTGCACAGACGGACGGAGAGGAAGGGTGAAAACATAAAGTAGCTATTGATATCGAAAAGGTGTATAGAAAAGTAGCGATAGTATGTTGTTGAAGAACTAAACGAAACAATATCTATGACGTCACAAATTTTGTTTATATTTGTAACGTCATTTTTGTGAAGTCGTATTTTTGACTTCATTTTTTGTGATGTCGTATTTGCGATGTCATATTTATGACGTCATAGTCATGACGTCATATGTGTGACGTCATTTATGTGGAGTCAGTTGTGTGACGTCATTTTTGTGACGGTACACAGACGGACGCTATCGCTACTTAACAAATGAACATCTATGAGGATCAATTCAAAAATCAAATCTTTATGAATTCCAAACATTTCTGAACTTTGTGGATTTTTGTATCTTAGGAACTTTGTTGTCTTTGAGACTCCATAGATTTGGAGTATTCAGCTTTCTATGTCCCTTCTATCGAAAGATAAGTTCCACTTCCGGTTTTGATGCCGGCAATTTTGTATTTTTGGAAAGCACACGTTTACCTAAGACATATCACACGAACGAAGTTTTCCAATATTTTGTATAGTTTTCGAATAAAACTGTTGTCACAACAATTGAAATTCTGTACCATAGTGCACCGTAATTTTACCCCGTAAAAGTAATACAATTTCACTGCAAACTTATAACTAAACGATTCTCAATTTAGAAACGTGCATTCTGACGAAATAAATGTAGACATTTTTCAAGGAAAACAACCATGACATACAATTTGTATCTTCATATGGTTACACAATAACACAATGTACGCTCTCAAGCACACTCATCAACTGTTACAACTATGAAGTAAAGTCTTTCAAGAATTCTAGTAATAATTGAAAATTCTTCAAATTGCAAGAAAAAAGTTAACCTTGCTGCCGATGGGAAAAAGAAAATTGTCACAGTGCGAAATAATTTATGGTTTTATCTTTAGCTGTAGAACATTATGAAGGAACTAAATCAATAGTAAGATAGTGGAACCGTTCAATAAATCTTCTTTCATCATCTTTTATGAAACCTAACCGGTCCCACGGTAACACTTTCCAGCTTGAAGCTGTAAGCTAACGTTTCATATAATATTGAGACTTTTTTGTACATCGTTTTCACACTTAAAATCACTTAAGATTAAAGATACACACCTACTTATCGTTTTTTTAGCACGCTACAATTTATTAGTTTAGAGTGATAAAAATCGATGCTTTCTGTTCTTCAAATTCGTTCAAATGGATTGAATAATTCATAAATTGGGGCAAATGGTGAATGAGATTTTCTTTAGATATCTCGAGTAATGAATGCTTTACCTAGCATAGTTTTGGGACAGAATTAATTAGCGAGAATACAATTATAGAAAATTATGCAAAATTTGAAGCAGATGGAACTCTACAGCTAGCTTTCATTTCTGTACAATCAGCGAAATGTGATTATACACAGAAGAAAGCCACATAGTCTCATGTCAACGTATATAACGTAAGTAGCAGGTTCAAATTCAGCGAAATTTTAGATTTCTTTTAGAGGCTGTTCTAGGGTGGATCGGATCGAAATTTTTGTTTTTTTATTCAATTTCGACAAAGTTTCTAGTTTATTATTCTAATTATTTACGCTTTGTGATTTTTGCGAGAGGTGTTTTTGCCACAAAATGTGAACAAAATGGGCTAAGTTCGAATCCAAGCATTTCTTCGGATTCCTCATTGCAGTATAATAGTAGATTAGAAATTATTCCGCTGCTTGGTCCGGCATTTGTGACGTATTTTTTTTAACACAACGTAATTTTGTTTTAAAAAAAGCGCTGTAATTTTTTCAGGAAATTAAAACTTTGATCACAAGGTTCCACTCAAACAAACTTCTGCGTATTATCAGCGATAGCGTCACCTCAAGCGATATCATTAATTTTTGAAGCAGACTTACGGACTGCGTCACACTCTACCTTTAAGGAGGGTTTTGTTGTGATATCAGTCGTTTTGGAAGTTTTCAGTTTTTGAAAAAATTTCTATTTTTTGAAAAAAATTTTCTCCGAAAAAAAATTTTCTTAGAAAAAAAAATTTTCCGAAAAATTATCCTCAACAAAAATTGTCGTGGAAAAAAATTGAATACCGAAAAAAAATTTTTGTTCTTCAAAAAAAATTTGTCTTCGAAAACAGTTTCCTCGCAAAGAAAATTGTCTGCACAAAATTTTCCTCCAAAAAAAATATTTCCTTAAAAAAATTTTGGTCCAAAAAATTTTTCTCTGAACAAAAATATTTTTTTTTCCTTTGTTCTAAAAAAAACTTTCTCCAAAAAAATTTTCCCCTAAAAAAAAAATTTCTCCGAAAAAATTTCCTCCAAAAAAATTTGTTTTGAGAAGATGGGTTTTCTCTTTGTTTGTATTCGTAAAAAAAATTCCTCGAAAAATTTTGTTTAAAAAAAAAACGTCTTCTCCATAAAAAATTCTTCCTCAAAAAAAAAATTTCTCCGAAAAAAAATTTTTCTGTGAAAAAAATGTATCTCAAAAAAAAATTTTCTCCAAAAAAAATTTTTTCCAACACCTTAGGCTACCATCAGAACACTTCGTATTACCTTCGGCTACCTTCGGAATACTTTGTGTCACCTTCGCTTGCCTTCGGAACACTTCGTGTCACCTTCGGCTACCTTGGGAACACTTCGCGTCGCCTTCGGCTACCTTCGGAACACTTCGTGTCACCTTCGGCTACCTTCGGAACACTTCGTGTCGACTTCGGCTACCTTCGAAACACTTTGTGTTACTTTCGGCTGCCTTCGTGTCACCAGTTCTTCTCAGTGGCAGCCATTTTTTTATAATGCTAAAAAATTCTCCTGACCAAACTCTATAACTTTCTAAAAGAAACCATCTCTCTAAGTAGTTTCATTCCGGAGCTAAAATTCGAAAACCAAAAAAAACCTAATTTATTGCTTGGGAAAAATCAAGATGGCGCCGGTTTGACTGCTGGCAGCCATTTTCTTAAGATCTCAAAAAATTCTCCTGACCAAACTCTATAACTTTCTCGAAGAAACCAACTCTCTAGCTATTGTCACTCCGGAGCTATAATTCGAAAACTTCGAGCATTACCTAAAAAACCCTCAAAACTGACCTTTTTTCTATATGCCACGGATTTTTCAGAATTTTCCAGGAAAAGCGGCATATGAAATTTTTCATTTGGGGCCGAGACTGACGTTTTCTTCATCCCACTCACAAAATTCTCAGTACAAAATGATATTAATAGGAAAGTAACTAACCTCAAGTTGAAGGATCAATCTTTATGATATACGCTTTTACATAAATATCATTTTGTAACAACTGAGTGGCCCAGATAGATAGGTCGTGGACACACAACACAGGAATAAAATTTTGATTATTTTCAAACATATTGGAAATTGGTCATCTTTGACTGGCGATATCTCGGCTCGTTTCCAACCGATTTTGATGAGTGTGGGCTCGTTGGAAAGCTGCTGCGACGTAGTTTTAATAATTTGGAGGGGGAGGGGGGCGAGGGGAAAAAACTCAAAAGTTCGCCTATACATTGTGTCTTGTCCCAAAGGTTTTTGTATGGAGTTTTTTGGGTTTGTGGACGTTTTTTTTGGGGTGTGGGGACTGCGTCACGCTCTCCGCTACCGCTCCGAGCATGATAAAAATCTGGGTCGACGACTACACACCAAAATTCGAAATATTTAAAATAATGTAAATTCTTTTCGAAATTTTCAACTTTCTTTAACGAATTTGAACTTTTTCGAGTGAAACATTCAAACATTTGCCCTTATGTTACACCCTATTTGGTCCCTGCAGCAATGCATCACTTCCAATACATCAAAGTAAATATTTGCATCATTACTACTTCAAAATTTGTTGGAGTTTATAAATTACGTTGCTACACATTAAATTGAGCTAAACGAAGGAGAATTATGCTTATTTACAGTCATTCATTTATAGCCTAAATTGTAACGATTATAAATGAGATGTTACATCAGGAAAAACATGAAATTTAACTGAACCATTTTCCGCAACAACAAACTTTTCCCATAAATAAACTTTAAAATAAATAATTACCTACCAAAAATCTCTGGAAAACTAAATACTTCCGATTAAATCTAGCATAAAATTTGGTGTGTTGTTTATTACAGTAGCCATCAACTACATATAAAATATACAAGAAACCCATATAAGAAATTCAGCGTTTAGTGAATACTTCATAATTTATTCGCATTCATCTTTCTGCCATGAATAATTGTTTATTTTCAAAATAACACAAACGTCTACGAGGCAAATATTTTTGGTTTCTTTTTGTATGCACTTTAGAACACACCATTCCTAAATTATTTTCCAAATAAATAAAATAAATAGAAAGCTTTACTTATTTCGCATCCCGTTCCCATGTGCATCAGATGTAATAAATCGTGACTAGTTGAAGCGTATAAATGTACGTAAATCCCCAAATAACTTTTATGCAAATAAACTGCTTCACCGAATTTAACTTTTATCATTTTTTTTGCACAACTAAAATAACAAGTTTTTGCCATTGAATAGATTCCACATATGGTTTCTGTGAACGTTAGAAATAACATTCAAATCTACTGAATTTACCGTTCTGATTATTATTTATTTCTGTGTGGCTAATTTTGCGACTAAATGAATGCCAGCTGAATTTAAATTAAAATAAACGTAAAATTTGCACTACAAATTCAGTAGGTTTTGCGGACAGTATTTTACATACTGTAGGGACGATTTATATGTCACCGTTTTCTTATGTTTTACAATTTGCAGGCATCGAAAATTATACGAAACTAAAATTTTTCAGAGCACACACAATATCCACGTTAATGCTTCAGAGGGTTATGATATGACAATAGTAATTTTTGATACAAGTTACGTATGAAGGTAGTTTAACGCACTAGGTGTGAGGTTGTCGATACGAGCCGAAGGCGAGTTCGGCAACACATCGTGTGCGTTAAACTACCATCAGCATACGTAACGTGTATCAAATAACGTTTTTTGCAATTCACCGACAAAAACGAGATTTTCTTTTAATATAAAAATTCAATTCAAGTAGTGCGTAAAAAAACCTTCATCGGACTGAGATGAGCAATTATAGACCGATCTCTCTGTTATCTGTGCTCGCTAAACTGCTCGAGAGAATTCTCTATGAGCAACTATGGTATCCTTCTGAGTAAATTGCGGAGTATAGGTCTATAGCATATAACATTATGGAGAGCTAATTGATCGGAAGGAAGCAGTTTGTTAGTGTGGCTGACTTTCAGAGTCAACCTTTAGACGTTGTGTGGGGGGTGCCTCAGGGGTCGACATTGTTTGTGATTTTTCTCTATGATCTTTTTGATGTTAGATTTAAAGGAGTTCTTTATCTTTAAGCGGACGATACCGCATTCAAATACGCAGCATCGACGGTGGGACAGCTGCAACGCATGATGCAGAATGATTTAGACGCTGGTTCGTTGAGGAACGGATACAAGTGGGACTACGTAGTTTTTAAACAAGAAACAACAGGAGACTTTGAATTGTACTTTGAATTGTACATTAATGAAGATTTTACGTGGAATGACCACATTGGTGAAATGATTGAGAAAATTTCACCTTCAGTCGGCGTTTTGAAACGTCTTAGATTTTTTGTACCGAAAGGAGTTTTGTATAATTTGTACTTCTCTTACATCCATTCACATCTGACTTATCTCAATCTGGTGTGGAATTGTGCACCACAGTGCGTTCTGAAGCATCTTCTGTTGCTACAGAAAAAAGCTCTGCGCAACATAGAGGGGTTGCGCTATAGGGACTCGGTTAAGCAATGTTTTAACGACTCCATTCTCCCGATCGATTATTTTAATGCCTGTCAGACGCCGACACTAGTTTTCTCTCTGAAGAATGGTCTGTAGAAGAGCGAATTTGAAGTACGAGTTAACTCTGAGGTAAATGAGCACTTCACGAGAGGGAGAAATTTGCTTCACCCTTCCTTTGTCCGCTCTAGCTTTGATCAATTATCGGTTGAAATTCGCGGTTTTAATTTTTGAACAGTCTGCCTTCACATGTCTGCCGTAATTTGCATAAGAAACTTAGTGATGACATTTTAAGAGAGAATTTCATATATTTTCTCTCTCAAAATGACGTCATTAAGTTTCTTATCCAAATTACGGCAGGTGTACGGGAGGCTATTGGAATAATAACCTTCAAACGACGTTTGAAGAGTTATTTAATTGAATATTTTTCCACTTGTCGCGTGATTATAGACTGAGCTGGTAGACAAGTCACCTCGTTGTACGGAACTATGATACTAAGATATGAAGTTTCATGATCACTATAATATCACTGTACTATGACATAAAGCGTTGACACATTATTAGTGTGGATTTAATATTGGCTGCTTCATTCTAAAATCCGATTTGCAATTATTGTGCATTTTTTTCGCGATAATTTTTAAGTGAATTCACGTCCAAAGTAGCTTCCTTTGAAACACTTTTTGGTCAAATGATCTTCATTAGAAGGTTAGTTGACCGAGGTGTTTCTATAACTGAGCACTGACGGTCAAATAACGGTCTTTACAAAGTTGTCGCAACGTTATTGGACCTTGGACCGAAGTACAAAGATCTTACTTCAAAACATTTTATTGTAAGAGGCGGGAGTGAATGGGATGTACTTAATATGACGAATCAGCAAAAAAGGGAATTTTGTAAACAGCTGCACCAATCACACTAAATTCTTTTCTACAGAAAGGTAGAAAACTCCCATGATTCAAAATATGGTCGAAAAAGTGACCAAAAACATGGTTTTTTGAGGGTCGGTGAAACTTTTTCGCAAAGATCTCAGCAAGTATAGCACGGAAATTGTTGATTTTGGTGTCACATGAAAGCATTTGATCTCACAAAACTGAGAATTTTTTTTTTGTAAATTGGGTCAGTGGTCTGGGCAATGGGACCTATGGAATGGGCGAAATTGAGTTTCTTGGCCATATGACCTGGTCTATATTTGCTCAACTATGCAATATGGAGATTTACTGTCAAAGGCAAAGTTGCAAAGAATAAAATTTTAGGGAACACTTTTTTCGGTGTGTTAGGGAAAAACTATAAAATCCCGGGACGAAGCAGCTTCTAGAATTGCGAGGGATGACACATATCTATAAAATCTGTAAAGCAAAGTTGGTAAGAATTACATCATAGAGAAAATAGTTTCAGGATTTCTTGGAGAAACTACGTTGCGTAATTTCTATGGATCTTTGAAATTCTTATAGTTATAAAAGAGCAAAACACATTGGATTATTTGCTCATTTCTATATTTAGATACGTTCGAGTCTTTTTGCAACATCTATTCTGTTTGCTACATCTATTCTGATACGTACGGGTCTTTGGTTATGTTGAGTTTTCAAATTGCCACTTAGGAATATGAAATGACTATTTTAGTTCATAGATGAAATTGTCCACATATAAGAGAAGCACCCTCCTCCTCTCTGCTAACATTTTTATTAATAAATTACTTTTTAGTATCGAGTAATGAAGGAGTAGTGTTTTATTTGGTGGGCTGCCTGGAAGGCGTGTAAAAGCTCGCCGCAGGCGCAGGGGCTTGGGACAGAGCCCCCTAATTAAAAAAAATAACTTCTCTTACTACATAACGAAATAGATCTGGTCCGGAATTATTGTTGTCTTTCAGTCATTAAAGTAAGTAGTTATTTATGTAGTAGTTGTGGGGGTAGTAGTTATTTTTGTTGGTAGTTGTATTTCGGTCGTCATTTCGACATAGAGTCACTCCAGTAGGTTTTTCAAAAGTCACTACTGTCAGGCATTTCAAAGCCATTTGAAATCGATTCCTTTTCACTGGAGGAGACTTTAATTAAGAGTGTCAATCGAACTCTTTTTAAAACCCCAAAATTTTCGTATATCAAAAGTTTACAACCTTTCATATTGTAAGATATTTTACTACCTTCCTCATGCGAAAGTTGATCATTACATGTCTCCCCTGCGAAAATGATTTATTACATGATGGCACATTTTTGGTTCATTTTTCGAAAATTCGTATGTAAAGTAAACTTTCGCGTGGACAGGCAATACTTCATTGTGCATTGGACCCTGCTACATAATTCACTACTTCACAAACAATTCTGTGAACTCGCAATCTTACTCATTTCTTTTGAGCTACTCGCTTTGGAAACTGTTATTTAGAACCGTCAAAAAAACAGTTTTCAAAGCTTGTTGCTCAAAAAAACACTCATGAGTTTGGCTCTTATCACCGAAATTTTGTCATCATGTAACTAATTACTTTCGCAGGGTAATGTACTATTAATTGAGTTTTTTTTTTTTTAAATTCAATTTTTCCATTCCGCAAAAGGTCAAAGCAGGAGCGTCGTCCGATCAATCAGTCTAGGTGGAGTTAATTCTGAGACCAAGAAAATAATTTCTATTAATTAGTTTTTCTTTAAAACTTTCCGCATCAATTTGCTCTCCCTGATGTAAAATTCTTAGATCATCTTATTGATGAATAATGCCTGTTGCATAGTGATTTTACAAGATTATCCCTGAATGAAAATAATTTCAGTTCAACACCCTTGCAGGTCGTATGATTATCTCTGTTAATATTTGAACGTTGCCAAGTAGCAACAAATGATACTTGTAGGAGACTAGCCATACGAAAGCATTTTAGATTGAATGTATGTAGGAATTCGTTTCAATAAATATTAGTACGATTATTGAGTGTGAATAATTGGATTACAGTCAGAGCAAGTGCACTTAGGAAAATTTACGAAGATAGAAGTTATTTTCGTCTTATCTTTTCAGTTGAAGGTTCTCATTTTTGCCTTTTTTTTGCTACTTTACTAGAAATAATATTTCGCATGTCATCGCTTAGAGAGAAAATTGTAATTTAAATTAAGAATTCAATCTATGAGCAATTCCATGCAACGAATTTTGTATATGACCTGGGAACCGTGTCAATCTCCTGAAGCGTACAAAGGTACGAGACTTGTGATGTATGAAACATTTTTCAGGAAAAACCTTGTCTATAAGTCTCTCATACAAGAAAACACTGTCAGATGATCGGTTTGACCGGAAAACGTGGTTCCCAGGTCATCCACTTTTTTATTTTCAACTTTTCAGTGAAATAGCCCCTATACATATGACCGTTGCATAATTTGTAGTATTTTTTACATTTTCTATTACAAATGGGCGTGTTATGGCGATCAGTCATTAGAGTTACAGAGTAAACAAAAACAAAATGCTACACTGTCTTTTACTTGCAAAAATTTCCAAAAGATTCTACAATAGATTCAATCACAACAAAACCCCCTTTTTAATTGGAAATGTGACGCAAGTCCTCGTCCTTTCTTCCAAAACAACTGACATCAATTTAGTTGACGCTTAAAGCTTCTAAAAGCGCAGGAAAATTATTACGTTTGGAGGGTCCGGCATTTGTGACGCTAACCGAACATATTTCGAAAAAATGTTCTGCGTTCCAAAGCTTTGACGAGGACTTGCGTCACATTTCCCTTTTATAGTGAGGTTTTGTTGTGATATCAGTTCTTTTGGAAGTAGAAAAATTTTTCGAATCGCCTTCCGCCAAACCGAAGCGCGGCGGCTACTACATCCATGGGCGTCCTCAAGTCAAAGCTCATAATTTCGAAAATTTACGAACTCCAAATCCAAAAAAGTTTCTTCCATGATTTTTCGGCCGTGCCCAGATCTTTCAAACAAAACAAATTTTATGAAAATCGTAACAGAAATACTTGAGTTAACTCAACCGATTTTCAAAAACTTTTTTTTCCCTGAAAGGTAACTGAAAAATCTTCTATGGGATTTAATCTGGGCACTTTCGGCCAAAGGGCCGCCGAGCTAGGGCCGTTTAAGTTGTTTTTTATTCTTTTGTACATAATTAGAGTAAATTTTTTGCGATTTTCATATTTTTTTTTTTTGGTTTGAAAGACCTGGGCATGCCTGACATTTTATGGAAAAACTTTTTCAATTTTGGGCTTTTGGACTCAGCTAAAACTGAATCTCTACTAGGGCCCAACGTGTTTTTTCTACATAAATCGGGTAAATATTATTCGATTTTCAAAAACTTTTTTTTCCTGAAAGATAATCAGGTCATTGATTACAAGAATGAATTTGGGGCGAATCGGTCGAAAACTTTCGAAGTAATGGTCGAAAAAGTGGTAAAAAACGTGGTTTTTTGAAGGTTGGTGGAACTTTTTCACTTATATCTCTGCGAAATTAGAAGGAAATCACTCTTGAAGATTTAAAATAAAAGAAATGGACAACAAGAAATCACGAAAATTATGTTAGTCAAAATCTGTTGAGTGGTTCGGGCTGTAGAGTCCTCAGTGTGGGCCCGACTCACGCTACGCGATCCTCCACGATATTTGGTGGTTATTCATATTTCATATTCATATTTCTTTAATGAAGAGGCTTTTTGTGCAGTGTTACACAGAAAAAAGAGGCGAACTTTTTTGTTCGTGCAAGCATAGATCAGAGGCCCCTCCTACGTGGTCTAGGCGGTACTAAGATCGGGTCTGGTGCAATTTTTTTCCTTTTTTTTAATTTGGAAATGTTTTTTGCGCCGTTTCTTCGGACGGGTTTTTCAATATTGCCCTTTCGGCAGTTTTCAATCCAATTTGATGTCGACGCAATTTCATTCACTTAAGAATTAAGGCAATATTTACGGAGATACGTTCGAATCTTTTTGCAACATCTATTCTATTTGACACATCTATTCTGATACGTACGAGTCCTCTGCATATATTCTTCGAAGCACTACGTTCTTCGTACGGGTCTAAAAATTGTATGAAATGAAGACTTCGGGAGAAAAAGGCGATAAAGCAATCGAAAGTGAACCTGCTCCCATATAAAATATATGAGAGTACTTTCAATTTTAAGTAACTTATCTCCTTTTTCTGCCGAAGCAGGGGTGTGACAGTCTTTTGTTTTAATCTTTCCAAGTAATACTCGACGTGAATTTAGCCACAGTTGCGACCAAAGCTAACTTCGTCAGCTGATTTCTTCATAAATTTACCTAAATCAGCTGACTTCATTGAAAAGTTCAAAAAACAGCTGTTTTCGCTTGCAGCTAACTTCACATTGAATATTACCTGCATAGATCAAAGCAAAAAACTGTCACGCCCCTGTCCCGAAGTCTTCAAATGTTTAAATTGCATTCAGCTTAATGTTTAAGCTAGCCGCAATTTTGACGTTTCCTTTGAGTTCTTTCCAAATGAATTTGTAAAGTGTTGTGAAGTGGTGAATTATTTCCCATATGATTTGACATTTGCGAATTACAAAAATACTGTACAACCTTCGTTACGAAAATGGAGAACATTAAATTTTTATTGTGGTTACCTTGTTCATCCGTTCATTCATTCAAAACAAAGTGGGTTTCTTATAGTAAGTGGGTCAAATATACATAAAAAAACAAATTCCTCAATTTTCTCCACAACATAGCAAAAAACCATTTTTTGGGCTGACCTAGGGCTCTAATTAGAGGCCTCAGACACATACTTCCATAGACAAAAATGTTTCCCTCCATGTGCTCTGCAAAAAAGCAAAAAAAAATTTTTTTTGGTTAGGGTCGACCTTAGGACCGACCGACATTAGGCCCTCTTGTGCCCTAAGCACAGGCAAAAGTTTCTTTTATAAATTGTCGGTCATGCCTTGATCTTTCCAACAAAAATTTTTTTTGAAATTCGGAAAAGATTCACTCGAGTTATCTACAAAAAACACATAGAGCCCTAGCAGAGACTCATTTTTGGTGCCCTAGCTAAGGCCAAGGACTCAAATTCAAAAAAGTTTCTTCCATAAATTGTCGGCTATGCCCAGATCTTTCACACAAAAAAGTTTTTGAAAATCGGTTGGGTTTTATTGGAGTTATCGTATTGTCGGACGAACGGACATTTTTTTATTGCTGATTCGTCATCTAAGGACCATGATAGATGTTCCCCCCTACTCCCGGGTCGAAATTTGAATGGTTACAAACGTCGTGGTAAACGCAATAGACCCCTTTTTGGAGCACTCCGTTCTTCGTATGGGTCTAAATAGTAGAAAATTACCAAAATTTTGTTTATATACTAGCAAACAGTAATTTATGCAACGCCGTTGTGAAAAGTGAACTTTTTTCATGCATCGTTTCGGTGACGTTAGAGAGGTCGTTTTATAACTGGTTTTACTTTTTATCACTAGTGATAAAAAGTATTTTTTTGTCACTCATTTGGGTGATATAAAGTTACTTTTACCCAAACTACACCCAAATGAGTGATAAAAAGTTACTTTTTATCACTAGTGGTAAAAAGTTCATTCAAAAGTTCATGTTCCACAAGTTGTTGCGAAATTGATTATTTTTGTCACACGACGTGGTTATTTAACTCGCTTCGCTCGTTTGATAACTTCACATCTAGTGACAAAAACAACTCCATTTCGCGACTAGTTGCATAAATAACTATTATACCACACGTGAGTATAATAATACAACGGTAATGAGCATTATTGGACATTCCAACGTTTGAGATTTTTTCTTAAGTATCTTGGTGTCCACAAAAAGTGTCATCCCTTCCAATAATATTAATGAACATAAAAATTTTAACATACGGCCGGCGGGAGTGAAAAAAAAGAAGGCTTATTGAGTGGGAAAAGTGCCCAAGCACCGGAACGATGTTTGCATCACCTCGAGAAAAAAAAGTGAATTTTCCAAATTCGTAGAAAATGGCAACAAATTATGTTTTCGATCACGAAATCACTTTTCTTTAGTATTCAAATCGATAATGAGAAGTTGGAAGCTTACGTTTTAATTCGTGAGGTAAATGTTCTGCAGTGTGAAAACTTTTGAAATTGGAAAATACCTTTCTGTTGAAATAGGAAATCCTACGAGGAAAATATTTTTTCCACAGTATTAAAAGTTAATTTTGGTTAATTTCCTTATTTGTCAGAGTAGCGTCATACTTTTAGTCATTTTTCCAAAGAAAATTTACAACCAAAATTCTAATTTATTGTTGCAGAAGTAAGTGATAATTAAACCTTTCACCCAAAGTTCAAAAAACACCTAAAAACTTTAATAGCCATCGATAAAGGGTGTACATCGTTGACATTAAAACCCACTAGCCGCTGGGAATGTTTGCATGTTTCAAGCTAGTATAAAACCCCAAATGGAAAGTGAATATAGTTGAGAATCGAATTCAGGACGGATTAAACGATAGAAGCAAAAGCAACTATAAAATGCGCTTATCTTGCAGTTAGAGAAATGTTTTCGGATTTTTCAATTTAAAAAAAAAATCGTTCATGTTTATCGACTCGGATCGTTATCTGGTGAAATCGCTTTGTGCAATTTTCCTGTTTCGGTGATTCCAAAAGGCAAATGTAGACTAATGAATAATTATCAGCAAATGATTGCGAAAATGTGACATAAAAAATGTTTCCATCTCATGTTGGACAAAAAATATGAAAATATTTTCTGAATTCATACGTCAGTCTTTGAAGCTTTTTATGTTACGAATTTGAAAACGTCAACTTAGACTCAAATTTTTGAATGAACAATATTCGTACGCTAATGCTTTTTGTATAAATCAAAGTCACTGAAAATGATATCGCAGCTAAATTAGACGAACAGTCAGTCGAGTTTTTCTGCAGATATTTGTGAAAAAAAAATATTAGACACCAATTTGCTTACTTGGAAATGGAAAGATTTTTTGTTCCAATTTTCTTGGATGGATTTATGTTCCCATTTTTTATTATTATTATTACTTACATTGACAGTACACAGAGATGGCATCGGCTTAGTTCAGTCATTCATTGATTCACTGTGAAGCATCTTTTCCAACTGTAAAATAAATTAAAAATATAAATTGATGCGATGTATTTGCAAAAGAATTATGACTTGAAGTTAGGGCTTTAAAGACATAACTCTCATAAATTTTCATAAAAATAGTTATAATAATTGCAATCATTTCATCCTATGCACAAAGAAAGTGGTAAACGCTCGTTAGCTCTTTTCTTAAATAGGCCGTTGCGTTGGTGACCGTTTTACACTTACAGTCGTTAGAATTATAAGCTTCTCTCAAACGTGCGAATGACAGTGGCACCTGAGTTTTCTTCACAGAGAGATGATATGGCGACCCAGCCGCTATAATATCATCTCTCTGTTTCTTCAAATTTGAACAACTTATTCGGAAGCTGTAACTCTTTTTTACTTTAAACTCTGCATCGCTTTAAAGAGCGGTTACAGCCTGTCCTTAAAAATATCGAATTAACTTCATTTCCCTTGTGTATACAAAATAATTCCAACTGCACTTTTACTCATAAATTTATACGGATTTGTTTATTTATTTATTCGGATATTATGGAAATCACTGAAACATAAATTTTAACAAAAAAGTAATTTTACCATAAAAATATATCCGGGATACACAAGACCCGTACGAATTCGAAATTTGCAGATTCAAAAACTACAACTTTGCCTTCGGAAAATATTTCTCATTCCTAGGACGGAAAACTGCTATTTTCCATCCTATTTTAAAACAGAAAAGCAGTTTTCTGAACCCTCGGAATGAGAAATATTGTACGGAACTCGGAAAAATATATGTTTTTGACTAGTGTGATGGGAGCCGATTGGAGCTCGGAATAAGAAACTAAGAAACTAGCAATACGCGGCGCACGACAGCCAACGTTGGATCGGAATTCTCCAAGTGGCTGTAGCGCCGAAAAAGTAAAGTAGCCTTACACTCTATAATATTCGTCAACGAAAAAGCTTTTCTTAGAGAAAATCATCGAAGATTTTCAACGAATTTCGCCGAAAAAAATCAAATTAGCGACAAAATTAAAGAAAGGAATCGTCGAGAATCTTTTGTTTAATTTTGTCGCTAATTTGTTTTTGTTCGGCGAACTTTGTTTAAAATATTGGAAAATGAAAATTTGAAGTCAAAGTCGGTCTATTTTAATTGTTAAAAATATGTTTCAAACGTCGAAGCAGAAAAATTGAGAAGATAGAGAAAAGGTTCGAAATGTTTGTATCTTTAACCACAACAAAAACCCTTTTTAAAAGGCAAACGTGACGCAAGTCCTCGTCTCTTCTTCCAAAACAACTGATATTAATTGGGGTGTCGCCTACAGCTTCAGAACGCAAAAATTGTTTTGAAATATTTGCGTTTTCGATTAAAGAAATGCGTCACAAATGCCGGATCCCCCAATGTTATAGTTTTTCTGTTCTTTTAGATTTGACACGAAAAAAAAAATTTAAGTTTTGCGTGATGTGTGGAGTACGGGTATCCAAATTTTTGGCTTGCGAAATCTGAAAGCGCAGAATAATTATTACGTTGGGAGGGTCAGGCAATTGTAATACATTTCTTTGATCAAATATGAAAATATTTCAATAGAATTTTTTGCGTTCCGAAGCTGTAAGCGTCACCAAAATTGATATCAGTTGTTTTGGAAGAAGGGACGAGGACTTGCATCACGTTTCCCTTTTAAAAAGGGTTTTTGTTGTGATATCAGTAGTTTGGGAAGAAAAGAAAAAACAGATTTTGGAGAAAAATTTTCCCGCGAAACAATTTTTCAGCGAAAAAAAATGTTCAACGAAAAAAAATTTCGATGGAAAAAATTTTCAGCGGAAAAAAATTCGGGCGAAAAAATTTTCAGCGAAAAAAAGTTCAGGCGAAAAATCTTTCCGGCCAAAAAAATTTTCAGCCAAAGGTTTTCACGAAAAAAAATTTCGGCGAAAAAAACGTTCGGCCAAAAAATTTTCAGCGAAAAAAATTTAGCGAAAAAAAATATTCAGCGGAAAAAATTTCCGGCGAAAAAAAATTTTCAGCAAGAAAAATTTTCGTCAAAAAACTTTCCTTTGACACGAAACATCTATCTCCAAAAAAAAAATTAAAAGAAATCAATTTTGCTCCTTAATCCGTTCCATACCACCGTCGGCCATTTTGTTGGTCACCCTAACACACTACACACTCAACCCAATAACTTTTCCTTTGACACCAAACTCAAAAAAAATTAATTCCCCTCCTAAGCCCGTTCCATACCAGTGTCGGCCATTTTGTTGGTCACCCTGACACACTACACACTCAACCCAATAACTTTTCCTTTGACACCAAACATCTCTCTCCATCCTAACACCGCCCAAAAATTTGAATACACTCACACACACATACAAAACATTCTTTTATATGGGCTTTATATGGCGCCTTCTAAGAGTCCTGGCGCCCAAACGAGACCGGTACCCCCCCTTTTTTGAAATCTCATATGACGTAGAATGCCCACCCGAAGGTCCCTGCAAAATTTCAGGAAAAGTTATCGAGCCGTTTTCGAGCACGAGCCAAAAAAGTCGGTTTTCATACAAATGGCTCTGGAACTAAGTAACCAACACACTAAGGGGCCATACATAAATGACGTCCTATACTATGGGGGGGGGGGTTAGTAAAATTGGACACTATTGGACGTGGGGGAGGGGGGTCTAGAAATAACCAAAACTATAGGACGTCATTTATGGATGGCCCCTAACTAACTAACACACTAACTACCTAAATAGCACATTTTCTATGGACTGATTTTAATGAGTAAAATGTTGATTTCAATCAAAACTTTACATAGAATCCGAAAAACTAGGTCTCAGGGGGGTACGACGCAAGGGAAAAAAGTCAAAACTTAGCTGTAATATGGTTCCGAAGTGTACGAAAAAAATTTTCTGAATTTTTTGTTCCTATGGGGACTTGCGTCACGGGCGCATCGCTACTGCGCGCCCATGATGTTATTTAATCTAATTTTACGAAACCGAATAAAATAATAAAACCAAATACCTCCCTTGGCCTTTCAACAATTCTAATTTGCAATCTTCATTAAGCTTCAATGACTTCAGTTTGGCACAAATTTGGATTTTCAACGATGTTTGAGAGCTGAGATATACACTAGCGTTACCCACGATAGGCTTACCTGGCGTTAAAAAAAGTCGTAGAACAAAATGTTTTTCGTGTAACATGTGTAAATGTAACAAAATTCAAGACTGAAGTCCTCGTGGGCTCTCGGTCTAAAATGACAAAAAAACCAAAAAAACGCAGGCAGTTGCGAAGTAAAACAGAAACTTAAAATCAATTTTACAAAAAAACTCGTAAAACAATTTTCGTCTTAGGAAAAAGAGATTATCGAAAAAAAATTTAAGAAAATTAAAAAAAATATGTTTTGTCTATGACACAAATAAGAAATGAAAACATTGACGGAGCAATATAAGTGACAAAACTGTTTTGTACGTACGACTTGACTTTGACCCGCCTCCCCCCACCGCACGCTACAGTACGAATTCTGGGACCACCACCCCCTAAAAACCCGTACGTCATTTGTGAACAGTCCCTACCCTTTGACCTCAACACAATTTAACTTCGTTGTGTATATTTGATCTCGAGACAATGAAAACACACCCTATAGATCCTTTTGTTGTTTGGTAATTATTTGGCTTAGAGGCGAAAAGTATAAAAGTAATGAACAACTCAATGGCGTAATGGTTAGCTCGTTTGCTTTCCAATATTCGAATGAGTTGTCAGTGTGATGGTTCGAAACTCACCCGCAACAGAAAAAAAAATCGGTTGTCAGACGTGTACACAACAAATACACAGCTGGCTGAATCGGTTCAAATCTGGTGTAGTTGTGTGTGAAGAGCTGTCCCACGGCTTACCGGTCAATACATTGTTAGGAGCTGCCGGTATTCTACTCCTACTGCGCTTTAGTGGGCTAAGTGCTGCTATAGGTACTAAGGCGCAACATTCAAAAATCCTTCAGAGCTATAGTAGCAACAATACCACACGCTATTATTATTACTATAATGAGCTTTTTGAAAATCCTCTACGAAAATTTCGCTTTTCCAAATCCTTCTAACTTTTTTTACAAAGTTCCCTACCCTATCACGATAGTGCGTCATGTGCTGTGCATAACACTTTTAAAATGTAACCTCTATTCTTCTGTATGCGACAACTAGTAAAACATAATGCTTTTTAAATACTTTTCGTCGGTCCCAAACAAATTTCTTTACAAATCCTCTATTCTTACCTACATGTGACAATTCCATTTTCAAAACAAAAAAAAAATCCCACCATTAAGAATCAATTGCATATTGAAATAAAAAGCGAAAAAATCCCAGTCTTTCGAACGTTTTGTTTCAAAGAAAAATACTTGATATCAGAGATCACTTTCATCCCTTAACCACTTTTCCCGCACTGTAATAAGAAAACTCTTGTCTCATGTCATATTGGAATGTGATATTGGTTTCGTTCCTTTGCTAGCAGTGAGTTGGTTGTTTTTTTTTTTACTTATCCTTATACGTATGGTATATACATGCGAGTATTTTTCCATTATTGATTGATATAAAACAAATGGAAAATCGCACACACATATTTCCATTTTCTTAAGGTGTTCATACATATGTATGGGGCAATTCAATTTCTGTTAGAGCGGTTCGGTATATATATACGTTCTAATATGTAGTATTGTAAAAAGAATATCTAGCATTTTATATTGTGTCAGTAGGATGGCTGACGTAGCGCAGAAGTGTATCAAAATAAATGAACATAGGGTTGAATAAGTTATTAGGTAATATACCATGTAAAGGGGCGGAATTGAAATTCGTGAACTCACCATGTTCACTGGTAACCGATTTTACGTAAAACGGACGTCAAATTAAAATAATTATTTACCTATTTAGCATAACATACCGACCACCCACGCAGGTGTCAATAACAATAAAAATCCTGTCTATCTACGCCGTTTCTTTTATCTCTTTTTTATTGGTGTTTGTTTAGGAGGAACGTTTGTTGCTGTGCAACAAGAAAGTGTTTAATCTTCTTCAGGATCCAGCGACTCGCGTCGGATATGATGTTGATGTTTTATACTTCATGTAAATCAAAGACAATACAAGAAATGAAATAAGTTACTGAGGTTGCAGTGAGATTATCAAGTTCGTACGAGGTATATGAACGTGGCTAATGCGTTTACCTCAAGATTATCCTTGAACAAAGACTAACATTTCGTTTACTTATCAATGAAGTAAGTGAAACTGCTTCGAATCTGTAACAATTTGGGGAACATCGATGGATACACTCAAACTAACTTACAAAACTTACCCCAGCAGGATACCGACAGGCCCGTAGCTATGTGGGGGGCGAGTGGCACGTGGGGTCCTGGAAATTTGTATTATCCTGGTGTGACATACCATCCTTATTAACACACTTTCGTACATATAAAATTAGAATGAACTAGAGGCGAACTGTTTGCAAAATTAAACCGATACATTTACAACACGAACTACTGGCAAATATTTTCCAACAAATCCAATCGCTCTTGGGAGAAATTCTTCAACAGAAAATTCTTTGTACTATTTGCTCTATATGTTTGTTATTTTGTGAAATTGAAATTACAGTACTGCCATTTCCTTGGGGGCATGGCACAGTGTGGAAGTCATGGCGCTTGCTGTACGTTAATACACCAATTTTGGGCAAATAAACTAAACTCTGTTGAAGTTTACAAGCTCCTTCATTGTGAAATGATTTTCCTTGTAATTAGTATCACAACAAAAACTCTTTTTAAAAGGGAAACGTGATACAAGTCCTCGTCTCTTCTTCCAAAACAACTGATATCAATTTGGGTACAGCTTCGGAACGCAAAAAATTCTTTTGAAACATTTTCATTTTCGAATAAAGAAATGTGTCACAAATGCCAGACCACCCAATGTTATAGTTTTTTTGTTCTTTCAGATTTGACACGAAAAAAAATTTAATTTTTGAGTGGTTTGTGGAGTACGGGTAGCCAAATTTTTGGCGCAGAAAAATTATTACGTTGGGAGGGTCCGGCATTTGTGACGCGTTTCTTTAATTTCTAGTAGTTTTGGAAGAAAAGAAAAAACAAATTTTGGAGAAAAAATTTCCGGCGAAAAACATTTTCAGCAAAAAAAAAAAATTTCA
>CM055404.1:33650509-33738175 GCA_029228625.1 Pseudolycoriella hygida
CGAAAAAAACTTTCGGTGAAAAAAAAAATTCGTCGAAAAAAGTTTTCCGGCGAAAAAAATTTCCGGCGAAAAGAATTTTCTTTGACACGAAACATCTATCTTCAACAAAAAAAAATCAATTTTCCCTCTGAAGGTCATGTCTTCCGATTTTAATAAGTAAAATGTCGATTTCAATCTAAATTTTACGTAGAATCCGAAAAACTTGGTCTCAGGGGGGTACGACGCAAGGGAAAAAAGTCGAAGTCTACGAAAAAAATTTTTCTGAATTTTTGTTCGTAAGGGGACTTGCGTCACGGGCGCATCGCTACCGCGCGCCTATGATCTTGCTTACTCTTTAATTTAGCTTTGGAAATCGCAATGAGATGTGCTGGTATCCCAACCAACAAAACGCTGGTAAATGGAACAGTTCAAGTTCTGAGCTTTGCAGATGACTTGGATCTCGCCAGTCGTATCACATGCAGCAGCAATTGACACTTTCACAAATCTAAAAATCAAAGCTGAGAGAATGGGTTTGCTGGTAAACGAATCTAAAACATCTGTACATGAAGACCGAGCCGAATCCGGTAGCCAATCAACAAGGAGACACAATATGCATTCGAGAGTTCAACCTCGAGGTCAGATGGTGATAATACACCTGAAATTCACAGACGTACCATGGCGGCAAGCAGATGCTATTATGGTCTAATCAAACAGTTGCGATCAAGTTAATATCAAAGAAAACGAAGTGCCATATTTACAAAACGCTTATTCTTCCAGTATATTGATCTACGGATGTGAATCTTGGTTCGAGCGCAAGGTACTTCGCACCATACTTGGAGCGATACACAAGGGTGAAAAGTGGCTACGGCGAAATAACTTTGAATTGGAACGTGATTTTGGCGAGCTGGATATAGTGGCAGTGGTGAAAGTCCAAAAGTTGAGGTGGGCGGTGCATTTAGCACGAATGGATGAAAACAGATCCACCTCAAAGTTGTTCCGTAACGATCCAAAAGGGTGAAGAGGAGTTGGTCGCCCAAAACTTCGATGGATCGATGGCGTCGAACAAGATGTTCGGGAAATTGGCAATACGCGGCAAGGAACAGAAGCAATTGGTTCAGAATCCTCGAGCAGGCCAAAGCCCAGAAGAGGATGTGCGCCGAAAAACTAAAGTATATACTCAGACTATTTCACTTATTGAGTAGCAAGCAGTAGCTACGTAGTTTCGCTGCTTGTGGTTCTACTTTTTACGAACAAATGGAGAAACAAAGATTTTCTCACTTGAATTGTTAGGGACCATCCATAAATTACGTACGCTTTTTTCAGTGCTGTTATCAGATTTAAATCAACAATAACTTGAAAAATATTTACTTTACTTACAGCACTGAAAAAAGCGTACGTAATTATTGGATGGTCCCTTATCAGAAAAAAGGTCACCGTATTTGACAAGAGGAAAAAAGGCTATTCACACAGTAAACATGAAAAATGTTGTGTTACACTACTGGGGGAAATAGGAAATTTAGAGTGAATTACCTCGTTTCACTCAGGCTGTAACTTATTTCTGTTGAAATTCCCTATTTACTTCCTTTGTACAACAATTACCTTTATTCACCGCAGTGCTTCCCTCCAGGGGGGTCAGATAATACATTAACTGTTGGTGTCAAACTTTGTTTCGTTGATTTGTTGCTTCGGTGAATAAAATAGCATATGCACCTGCGGGAAAAATTATTTATCTCCCTCGAAAATAAAAAAATTTCCCCGCAGGTGCATAATCTACTATTATCGCATTCGCGTGGTGGATTTCAACGTCAAACGAAGTATTCATTCCCCTTTCGCTTATGCGATAAAATAGTGTATCATTGTATAAGGGGAAACGTCGATGCTTGCCGAGCTTCGTACAAAACTTTCTATACAAAGGACGTGAGAAAGCATTCCTTTCACTAGGTAACGAATCTTTGGTTTTCCTCCCTAGATATGCAAAATATGTTAACTGCAAATTACGATAGTGAGTACTTTTGTGTCAGAAGTTTATTATTCAAATAAGTGATTCGTGAAAAGTATATTCAACGCTTCAGATAACAAGTTATATCAAATTTCAGAACAAAAAAGTTTTTTTTTGTGTTTTTTATTCCTTTATGGCAATTATTTTTATTTACTCTTTTCTTCAGTCTTCTTAGAATTTTATTTGTCGTATCTCTAACTGTCAACAAGAAGATACATGCATGATGTTATTCATATTTGAAAAAAAAGTGTTCATATATTTGAAATGGTATACAAAAGACCGAGTAAAGTTTTCAATTCAAGTTTGTAATAGATATAAATTACATGAGTTGTATAACGTGAGACGTGAGCTTAACAAAGAAAAAGTTTTGAACGAATTATTTTTGCGAAATTAAGTAAACACAAATATGCAAGTCATGTTATAACGGTTATTTATCTCACAGTATATACCGAAGGAGCATATAAATTTTGAATGCGGAGTAATGAATAATGTGCATTATTGGATACAATACTAAAAGTTTTAGGGTTGCAACTTCCCTTCCATGGGAAATAATAATTTCATAAACAAAACACGTCAGAATAAAAGATAAAATCATAAAATCAAACAGCCATCCTTTGAGTGTGCATAAAACTGGTTACGAGATACACTAGTTTGCCTCAAAGTTAACCATCTTTCTGTAGTTTTTTTTTAAATTACATTTTAGAGGCGAAGGTATTTTCTGCAGATTTATGCATTCCACCTTTCCTTCAAGTAAACACACCAGTACCAGTTCTATATGAGTTTTGTAGGGGATATATTTTTATTAGGGTAGTTCAAGAAAAAAAAACTTTTTCGAAAACTGAACGCGCTCTTCAATCTCTTCCTTCCTTTTCACATCATGAACAAAAGTTTAGAACATCATAAGGCCGAAAAATATACTTTAGAGCGACCACTAAACTCAATTTTTTGTTTTGATGATGTTCTAGACTTTTGTACAGGATGCGAAAAGGAACCAAGAAATTGAAGAGCGCGTTCAGTTTTCGAAAAACATTTTTTTCTTGAACTGCCCTAATATTTATGGTCTTCTTTATGGTCTTTATGGTCTTCAATGTTATAGCGAAGGTGAAACTTTTCCTTTTATGTGACAAAACCTAAGTAACTAACGAAATTAGGGAGTTTTAACGTTAGTGATATGCGACCAAACGGGATTCAGCATTAAATTATCTGAACGAAAGGAATAGTTTTGCTGGCCAAATGATTAATTTTGCTTATCAAATATAATAACTTTGCTGACCGATTAATAATTATCATGACCAAAAACGTTTTTGCTGACCAATGCAATAATTTCACTGACTAAAAGCAATATTTTTGTTGACCGAAAACAATAACTTCGCCAATCATAGAATAATTTTGCTGACCGCAAAAATAGATGCCTTTTCATTCACAAGACATTTTTTGGTAGACTAACTAGCATACATACAGCAACTTTTTGACTTCCCCCCCCCCCGTGCGACGTTACCCCCGGAAAATATTTTTCCCGGATTCTACGGAAAATTTTAGGCCGAAATGTTCTTTTACTCATTAAAATCCGGAGATATGAATTAAACAATATTGAAAACGGACCCAAATCGAATATTTTTAAATAGTCAATTTGGTAAACTTTTCTTTCTTTCTTTCCGGGATCTTTGTGGAAATTTTTTTTAACTTTGTAACGTTTTGTAATGTGTAGCCCGTACCTCTAGAACTATAGCAGTTAGAAAGTTACTTCCAAAGGTGAAGTTGTAGAGAATCAAATTTAAGTGAACACGTGTTTCAGGGGAAATATGGCCTTATCTCTGGAAGACGATTACTTCTAGAATTGGGAGGGTTTCTATAGGACTTTTCAACTTCCATCAGTTTTTTTTTATATTTTTTTGTTATTCTCGACATGAGTGAGGTCATCCAATCGAGATTCCTAGGTTTATGGGATTCTTGTGGATTTCTCTAGCACTTTTTAACTTCCGTCAGGTTTCTGACTAGAGATAAACTTTCAAAAGTACTGATATCCGCACAAAAAACACTTCCAGTGGTGGTGTGACGCAAGTCTTTATGTCGGCTTACAAAAGTTCTGAAATTAGAGGGTGTTGACGCATTAAGCTTCGATACTGTACGCAAAAAAATGTTTTAAACAAAATTACGTTGAGTTCAAAAAATTGCGTCACAAATGCCAGACCCACCAACAGAATAATTTTTCAACACTTTCAGCTTTTACGCAGTTTTTACGCTGCAAAAGTTTGACTTTTATTTCTTATTGCGTAGGTTGTTCAGGAACGTTTCTTAATATAGTTATAAGCAAACAATCCAACATTTTATGTTCTTTTATAACTATAAGAATTTCAAAGATCCATAGAAATTACCCAAGGTAATGTCAAAAGTACATCTCAGACCATTCAAATCTAGAAATGGTTATATCGAAAGATTCGGCCATTTTCCCTGAGCCCTGAAACACGTGTTCTCTAAAATTTTGTTCTTTACAACTTTGCCTACGGGTCATCCCTCCCAATCCTAGAAGTGGTCATATCCCAGGATTAAGGCATTTTTACCCAAAACCCTGAGACACGTGTTCGCTAAAATGTTATGCTCTACAGCTTAGCCTTTGGAAGCAATTTTGTACCTCTTATAGTTGTAGAGATATGGATCATCCTCCCAATTCTAGAAGTGTTCATATCCCAGGATTGGGGCAATTCTACCCAAAACCTTGAGAAACGTGTTCTCTAAAATTTTATTCTCTACAACTTTGCCCTTGGAAGCAGCTATCTACCTCTTATAGTTCTGGAGATATGGATCATCCCTCCCAATTCTAGATGTGGTTATATCCCAGGATTGGGGCATTTTTACCCAAAAACCTGAGACACGCGTCCCCAAAATTTTATTCTCTACAACTTTGCTTTTGGAAGTAACTTTCTACCTCTTATAGTTCTAGAGATATGGGTTATCCCTCCCAATTCTAGAAGTGGTCATATCCCAGGATTGAGATATTTTTACCCAAAACCCTGAAACACGTGTACACTAAAATTTCATTCTCTACAACCTTGCCTTTGACAGTGAATCTGCATATTGCATAGTTAAACTGTTAAAAACTGTTTTCGTAAATGGCAAAGAAACTCAATTTCGTCGATTCCATTGGTCCCGGTGCCCCGACCCCTAACCCGATTCCCACAAAAATTTTTTCTCAATTTTCTGACATCAAATCCTTTCATGTGACACTAACATGAGCAATTTCCGTTCTATACTTGCTGAGATATTTGCGAAAAAGCTTCCTCGACCCTCGAAAAACCATTTTTTTGGATACTTCCTCGACCATATCTCCGGAACCACTTGATCGATTTTGCTCATCTTCGAACTTGCATGTATCTTTTAGGGAAAAAAAAGTTTAATGTCATCGGTTGAGCCGTTTCGAAAAAAAGTGGAGACGGACGGACGGACATTCTTTTTATTGTTGATTCGTCATATTTAGACGATAATAAATACATCCCCCCAACTGCCACCTCGATCTACCCCATGTTACTTTAAAAGTAAACGTATAGGACCTTCGTACGGGTCCAATAAATAGTGAAAAGAGGTCTAAGGTCAGCTTTTTCTCACCAATTTATTGTTGACGGTACGCTATTTGAGTGGTGTACCGGCTTCGAATACTTCCTTACGTAGTGGCGAAGTATTGCTGTGCTTACAAATTTTTGTTACAATTTTTTTACGAAGAAAAATATGCACTTGCGGAAATCGAGTCCGATTACTTCTCCACTTGGAGAGTCACCATTAAATAGCTTCTACATTCTCACATTATTTTGGTGACGGGAATTTTCCCCCAGACCGAAAAAAATAGGAACTATCACCCAGGGAATTATCGTCCGAGGAATTATCGCCCAGAAATTATCACCCCGGATGGCATTTTCCTGATGATCAAAATGAAAATCGATCGTAGCAGTCAAAAGATACAACAATTCCAAAAAGTCATTGCAGACAAAAAATGGATTTATCACGTGAAAATTTTAGAGCCGTGATTTTCTACGACTTTAAGTCTGGCTTGACTCCCAAATTGTGTATTGATTGTTTGCAAAAAGCATTTGGATATGAGTTCCCATCCAAGACCACTGTTTATCGGTGGTTCGCTTAGTTTGAATCGGGACGCACTTACCTCAGTGACGACTTTCGTGAAGGTCGACCTTCCACAGCCATCACCGATGGAAACATTGACCATGTCCGGAACATGATTGAAGCCGATCGACATGTGACCTATGCTGAGATAGCTGCATCCCTTGGGATCGGGAAAAGTCAAATACAAACAATTTTACACGAACATTTACGCAGACGGAAGCTTTGTTCTCGGTGGATCCCACACAAATTGACAGACGACCAAAAGGAGGCTCGTGTGAAATGGTGCCGAGATTCTCTCAAAAAATTCGACAACGGGGCTTCTGATTCAGTATATAGCATCGTAACAGGTGACGAAAGTTGGATTTACAGCTATGATCCCCAAACAAAACAGCAATCCACCGTTTGGGTGTTTCAAAATGAAGATTTACCAACAAAGGTAATTCGCGCTCGAAGCGTCGCCAAGAAAATGGTCGCTACTTTCTTCAGGAAATGTGGTCATGTGGCTACTGTACCACTTGAGGATCGTAAAACAATCAATTCAGAGTGGTATACTACGATTTGTTTGCCAAAAGTATTTGAAGAACTACGTGGAAAGAGTCGAAATTGCAGGATCGTCCTCCACCATGATAATGCAAGCTCCCACACAAGTGCCCTGACCACGACACCTTGGAGAAGGAAAAAATCAATTTGATGCTGCATCCACCCTACAGTCCCGACTTGGCACCGTGCGACTTTTATTTGTTTCCGAGTGTCAAGAATAAGTTGCGTGGGAAGCGATTTTTACCTGCGGAAGCTGCTGTCGAGGCATATGAACAAGAAGTGGCCCAAATCCCAACTTCCGAATGGACTCGATGTTTCGAAAACTGGTTTTTAAGGATGAAAAAGTGTATAGATTGTAATGGTGATTATTTTGAGAAGCAATAAAATCGTTTTATAGCCGATTCCCGAAACTTTTAGGGTGCCCCTCGTACCGCTTTAAACTTGCTGGGTGATAATTCTCATTTTTCTGGTCGATAGCTCCTGGGCGATAATTCCCTGGGTGATAATTCCCATTTTTTTCAGTCTGGGGGATAATTCCCTCGGGGATAATTCATGTCGCCCATTATTTTGATGTGTCAAGACTCCAAGTTTTTTTTCTGGTGTATATTTACCAATTTATATTCCTTTTAGTTAAGCAATGAAGATATCAAAGTCGAGTTTCACAATTTCAGCTGAAAACGAAAAGATTCGAACAGAAACACAATTATAGTCTCGATACATAAATTCCCTTCACCTCGCCTATAATCGCAAGATTTTACATCTTATGTTATGTATGAAATACCGTTGATCTGTCTTCCTAATATGATTTACGTGTCATTTTCAGCTTCATTATCAAAGTGATAAATGAAGCGATTTATGGTGAATATTACCTTCCTCACATCACATTTCCTTGCTTGCTCTTTTATAGTTTATACATCGACTTTGATGGCAAAGTGAAGATATTGGGAAAACTTGTTTTCGCTTTTCACTTTGTCTGCATTTCCTTCTAATGTAATTTCTAAATTATGGATTGCTGAAAGTAAAGATAAATCTTTACGTTTTATATAATTAGGACTCAATTAGGAATGAACTAATCATTGTTAATCTGAATAAAAAAAACCGTTCCATTCCCGAATTATCTCTCACTCTCTTAATAAATACATCATCAAGCCTGAGGTATATTAATCATTTCGTTCACTGTTTGCCTATTAAATATTCCAATTTATATTTGTAAAATTCAATGTAACCCATTTTCTACTCGAGATAAGGAAAATTTTAGTTGTTTATAATTCTTCACCTGCTTTTTCCTGATTATAGTCTATTATGCTATAATAGCATTAGATTGTCATTGGAGTTTGGAAAAGCTAAAAAGGCGTTTGTTGTCGGTGTTGTCGACTAGCAAAACGAAGACTCTTGTATATACCCCTTTTCACATAAATGTCAAACCATTTAGGAGAGTTTATGCGGTTAACGGGCGTCTTATCTGTCAAGTCGTTAGACCTATACCACTCCGTATGATGTTTATGAATAACTACAACAGAAAAGTTCGTAACTTTTTTGTTTCAAGGAAATAGGTATTCATTTTCGAGAAATAATTAATCTTTTTTGTATTTTTAGCTTCAACTCATCCGTGTATATATCCCTGGAGAGTTTAATTCGCTGCGAAACAATACAAGTAAAATATGAATGGAAAATAATTTTTCGTTCGCTATTAGATTTAAGGAATATTTTTCATTCGCCTGACAAGCAGGTACATCTTATGAATAATTATTTGATTGATAGCAATAGGCACGTTGAATATTATTCACTTGAATTTTATCCCACAAATTCAAGCTGATAAAATGATAATATTTATGAAAAGGTACATTTACGACTGAAATATTAAATTCCCGACAAAGATATACACTGGGTTATGTAACTCCGTCTCTCTATGTAAGACGACTTACTTATATTTTCGTGTTAAAAAATAAATTCAATCAATTTGCAACACCTGACGAAATAATTAAAATTTTAAGGCGAAGTTTTATAAATTCATTAAGGGTAACCAGAATTTCGGCCAAATTACTAGATGTAGCCGTTTCAAAATAAATGGGAGTGATTTTCATGAAAACTTTAATTTGAACAGAACTGGACTGAAGACCACTTTGTAAATTAATCCCTTAAAAAAATCGAACTATAAAAATCACTGGCGACCAGGGACTATTTTGAGAAATCGATTTCTCTAAAATTTTACAAAGATTCTCAGAATCATAAGATTGTGCAACATTTCATTTCACTAGTAAAATTTACTCTTGAAGTAAAAAGTTGCACAATCTCATGATTCCCCTACTGTAATTTCTCAAACGTTTCAAAAAGTAATCACATTTTTTAAAATTTCTCAAAAATAGTCCCTGTCCATTTTTTGTATGAAGAAATGGAGCCCTTATGGGATTCGCCTATACCAACCGGGGCCAGAAAATTAATTTCAGGAATTAAAACTGTGAGCTGTGAGGAATTAAAACTTCCGAAAATAGGTCATGCACTTCACCCATACGACAAATATACTAATTTTCTCAAATTTTCGATAAATTTCTCGCGCTTATAAATTATGGTTGACAGGGAGGTGCGGGAAAAAACAAGATTTTTCCTAGATTTTTAATGTTTTCTTAGTTTGTTTTACAATTTATAAATTTTTGGGAATAATTGTTGAAAACTTCACTCATGGAGTAGTTGGTATTCGCTTTTATATTGTTTATAAAATTGATTGAACTATAAGTTTTAAGGAACCCCAAATTTCATTATCTCTAGTAAACTGAAAGTTTACAATCTCGTGCTTGTTTATTGGATCTACAGTTTTCGGCCGTTTCGCAATTTTGCCAATGCAAACATTGAAAACAGAGATAATCTTAAAATCAGCTGAATTTTGAGAGCAAATAGTTTTAAAACTACCCGACCGAATAATTACGTGGGCTTTGTATGGATCTTCATTAAAAGCTCGTGATGTTCTAAGGCAATTTTGAAGATACGAAGGAAATATTTCCAAAACAGCATTGAATATATCGCGTTTTTCTGTTTGATTTTTTCAGGTTTCTCAAATCTGATAATGTTTGATTGATATTTACAAGACTTTCCTTTTTTCGGAAAAAGTCCCTAAATTTTTCATGTTCTTGAGTGCGCAATTTGTCAGGAAAATGGATAGTTGGGATGAAATTTGCGGGGTCATCACGCAAGCTTCCAATGTCAAATTTCATTCTATTTCCTAAAACAAGCCAAGTGCTAGGAAATAGGATGAAAGATGTGATTCGGACGATTGGTTCTGAAGATAGGAAAATTTCCTAAAATTTCGTCTAAACGTTGCCCAATCTTATTGAGAGGTGGCTCGTTGGAAAGATCTTGACTTGCCCTACGAAATAGGATAAAATTTAAAGAAATTTTATACTATTGAAGAAGAATATTTGCAAAAAAGCGCTAAAAATGCCAAATTCGACCCAAATTTCAACGAAAAATGGTCAAATCTAACATATGGAGGCTACTTAGAAAGATATTGTTAAGTTTTACCAAACTGCATCAAATTTGAGAAAATTTGTCGTCAACCAAAAAAACTTGAAGAGACTACTAGTAAATAAGCACCAAAATCGCTACAAAAAAATGAGGAACTCAACGAAAATTTTATACAAAAAACCGATTCATTGGAGAGCTCTAGTCAGCTGCATTAAAATTGAAGAAATATAAGGATCACGAACGGTAAGAACTACAGAGTAGCGCCAAAAATAACGATTTTTGACGACGTAATGTAGAATGGTTTGTGGAAAAATATAGTCGTAATGTAGAAAAATTGATAAAATAACTAGACACTCAAGAACATGAACAATTTAAGGACTTTTTGCGAAAAAAAGGAAAGTTTTTACAAATAGATGCTTTGAAGGCCTTGTTAATATCAATCAAACATCATCAGATTTGAGAAACCTGAAAAAACCAAACAGAAAAACGCGACATATTCAATGCTGTCTTGTAAATGTTTCCTTCGTTGCCTTAGAACATCACGAGCTTCTAATGAAGATCCATCCAAAACCAACGTAATTATTCGGTCGGGTAGTTTTAAAAGTATTTGCTCTCAAAATTCAGCTGATTTTAAGATTATCTCTGTTTTCAATGTTTTTTTGCATTGGCAAAACTGAGAAAAGACTGTACAATTTTAGCCGTTTCGCAGCTTTGCCAATAAAAAAGCACGAGACTGTAAACTTTCACTTTACTAGAGATAATGAAATTAGGGGTTCCTTACAACTTATAGTTCAATAAATTTTATAAACAATATAAAAGCGAATGCCAACTACTCCATGAATGAAGTTTTCAACACTTATTCCCAAAAATTTATAAATTGTAAAACAAACTTAGAAAACATTAAAAATTTAGGAAAAATCTCGTTTTTCATTAATTTCCCGCACCTCCCAGTCGTAAAATTTATGTTAAAATGATATTCTAGTGATGTTTAGCTGATGGACTTATGACATATGGGGTGCAAACAAGTGATATATTTCAAACATTTAGAGTTTGGGTTGGAGACATATAGAAAAAAAACATATAACTTATGCGTATAAAAATTTGTTTGTAAAAACTCGATTTTCGATATTTCTGACACTTTTTGGTGATTTTGATGAAATTTTTTATGCGCTTAAGTTATGGCTAATTCCATAGTACATTTAACCGAATGTACACCTATGTATACTTCTATGTATACTACAAAAAGAGTGGCATATAAAATGTTACGTGGGGCACATTTACATTTTCAAGTGTACACTGAGTATACATTTCTAATTACGTGAGTATACATATACACCAAAATAAGTGTAACATGGGGCACGATGGAATTGGCCTTATATATGTTTGTATCGCATACGCGCGTCGTTCAGATGTCAAACTACATCGACTAGGGAGTGTAATACGAAATTTCTCTTCTGTTCTATGTTGTCGTCCCGTCACGACTGCTCGACTGCTTCGCGACAAGTGTGTAACATTTATTATACACCGCAGTGTGCGTCTTGGGAGATAAATCATACATTCAGAGACGAGAGCCGAAAAAAAATTGGCGACGACGTCTAGCCGAAGAAAAAGACTGTCGTCCGGCGGGCGGTAAGATCGCCTAAACTGTCGAAAAAATACCGCCGCCAAATTTTAAAATATTGTTTGATCTATGACTGGAGCTGTGAAAAACATTTCCTTACTAGGAAAATGCGAGATGTCGCTAAAAAAGGGTTTGAAGTGAGCAGTGCAAGAGATATTTAAAACATTATTTAGTTGAGGGGTAAACGACTCCCAAAATTCGTGTGACAGGATTTTTTAAAACCGAAGATTTTTTAAATTTTTTTTTTTTTTATTAAGTTTCTTTAAACTTTACATCAAATTGAGCTTATTTGACTAATTTCTTTGAAATATTTGCAATATAAGAGATTTTTTAAAAAGAAAGTCTTAGTGATTTTCTAAAGATTTTTTTTAGCTTGTGCCACGATTTTCCGGAGTCGTTTACCCCTCGTATTTGGTTTACCGAGAGGAGAAAATAGCTCGAGGGGGAATTTCCTATTTCTCACATAAGCAAACACAACGATTTTCATGCATTCGAAGCGTGAATAACTGTTTCTGTCCACGAAACAAACATATCAATCACGCCATTTTCATATCAAGAACAAAGTGACGTTGCGATTTCAAGGCTGATGAAGATAGTTGTTTCATTTGACGGTAGCTTTGACGAAGATTTTAATTTCTTTAAGATGAAAATATGAAAAGTTGAGTTGCAGAAAAATATTAGGAAATATTTTACAATGACTTCTAAACGGGCAAACCCTAGTCACTGGCGGTGGCGGCTAACGCCGGTTAGCCGTAGTTAGCTGACCAAAAACGTCTCCGGCGGTCTCAGTAAAACTCAGTAAAATTCAACTGATTTTCAAAAACTTTTTTTTCACTGAAAGATAATCAAAATATCTTTTATGGTATTGAATCTGGGCACTGTTGGCCCAAGGGCCGCCGAGTTAGGACCGTTTAAGTGATTTTTGGTCTCGAGTAAATCTTTTCCGATTTTCAAAATTTTTTTTTGTTTGAAAGATCTGGGCAAGGCCGACAATTTATGGAAGAAACTTTTTTAAATTGGAGTCCTTGGACGTAGATAGGGTACTAAAAATGAGTCTCTGCTAGAGCTCTATGTGTTTTTTGTACAACATTCGAGTAAATCTTTTCCGATTTTCATAAATTATTTTTTGTTTGAAAGATCTGGGCATGGCCGACAATTTATGGAAGGCAAGGCATAATTGTTTTTTTGTACTATTTGTAGAAGAAACTTTTTTGAGATTGGACCCAAGGATATAGTTAGGGCACTAAAAACGAGTCTCTGCTAGCGCTCTACATGTTTTTTGTACTTAACTCGAGTAAATCTCTTCCGATTTTCAATTTTTTTTTTCGAAAGGTCTAGGACTGTCTTTCGTTTTATGGCAGAAATTTTTTTGATTAGAAACCCTTGGACTCAGTCAGTACCCTAAAACTGAGTTTCTACAAGGGCCAACTTACTAAATCCCAACTTATTTCGCTGATTCTTTTCCTATTTCCTATCTTCTTTTCCTATCGAGTAACGAACTATATTCAAAAACAAATTTGGGTCCGGTGGCTGTGCTTAGGGCCTCAGGTCTGTTCTAAGGTTGTCGCTAGCTAAAAAAGATTTTTTTGCTATGTTGCAGAGAGCAAATTGAGGGAAACATTTTGTATATGGTAGTATGTGTCCGAGGCATTTCCTTATTGCCCTAGGTCGGTCCTAAGGTCTGCCCTAGACAAAAAAATGGTTTTTCACTATGTTGTAGAGAAAATGGAGGGAAATTTTTTTGTCTATGTAAGAAGCATTCGTCCGAGGCCTCTCCTAAAGACCCTAGGTCGGTCTTAAGGTCGGCCCTAGAGATGAACATTTTTGTCAATTTACACCGTTTCTTCGGACGGGTTTTTCAATATTACCCTATGAGTAATTTCCAATACAACTTAATGTGGACGTAATTTCAAACACTTAAGAGTTAAGGCAATATTTCGTAACATCAACTCTGTTTTCCACATATATTCTGATACGTACGGGTCCCTTCATATGTTTTCATTATCTTTCAGGGATTGAGTTTTACTCGAGTTATCGTGTTGACGGACGGACGGACGGACGGACGGACATTTTTTATTGCTGATTCGTCATTTGAGGACCATGATCGATGCTCCCCCTACTCCCGGGTCGAAATTCGACTGGTTAGAAACGTCGTGGTAACGCAGTAGACCCCTATTCGAAGATTCTCGTGCTTCGTACGAGTCTAAAAGTCAATTGACATGAAGACCACAAGTGTATTTTTGACGCCAAAATTCGTATTGATCTGCTATATTAGATTAGATATACATATGCCGACTGTAATTTTAGGGGAAGTCTCGAGCTATAAACTGCTCCTTTTGAGCCACTGAAATGATCTGGAGAGTGTTCACTTTTTCAAACTATGTGGCAATGCACTTTCATATGGGGAACAAACAATAGTTATTTCGATTATAAGGGATGAAAAGTAAAAAGTTCAACCGTGTGCCAAGTTTGCAGCCCGTGCAATGTTCATGGAAAATTTCCTAATGGAACAAATAAAAAATAATTTCGACATTTACTTTGAGTATGTCTTTCAAAAAGTCATCGACCTTTACGTTTTCAATATTTGCCACCTAAAAGCTCACATTAAAGCAGTATCTTAAATGAAAGCACTTGAGAAATGTGTAATCTCTGCGAAGAAGTATTGAAAGAGATATTGAAAGAATATTTCATTCACCCGGCAAAGAAACAACCGTCACAATCGAAAGAAGTTTGTCGTCCTCGAAACGATTTTACTTTAAAAGCGAAAACTCAATGTGTATGCCAACCAGAAAGAAAATAATTTTGCACTGAAAATTTTCTTTTTTTTGAAAATTCTTAGTGAAACCGAGTGAAATCATTGGAAATTCAGGGAAATTCAAAGAAGCTCAGAGAAATTCTTAAAATTTGCTAAATGCTATAAATATAAATTAAAGCATTTGAAACATTTCACAAATTCTAAAAGAATTTCATCCGAAGTAAAATAAATTTGGAGAATTTTTTTTCTGTAACGTAATATTGTTTGAGAAATGTTCTTTGGGATAGTCTTTCGGATATCGGAGAAAGCCTTCAATATTTCGAAGACCTCGGAACAGATAGTTTCAAAATTTTTTGTGTTAATTCTTCCAATGAATTGGAATTCTTCCAAAGTAATGATCACTTGTCGTCCACTTTCAGTTACTTTAACGCATTTCAGGGAATCGAATTTTGTCTTTCTGTCTGTTCTTTATCTATCCTGATCCTGATTCCATTATGAAATTACTGGCATTTTGGATTTCATGAGCTCATTGAACAGACAATAAATAAAAATACAAATTTGAGTTTAAGCGACAGACATGTCTGCACACCTCATTGGATTTTGCATGAAATTTAACCCCTGCAAGTTCGTACAAATGAAAATAATAAAATTCTATGGAATTCAGACGTATAATTTATACGAAGTAATTTAGTCGGAATGTATTTGAATTTTGGTTGAACGTCGTTGTCACTTCATTTCACTTGAGCATGTAATAAGACAGATGATTTGAAAAATGTTAAAATTTTTCAATCGAGTTACACTGGGTAGAAGGGGTAGATAACAAAATGAACAAAATATTCATCGTTTCGTCACTCGAATTTCGGATTTTCCATGTTGCCGAATCCTATAACAGTTCAAAAATGATACGAAAATCGGAGTACACAGTGCAGTGTGACATTTCTTTCAAAATGGCGGCATGTGTCAAAATCGGGCACTACGCCAAATTTATCAAATAAGGCAAAAGTGGATAAGGATGTTGAATCTATTATGAGCTACAAGCAACGCTACAGTAAATTTTGTTTTAATTTGTACCGATTTTGCCTTATTTGGTAAATTTGGCGTAGTGCCCGACAAACGCCTCCATTTTGAAAGAAATGTCACACTCACTGTGAGTAGGAGATAGTGACGTACCCACTCAGTGATTGAAAATTCAGATATTTGTAAAGAATCCTCTGGTTATAGAAACTTATGAACATTTGGTAACTCAACCGATTCACCGTAAATTCTAGAGAAATAAATTGCTTGTGTCAAATTTCGTAATTCTATTGAAAGATGTGTAACGTTTGGCGAAAGATGTGCAAACATGTTACAAAAGGTGTGGAAATCATTCAATTTGAAGAAATATGTGCATTCAATGAACTTGAATGGTATAATTAGCTAAGAAGCTTTTCGCAAGACGGAAATTTTCTTTTCCCTTTTTTTTCATCTGTTCACCAGTCGTGTTTTTACCTAAATAATATTTCGTAGCGAACACATCTAAGAAAATTATGTACATTTTACTGGCCTGAGCAAGGCTGACTCTTTATTCATAGCTACAATCCGCAACGTCTTTATTGTTCAATAAAATATTGTCAGAAATGTCAAAACTACAAGTGAAACTTCACGTTCAATAGACGTTTATATGTAGGTTTTTCATAGTGAAAACTGAAAACAATGGAAACGCCTAAAGTCAGTTGAATGAAATGAAAAACCATTCGCGTACTTCAACCCCTCAAAACACAAAATTTGACATTTTATCGACGTTTTGTAGGATGAAGGACACGTTCAAATGATAGGTAAAGACATGTTCCCAAAGAATACATTGTCTGCACCAGGTATTGGGTGAGTTTGTAAATTCAAGTACTTGTTATTGTCTTTCGCGTGTGATAGAGTAAAATAGAAGGGGTGGTTCATCATTTGGCGATTTGGACATAAAGACCACACACCACCCGATCCATAATCCTTGAATTGTGTTGGACCGAATACCTATTGAGACATGACCTATGAATCATGGAAATCTACCATAATCCGCTCTTACACTTATTAAGCAATAGATAGATAGATGAAGGTGTGAGGGGGTCCAGCCTATGACGGTGAGATGTTTATTGAGCCCACAGTGTCCTGTGAGTACTTCAACCACTCTCTTCATATTTGGCCTATCGAGGTTCAGCAAGCCGTTACTAAATTCTCTGGATGGGGTTTTACAAAAAAATTTTGTGTGCCGCCCCCTTCATAGTTGTTCCAAATAATGTGGTGCTGGCCTTTAAGCCATTCCCTAATAACGCACTTTCTCACGGATTTAGAGATGCCGCAGAAGGTTTCTGGCCAAACCGGGCTGGCGTTAGTTTCCTCCAGTCTCTATTTCCCTATACCCAGGTCAACTCGAGGCCACCAGACTAGACATCCGTGACAAAGCGTCGGCAGTACTACTGCCGTGTAAATCCACCATATAGCTCTTGGAGATAATCCCCAAGTTCTACCGAAGGCATTTCTACACATCCAGAAGATGCCGATGGCTTTGTTCAGGTTATCGTCCAGATGCACTATCTATGTCATTCTATGGTCAAAGATGACCCCTAGGTACTTAACCGTCACTCCCAAGTTGATATCCTCTCCAAAGAGTCTGAAACTTAGCCGATGGAGAAGTAATCTATACCTTCCTTTAGCGGTGCTGCAAAAATACCATCTGGTCCTGCTGATCTGAAAGAGTGGAACTTGTGGATGGTAAATTTTACTCTGCCTCTCTTCGTCAACCTCTCTGCAAACTTCCAGTCTCTCCTGGATGGTATTCTATTCTCTAGATCTGCACTGCCAGGTTCAGTATTGCCCTGAGTGCTACCTGGGAAATGAGTTTCTACAAGATATTTCTCTGCCATTAACACTTTTACAGCGGAGTCCTTTGCTAGAATCTTGTGGACACGCGCGTAAGCGGTAGGAATAGAGTTAGCTTCCTCAAAGAATTTAGCTTTGCACTTCTCTTTGAGTTCCACCAGGGATTTTTTGGTCCTTAAGGAGAGCTTTATATACAGTTTGTTTTTCATCCTGATTTGCCCCATTACCTGCTCGATTCCATGCCTTCCTGAGCTCTTTCTTTTTCCTCTCTAGAACTTTACTCCAAATTTGGCTCCTGTAGAGCGGCTTAGGAGAAGTTAGCGGGCAAGCCGAATGAAAAGCTCTTAGCATTGCCGATGTCAACTTTTAGTTCGCTTCTTCACGCCTTGCACTGTCATGTAGCGTTCGTAGAAGATCTTATCGTCGACCTCACTTCTTAGGGAGTTTCTGTATACGTCCCTGTTCGTTTTTCTCGGGTTCCTATACGTTTCTCTACTCGGAAACGTCCCTCTGAGGCGGAACTTAATCAGTCTATGGTCTGAATAGGTTACCTCATCAGCAACTTCCCACGAGTGAATCCAGTCCGTCCGGTTACAGGATGCCAAAGTTACATCTAGACGCTCCCGGCCGCGTTAACGAAAGTGGGTTTCCTGCCTTTATTCATAATCAATAGATCTGTGGTCGCCAGGTAGCTGATTAACTCTTCCCCCCTTCTATTGGTATTATTACTACCCCAGATTGCATGGTGAGCGTTTGCGTCAGCTCCTGAAATAACTGAGATGTCTTCAGCCTTACTATAGTCTAACACCTTAGACAGATGGGGGCCTGGGGAAGCCACCTCGCAGGGCATGTAGTCTGAGACAACAAGGAAGTCTCCACCTGCTTCGGCTTCCCTTGCGACTCTTACCACTACAGTGTCATCATTTGTGAATTGGTTAAGTATTATCGCGTTCAAATCAATTGATACGTGGATTGCCGCTCTTGGTCTGGTTCCGTTTCTACAATAGAAGAGACGGTTATTTAGCTGGCCGAAGCCGCGAATTTTATTTCCTCTAACCCAAGGTTCTTGGATTAGGTATATATATGTTTGCTCCATCTTTAGTCCATGACAGAAGCTGTACGTGGCCTTTTTACAATGGAGCAGGTTAATCTGCGCTGGCATCTTTATTCATAGCTACAATCCACAACGTCTTTATTAGTCAATAAAATGTTGTCAGAAATGTCAAAACTACAAGTAAAACTTCACGTTCAATAGACGTTTATATGAAGGTGAAGGTTTTTCATAGTGAAAACTGAAAACAATGGAAACGCCTAAAGTCAGTTGAATGAAATGAAAAACCATTCGCGTACTCCAACCCCTCAAAACACAATATTTTACATTTTATCGACGTTTTGTAGGATGAAGGACACGTTCGAAGGATAGGTAATAACATGTTCTCAAAGAGGACCTTGTCTGCACCGGGTATTGGGTGGGTTTGTAAATTCAACTACTTGTTATTGTCTTTCGCGTATGATAGAGTCAAATAGAAGGGGTGGTTAGGTGGGGGATTAGGACATAAAGACCACACACCACCCGATCCATAATCCTTGAATTCTGTTGGACCGAATACCTATTGAGCCATGACTTATGAATCATGGAAATCTACCATAATCCGTTCTTACGCTTATTAAGCAATACGTTCTCTTTAATCAAAAGCCATTCACCGGAAACGAATAGCTTGAATAATAGCGATATTATCGATATAGAATTTTGAATAGCGGTATAAAGTTTTTTTTTCATCTTCATATTCGAATTTACGATTAGCAACCCAGGAGAACTTACCACCCTCTCTAAAGTCTCATTGTTTTAAGATAAACAATTACACATTGTCCAAAATTACCACCACACAAAGAGAATCGATAGAAAGTTTTCGAAATACTGAAGTAATGTCGATAAGGAATATCAAACATTACCCCGTCTTTAAATCTTTTTATCTTCAGCAAACACCCCAAAACTATTAGCGTCTGGGCCGAATAACCTCAATTTCTTAAACAATGATGTTTACGCTAATGTATTGCTTTTATGAATATCATGACACATTTTGGTTAAAACAAATTGATACAAGAACGCACATTATTTACGCCCAATGGATTAGATAATAATTTATAGGGACGGGCACATCAATATTATTATATTTATACTCATTGGTGCTAAACTGCTAAAGTACTAAGGCATCCATTTTGAACGAAAATTCGACACGACAACAGCATAATGTTTATCATGTTTCCATTGGAAAAACAAAAGACGCTCAAGTTGAATTGGGCAATACTTAGATATACATTTGGTCTTTGGATATTTTCACCATTTTCACTTTATTATTACATTTTATTGTTTTAATACGTAGGAAATGTCGTAGTGAATGAAATAAATGTGGAAAAATAGGAAATTGGTATGGAATGAAGACAATGTTTTGATAAAAAATGAAAAATGCGTTGATTGACAGCCGTGGAGGGAGGATGGATTACGGAGATATTTAATTCAACGATGATTGATATTTGTTTTATGTAAAGTAGAAGAAAATTAGTACATCGTCGTCATGTTTGGGACTTACTTCAGTAAGTTTATGACACAATCCACCAGCGTAAAAACAGTATCATTCTTTCAGTTCCATTTTTAGACCCGTGCGAAGATGGACATATTTGGGCCGGGGGCTACTGACATGAGCTAAGGCAGTCTAGTTGTTTTTCTGTTTTGTGTCTGTTCAGTCCTGAAAGGGACACATTCAAGTGGATTAAAATGAGGAAGTTACTCGTACTAGTTTGGACCATGATTTTGTAATTTCTTAAGGAAATGTAGCTCATCGTTCAATAAGTCCCGAGACTAACCAATAAAACAAAAAAATTTCGACCAAAATCTATTTGATCCTTGAAATTTGGTCTATTTGATGATGATTTGTCAATTTCAAGAAATCTCTAACTCTTTGTCTCTCCTAAAAATTCCTAATTCAAAAAAATCTATCAAAAATTGCTATTTTTCGCTCTTTTGATCATACGTGGTCACCTCTATCCAAAACCAATAGACTAAAATATCTCTTACGGAACCGGTTGTGTGAATTTGGTACATGGAAAGGCCATCTGTACACGATTTCATAGACTTTTAGCATAAAATCACGATTTTTGGAGACATGAATTTCGTCAAAGTTTTGCGAATCGAGCCACCCCTTATGTGATGGGGTATATCGTGTCCCAGTTTGCTTTTCAAATATGTCTCAAAGTTTATTATACACCTCGTTGCAGAAGTGATTTTTGTAGCACACGTCCTAATTTTCCTTACTCGCTACACTCGTAAAGAAAACTTAAAACTGGTGCTTAAAAAATCGACTTTGTGCAACTTGTACTTGCAATCAATAGCACTTCTTTAGTCATATGTATGAGCGAGAATTGTACCATTAAATTTTTATTTCAAAAAACTGCTTTGTTCATATTTAAATATCATTACTCGTTGTCCCACCCAAAACTTGTCATTACATGTATATGTGCACCCCACGGAAATTATTCATTACATATCATTCATTACATGCTATTCATTACATGTAGTCTCCACCGGACATTACATGTATATCTGCATGTAATGACGCGTTTTCGGCTGAGACACCGAGTAAAACAGCATACAGTGGGGGATGCTTAATAAGTCATCCAATCTGGATAATTTCGTGACACACGCAAACTCATTCGTGTATTTTTAAGCAACTCGCTTTAAAAATTGTATTTTGACTCTTGTAGTTGTACACCTCTCCTTCGGCTCGGGATACAAACTCTACAGTTTTCAAAGCTTTTTGCTTAAAAACACCCTTTTGAGTGTGGCTCATTTCACAAAATTAATCCCTCATGTAATTACTTATTTCCGCATCCCCCACTGTAATCTACTATTATATCCTCAGCCGCTGTCCGGGAATATTTACATTTCCGGACAGTTACGTACCATTTCAGGACAGTTTCGCAAGTACTGCAAAGCGACTATCAGAAATGACAAATTTTCGAAACCAAAAACGACCAAGAAAATTCAACGTATCGGTCGCGTACATGACAACATATTTTTAGTGATTTTTTTTCATCTGGTTCAGTTTTTTTCTTGTTATCGGGTTTTCGAAAACTGAATCGGGTCGGGTTCGGGTCGGGTTTCAGTTTTTTCGGGCTACCGGGTTATCGAGTTTTTGAAAAAGAGTCGGGTCGGGTCGGGTTTCAATTTTTTCGGATTACCGGCTAATCAGGTTTTTGAAAAGTGAATCGGGTCGGGTCGATTTTCAGATTTTTTGGGCTACCGGGTTATCGGGTTTTTGAAAATAGAGTAGGGTCGGGTTTCAAAAAAAGGCCGACCCGCTCACCTCTACCTGGGAGTAGGAGGGAGCACCGATCATGGTCGTTGGTAACGAATCAGCAATAAAAAAGTGTCCGTCCGTCTGTCTGCCTGCCACTAAAGGTAATCGAAAAATCTTTTTCGGGATTGAATCAGGGCGCTGTCGTACCAAAGGCCGCTGAGCTAGGGTCGTTTCAATGGTTTTTGTTTTTTTGTACATAACTCGAGTAAATCTTTTCTGATTTTTTTTTTGTTAAAAAGGTCAGGGTATGCCTGACAATTTATGGAAGAGACTTTTTAATTTTGAGCTTTTGGACTCAGCCATATCAGAGATATAAGATAATCGCCAAATTGATTACGGGATTGAATTTGGGCAAATTCGGTAGAAAACTTTCGAAGTTATGGTCGAAAAAGTGGTCAAAAACGTGGTTTTTTGAAGGTTTGTGGAGCTTTTTCACTTATATCTCTGGGCCATTCATAAATTACGTAACGCTCTAGGGGGGTCCTGTCTAGCGTGACAGTTTGTGACAGGGGAGGGGGGCCTCTGCACATGTGTTACGTAACGCAAAATTTTTGAAAAAGCTTACAAATACTCGAAAGCTGTTGGGTCCATTGAAAGCTTCACCGAGCTCTTCGCAGTGTCTCCTTTTGCATATGAGAGTAGTAGTATTATAGACCGAAGCTAGTTTTCAATCCTATCAAGCAATAGTGTGACAATTTTCATGTAAATTTTATGTAAATTTGATGTAACTATATTCGATGAATTTTCAACTTCATATTTCGAAGATATATGTGTGAAGAAATATGAAAACGACTTTTACGACTTAAGCCAGCGCCAGTAGAAAAACGCATTTAAAAAATTTTCTTCTACAAAATGACTAACTTGACGAGCCAGATCGTAGCACTGGCCTCAAGCGTAGATACACTCTCGAAAAACTTCATATTTTATGGATTTTTTAAATGTACTGAGGATCGGATTTCATGTATTTTGTGTTTTGACTCATGCAACGAGAGTTATCTGTCTGTACGTTAGTCACACACACTACGCATTCGTTGAAGAGGTACTTGTACCACGGTAGACATCAAGTAATCGAAAAGCCTTTCTCGTTTTCATATTTTTCGAATTTTCTCACGTTTGCAGGTGTTACGTTTTCAGGTATTTCGGTTCGCGTAAAAAGTTTTTTCGGTTTTTTCTTCAGATATAGAGTAGAGAAACTGAGAAAAATCTTAGTTGGATGAGCCTCTTTAGAATGAAGAAAGAACACATGCCAATTTTTGCGTTACGTAATTTAGGAACAGCCCCTCTGCGAAATTAGAACGGAAATCGCTCTTCAAGATTTTGAATGAAAGATGTGGACATCAAAAATTCAAGAAAATTAAATTAGTGAAAATCTGTTGAGTGGTTTTGGCTGAAGAGTCTTCAGTGTGGGCCAAACTCACGCTACGCGACCACTTACGATATTTGGTGATTTTTCGTGAATATTTCTTTAATTATGAGGTTCTTTTGTGCGTTTTTGCAGAGAAAATAGATGCAAACATTTTTGTTCACGGCACTATGGGTCAGGGGTCTATCCTAAGTGCTCTAGGTCGGTTCTAAGATCGGCCCTAGTGCATTTTTTTTTAAATTTTGAGATTTTTTTGAGGCTTTAAAGAGGTTTTTGCGCTGTTTCTTCGGACGGGTTTTTCAATATTGCCCTTTCGGCAATTAGTGTAGGGAAATTAAAAAAATGTATATGGAAGAGCTTGCAAAAATCAGGAAAAAAGCAAACTGAGCGGGATTCGGTAGGCCTTAGGTACCTGAATGACGTCCAAAAAGTCCCCCTGGATATTTTGCGAGTGACTCGAGAAAATCGGAAAAACCCGAAAAAAGTGAGGTTAAGTGTAACTTTTTTTTCGATGTTCAACGAAATTTTTATTTTTTCACAAAAATGTATTTATCCCTTATTCTACACATCCCAACGTTTTCAACGATGTATCAAAATAAAATTTTTGATGTTAGTGACTTAAAAACATCTTTGGACTATACTGAACATTTCCTAAGAAATATGTTATAACTTTCCACCTCATACGAAAATTTTCCTGGAATGTTGAAAATTCCGTGCACGTTGAAAAATGTCAACGAGACTAAAATTTATATGCAAAATATTCGATACTTTTATTAAACAAATTCGTTTTAAATTAATTATTAATTCAGCAAAATTGTTTCTCGTTGTCTGATTGATGTCAGGGTGACCAAAAAATTGACTGAATTTGGCTATGGTTGCGCCACCATCACTTTTTCAGTGAAAATTTGATTTTTTTTCGTAAAGTATCAAGGAGATCGGGTCGGTGTGAAGAACAAAGCTGTTTGTTTTTGTCTAGTGGATGAGGTGATGCCCAAAAATGCGGTCCCTATTGGCTGTTGTGGCATCACCAGCACTGCGAATATTTCTTCATGGAAAATGACTGTTACCTTCCCGTTTGTGTGTCCGTTTCTGGAGCTTAAACTCCATCCCCTCTCTCTTCTATGGTTTTCGAGCCATCTGTAATTCTTACAAGGTTGTTCTTACTGGCTAGCCATCTAACTAGTCTAGCATACTTGCGAGAATCACCTCAAAGCATCTGATGAAATCCGGCTTCAAATTTATCTGGAATTTGTGGGTTATTATGTTTCCATAAAAATAGGCCCTGAACTGGACCCATATAAGTTAAGAAGACTTAGAATAGCAAATCCACAATGTGTAGACACAAGTGTAGACAAGCTTCTAAAATAAAGTATATTCAAATAAATAACTTAAAAGCGGTAAATCATTCACGTTTTTGTTCGCTTTGAGAAACAAAATGTAAACATAAGAGTTTCTTTAACATGGCTTTTGTAATGATGTAGCGAAACACAAAGGCATGTGTACCGATATTTGCACTTTATGTCATTAATTTTACATGACTTAAGGTAAAAGGATTATCACTCAACACAGTACAGTTGTTGCTAAATTTGAAGTTTCATTCAACTTTTCACTATCTGCTACATATTTGCAACATAAGTAATACTTGGTTCTTGTCTGCCTCCACTCATTGTTAATATGCAGATGCACAATTCAAAGAGATGCACAGCAACATTTTGATTTCTTGCTAATGAATACAAAACGAATAGGAAGACTTTTCACAAAATGAAAAGCACTCCTTCAATTTCTAAAAAGAAGACGAGAAATTTGTTTTGAATAATCGTGTTGATGCGAGGCAAAGCCAACGAATTCAAATAAATTACAATCAATCAAAGCGACTCAGTGCTTAATTGAGTTGTTTATCGTTTCCGATGAATAAGAAAGAATTGAGACATTAGATCCATTGAAAAATGATGTATAATTGATGTCTAAGTGTTGACTAAGTTTTCATAATGTTGTACAAGTAATGTAGTACTGATGAATGATTGACGAAAAATATTCGTTATAATGAATCTCAAGAATTTTCCGACCACGATAAATAAACCATTGAAATGGGTATGGGAAAGTAGCGATAAGTTAATGACAAAACATTAAGTAAACATATATAGACGTTTTGCTTGAGGCACATCACATCACAGGGGTCTCGCTGAGGAAACCTCCCAATAATCTCACTGAGGAGATCACCCAGAGATTTCGCTGGAGAGACTTCCTAGAGGTTTCGCTAGGGAGACCATCCAGAGGTCTCGCTGGAGAAACTTCCTGAGGGTTGCGTCAGAGAGTCGGACAGACGGACAGGAAGGTTGAAAACATAAAGTAGCTATCGCTATCTCGTGGGACTTTTCTAAAAAATTAACAGTTACGAATATTTCGTGTTTTCCTACCTATATCGGAAGTGTTTCCAAATTTAAAATTTATGTTTTCTACGAACTACGATTCCGCGTTCTCACCTATAACTTGGTCACATCTTATTGATGTGGACACTCCCTTGACCTTGATTATTAATGCTTATCATACATGATGTAAGCGAATTGAAAATACAATTAGCAAATTCATAATTCAGACATAAAATTCTCAACCAACTAGTTAGTAGCTGAAGTGCTCACACAAACCAAAAAGCAAAAAAATTTAATATTCAACTCTACATTAATTTATGAAGTCAGGTGCATTCGCTTTTTAATAATTTAGACACCAAATTGAAGGGTAGTCGAACATCGTTTATAGTGACTTTTATTTGAGATGAAATCGAAAGCCTTACTGTGTTCAAAACAAAAATTTCTTCCGATGCCTGTAACATTAGCCAACAAAGTTTTTGTACCTGCTCTTTTTTAAAAAGTCATTTTTCTATGCAGTTTAGCTCTGGAACCCCTAAAATTTTTTGAACTTGGTATGGGTGCAATTTGGTCTCCTTATTAAATCATTCCCTTGTAATGTAAAGGGTTTTCCTAGGGAGAGAACGGCCACATTACCTCCTTAGTAAAGTAAAGTCCTGATCCGGTTTCATCATATGACGAAGCATTCATAATTGTGATTATAAGCTTAAATTTGTGAAACAAAAAAGATTTTATTTATATTAGTTACGCAGTCCGCAAGTCCACTTAGAAAATTATTGATATCGGTAGAGGGAATGTTTACGTCTTATCAGCTGACAACTTTTTGAGGCTTGTTGACAGCTTTCGAAGGCTTACTGACAACTTTCGGAAATTGTCTGACAATTTGTGATAATTTTCTGAGACTGACTGACACTTACTGACAACTTTCAAACACTTGCTGACAAGTTTTCGAGACTTTCTGACACTTGCTGACAACTTTCTGACACTTGCTGACAACTTTCTGACACTTAAAGAAAACATTCTCGGACCTTCTGAAACTTGCTAACAACTTTATGAGACTGTCTGACATTTGCTGACAACTTTTTAACACTTGCTGACAACTTTCTAAGACTTTCTGACAACTTTTTGACAGTTGCTGATAACTTTCTGACAATGTCTGACACTTGTTGATAGCTTTCTCAGAATTTCTGACACTTTCCCGAAGAAACCAACTGTCTAGCTATTCTAATTCAGAAGATAGCAAAAAAATCCAAAATGGCGTCACTTTGATAGCTGGCATCCATTTTCTTAGGATCACAAAAGATTCTCCTTACCACAATCTATGACTTTTCGGAAGAAACCAACTGTCTAGCTGTTTTAATTCAGACGGTAGCAAAAAATCCAAGATGGCGTCATTTTGACATCTGGAAGCCATTTTCTTAGGATTCCAAAAAATTTTGCTTACCAATTTCTATAAATTTACCGGAGAAACCAACCGTCTAGGTACTCTAACTTAGAAAATAGCAAAAAATTCAAGATGACGTCACTTTAACAGCCAACAGTCGTTTTCTTAAGATGTTGTCGTACACACACAAATCAAATATTCATTGAAATCAAATCAAATTACATTGTACCATTGTACATACCACAATGTTAAAAATTCTCCTGACCAAACCCTTTCTCTCTAGAAGAAACCAACTCTCTTTATGAGCCTGGGCTGCGACGTATTTTTTTTAAATGATTTAGAAGGGCAGGGGACAGGAGGAAAAAACTCAAAAGTTTGTGTATATTGTAACTTGTCCCAAATGTTTTTATATGGCATTTTTTGAGTTTGTGGACTTCTTTTTTGGGGTGTGGGGACTGCGTCACGCCCTCCGCTACTGCTGCGGGCATGATCAGAGGACTCTACACACAAAAATGCCTAAATTTCGACTTGGTACAAACGTCGTGATGTTCAAAATAATATAATTACATCACCGTACAATTACTTTCATTTATTTTTAAAGTTTTATTCAATATCCACATATTTCTTAGAATTCCATTGTTCGATCAATGGAATTTTATTACCTGCGAATAAACCCACAAAAATAAATGATAAAGATTGTAACTACGACTCGGATTGGTATCTAAAGACACACGGACGCGGACACACGGACAAAATCGACCCTAATTCGGCCGTAAGACCCTGACTAACGTCAAGTGAATTTCGTAGGCATTATAAATATGCTAAAATTTCACTTATCACAAACGAATTATCAAAAACTGTGAACAATGTTTGTTTCAAAGGGAAAATTTATTATGAATGCAGCAGTAGTTTTTAATGTATGCCAAGCGTATAATTCTTAATTATTTCTGTTTGAGCGAAATGAATTCATTCTGGTTATGGGTCGTTCACTAAGTGCACAAAGATGCCACGTATTTTTGCGAAGGGGAGGGGTTGAAATAGGTATAGTATACTTTGTATGCTTTTGAAGATTAATAGTAGATTACATTGGACCCTGCGAAAGTAATTTATTATATGATGAAACAATTTTGTGATAAGAGGCAAACTCACAATTTTTTTTGAGCAACAATCTTCGGAAATTGATGTTTTGACAAATGCAGAGTCAATGTAACAGTTTGCAGAGGGAGTTGCTCAAAATAAACGATTGAGTTTACGAGTTCACAGAATTGTTTCCGAAGTTATGAGTTATGTAGCAGGGTCCATGCGAAAGTAGAATTTTACATAAAATTTTACGAAAAATGGACCGAGAATGTCATATTGCTATATAATGCTCAACTCGTGGTAGGTAATAAACCATTTTCGGCGGGTGAAATTGGCGGCTCTCGACTCAGCTGCGTAGGGTAATTTTTGGAACGCCTTCATGCTATTTCGGGAAAATTCTGTGTCACAAAAGAAATCATTTTGCAGATTTTCCAGAGTTGTTTCTCACTCGTGTGACTGTCAGTAAGTAAAAGTTTATATTTATTTTGTGACGAGCTTAATCCCAAATATATCAATTTAGTTCCCAACAGTTTGCTCTACTAGCGAGAGTTTTTTTTTTAGATAGAAAGAACAGCTAACACTGCGAAAAACTTATAAAACAAAGTTGAAAGGAATGACTGGATTATTAAAGGGTTTCAATGTACAATTTTTTCAACGAAAACCGACTAACATGGTAACGACCTATATAAACAGCATAACGTATTCATTTCGCATATCTTCTATTGCATCTAAAATTGTTTCAAGCTTTTTCGCTTGGTTGGAGGAAATCTCTCCTTGAATACCAATGTATCAATGTAGACAATTTTAATTTTATTTTCTTTGTTTTGCATATCTCGCCGTACAATCTGGAAAAAAACATTCTTCTTTTAATTTTTTTTTCTTGTCGAACTAAATTCCTTGTTTGTTTACTTGTGTAATTTTCGATTAAGAAAACCGAAAAAGCGACACACGATGATTTTAGGTTGAATATTTAAATTGCTATAAATCGGTGGGATGGCAAAAAATATGGCGAAAATGCATGTAAAACGTTAAGCGTAATTTGACAATTTTCGTAATTGAATTTTCGAAAGAACAAGTTTTATGTTTACGAGAGCAAGCGCTTGACGAGTCTTTTCAGATATTTTTATTTTATAAAAAATTCAATTTTTCTTAACTTAACTTAACTTAACTTCATAAGCGAAACCGAATAATTCAGTTTCAGTCTAAGTTTCGATTGAAAATTACTTGAAATACTGTGTGAAGATAATGAATTAAAACTATCTCTAACTAACTAATATTCGAGCCGACAATGCCTAGCCGCTCATAGTTCTGTTTGTTTCATTAAGGAATCTCATTGTTCTTTGTAAATTTTCCTTTCGATCGAATCACGTACCTCCCATAATTCCATTATTTTGGAATAGATGGGTGCACCCAAAAAAAAGTTCGACGTCTCTAATGTTACATCGACTAGGGATAAGATTTAAAATCGGTGAAAAGTCTCATGGGTCAGTCAAATGTACATTCTACGTTTAAAATGTACAATCCTTGTTCAGCCATGCGCTTTTAACTTTTATCATTTTCATTAGAATTCTTTTGTATTCTTTTGTTTAAAATTAAGGTATGATGAAAGTTAAAAGCGCATGGCTTTAGATAGAATGATTGAACGTCTGCTTCGTACAATATATTTACTTTTCAAACGTACATTGAAAATCCCGGAGAAAATTAAAATAATTTTATAAATTTTGCCACAACCTAAGCGCTTTTACTCAGAATTACAGAATTTATATTACAGTTAAAAACTCAAATGAAAATTTCTTACCTCGGCTGGTTTCGAACCCACAACCAGGAAAATGGAATTCCGCATGTATAACTCTCCATTACATTTTTACGACAGTTTTGCGTCTAAGACGTACTTCATGTACATCTGTATTGAATAATGTACACACATTGTACGTGTTTAATGAACGATTCACTTGTACAATGTACGTCCAGCTAAGCCAGTGGCTTAAGCGTCACTATGTACAAGTGACATATAAATTATGAACAAGTGATGCGTACAATGTACAACATCACTTTTATACAAGTGACATGTACAATGTACACATCCATTGAATAATGAACAAGTAGCATGTACAATGTACAATGGACGTACTCATGTGATGAACAAGTGATATGTGCGTACAATGTACAACTGATGTGTTTACGTGGTGATTTCGTTGTACATTGTACATATCACTTACAATCTACAACGAAATTTTTTTGACACGTATAATGTAAAAATCCATTGTATGACGAACAAGTGAGTTACACATTGTACAAGTCAATGATTACATTGTTGTAACAACGTATCGAAATAAGAGTATACATCCAACATGTAAAGTTAGCTCAGTGGAAAAGTCGGGGACTGGAGATTCAGGTGTCGTGGGTTCGAATACGCTCATGTCAAGGAATTTTTGTGAATGAAATACGGTGAACTTAATATAGATTTGATGAATAACGACGAATTATATAAGGAATTGTAATAACTAACAGTGAAATCGTGAAAAAAAATCTTTTTGTATTAAAATTTTGTGAAAATACAATGTACGTTCTGCATGTACAACGTACAGCTGAAAAGTTCAAGAACAGCTTGTACATTTTACAAATACATAGTACAATGTACAGCCAAAATTACTTGTACATTGTACAGATGGGTATGTACAACGTACATCCGGCTAAACCAATGGTTTGAGCGACGCAGAGGTAGTTTTTTTCGGGGTCGGATCAGGAATTCAGTTCTTCCAAAGTCTACTTGGTACGGAAACAAAAAAAATATTAGACATATTTTTTTATAGAATTCTAATATGTATTTTGAGGCGACGCTATATATAGGGCAAACGTACAAATGAACAAATCTCACTTTCGTCACTTTTTGGGTCCACTCTACGGTTTAAATGTACATTAAACATTTCTGACGTACATTTTATGTATTAACCGTGAAATGTACGTCTCAAACGTAGAATAATGTAAGGATTAAATGTACATCGCAAAATCTTTTTTTTTGCTACTCCTACTAGTGGCAAGTGCCCACATGAGATCATCCATGGTGGGCAACTCCCCCCATGACGAGAGGAATAAACATAACAAATTAAACGGAAGGTAAATTTAATCACTTTCTGAACAGAAATGGTACATTCAAGGCATATTCCATCCTACAGGATTAGCAATCCATTTTACATTTGACGTTCGTTCAAAGGCCGACAATTTTTTTTTTGTATCGATGAAGTGTTATTCCAAACTTCTAGCCCATACATTTTTGAAGTCACTTCTTGATGTATAGGTTACGTGGGTGAACCGAGATTCAGCACCTAGGCCGCCTTTGGGCTTGTTGTGCTCAACATATACTTGCAAACCACTACAAGTAGCATATATCTATAGAGTTTTCAACAAAATAGGCCTGAATTTTTCATGAGAATGTCTCAGAATTGCACCCTAATGGCCAGAACAGACTGCTTTTCGAAAGTTTCCAATAATTTAAAAAAAAATCGTTTCATAAATTGAAAGATTCAAATTCTTAGGGTATTTTAGGACTTTAGAATATTTCTTGTAAAATCTATAATTGCTGTGGGTTCCATTGAATAACTTCTTCAGATAAACGGCAAATGCCACAGCTTCATTCGGAATCTATTACTTTAAAAATTTTCTTAAAACTTTCGCTATAAAAGCAAACATTAGCTACCGTTTCATTGCTTACCTTGGCATGTTTGCCAAATACACATCATCAAATTAAAAAATTTTGCCTGCCCCTCATGGACGGTAAACAAGTCGGCGCCGCCGAAAGGAATAGATGAACTTTTCTTTGGAATAAAAATTGTAACCCGTAAATGCTCGACTAAAGTCCCAGTAGCCCATCGATAACTGAAGTTGTAAAGTATCTCCAGAAAAACTCTGGTCAATTGTTTTCTTTCAACCCTTTGTCCTTCCTTCCTGTTACGTTTTTTAAATTATAGGAAAAGAGAAATAATTAATGCGTTTGAAGATTAGTTGACTTTCCACTAGCTAAATCTTTATGACCGTAAAAATTGGACTGATCTGCAGATAATATTACAACTTTCACGTATCCTTCGAAAGCTCCCAGGATGCCCATGTCTTGAGCCGAACATAGACTAATTACTGAAAACTTTGAAAAAATAATTAAAATCGACGAGCTATCAAACGGCTCTAAGCGCTCCAAACCTTCCAGTTCACGCTCTAAATTGGGCTATACTTTCATTTTTCCTTGCAGTCCATGAACCTCGCGCATACAAATTGTAAAAAAAAAAAAATGTGAAAAAATGCAGGTTGGTGAAACCTGATGACGTTCATATCTTAGAACTTTGGGAATTTTCGTAGCGACCCTGTGTGTCTCATGCAAAAATAAAATTTCGAAGAATTAAACCTTCGGCAGTTTGGTTATTCTGCGAAAGAAGGAAGTAGTATGTGAGGGTTTTCGAAAATTTGTTTAAAAATTTCAGGACTTTGAATAATATTCCGTAAAAAATTGTACTTAAACTTCACCTGCTATACACAACAAACAAAATAAATTAAATCAAAAAACGTAGGTTGAAAACTTATTTTTTTTAATAAATTTTATCCTAAAACGTGATCTCTCCACACTCATTGAACATTCAAATGTATTATAGCACCTTGTGCCTGGAGGCATGTACAAAAATATTTTTAAGGCAAATGTAAATCAAACCGAATATAAAATATTTATGGTGGATGGCAATTATCGTTTTTTCCGAAAGACGACCCCTCGACATTTTGGTTATATCTGATTATTAAATCAATTGGGCGAAATGGAAAATTTAATAATTGAATTTTGATGTATAAAGAACTTTAAGTTGGGTTTTCATATAAAACTTTGTGTGAGGACAATTTTAATGGAAATGTATAAGAAGAGATCAAATTGTTTGACATTTTGATTGAGTTGTTAAATTACAACTTCGTAGAGTTCTTCTAATCCCACTAATTGGGTTCGTTCTCTGTCTATGCTTTCATTAATCCTAGATACCTTTTTTTAAGTTAAATCCTAAGCCGTGCATTAACAGAAAATTTTTTATCACGATTAAAAGAGTTACAATAGGTCATTGTTTAAATGTCAACATTCACTTTTCGAGTTGAATATTCAACAAAATCTTATTTTTTTTAATTTTCGAAACAAAACAAATGAAAACGAATGATAAAACTGCAGCGAGCTTTGTCGAAAATATCATTCTATTCAACGTGAAGTTAGCAGATAATTTTGACACTTCTCTATATCTTTTACTATGAAACTAGAAAAAAATCCACGCTTTTAGTGCAGCGTGGTCGGCTGTCAAAGGCTGTCGGCTGATGTCAAAGTATACAAAATTTCATGACGAAACTTGTGGTAGTTCATGTTCAACGACGAAACATGATGTATTTGCCAGATCTACTACTTCATCATGAAATTGGTATACTTTGACATCGCACTCGTTTAGCGTGAAGTTTACACCGATTCAAAATGCTAATGTGGATATTTGAGCAGTTTAGTGGTTGAAAGTGAAACAATTCATTTGGTGTTTCTGTAGAGTTTACATAACTGATAAAGTATCGAAACTGATCGAATGATCCAAATATTTTTCATTGAAATAGCAGAGCGAAAATGGAAACAGGAACTTCTCTAGTTTCACAACAAAAATTTAAATGGATCAATCAGAGCCACTACATCAACAGAGAGGTGATGACTAAAGATGTGCAAAATCCTTACAATACGATAATAAATTATCGATAATTTTATCATTTCTTCTCGAATGTATTATCGAAATGATAATTAAAAAATTAAATGACACTCAGGACGGATCAATCTTCAATCAGTTTGATGAGTAGAGATATTAGGTCGCTGAAGAGCCGAAAGTGCTTTCCAAGTGACGTATTAAGTTTTGTATGCTGCTAACCGGGCCGAAAGTAGAAAAAATGTCCATTCGTGGAACGAAAGTTTACTCTCAAATTGTCATTTTTTACTTTCGGCTCTGTTAGCAAACATACAAAGAAAATATTTGTCGTGAACACTGGTTCAACCAACACGATAGCGTGAAGAAAACTTTCCGTCAATTTTTGATTTTTGTTTGTCTGATGTGTGTGTAGCGTTCGTAACAGATGGTTTTTATCTGAGCTAAATCTAAAAAAAGGAAAATCTAAATTTTCAGAGCAGTTCAGATTACTGTAAATAATTAACTGATCTGGTCTGAACATTTCATATCTTTACTATTCAGATTCAGATAATTTTTTTTTTTCAGATTGACTTCAGATTAAACCTAATTATTTGATTTGATGCCATCAAATACGTAAGTTTTATAAGTGAGAAATGCGTGGGATGAAGTTGGAATTGTGTGGGATGTGTTTTCACTTCATCCCACACACTTTTCACATCATCCCATACACTTTTCACATCACACAACTTCATTCCGAATACTTCCCACTTCATGCCGCACACTTTCCACTTCATCCCACACACTTCCCACTTCATCCCAAACATATTACACTTCATCCCACACACTTCCCACTTCATCCCACACATTTCTCTCTTCATCCCACACATTTCTCTCTTCATCCCTCACACTTTCCACTTCATCTTACACCCTGAGGTACTCACTTTTGGGTCTTGAGTCTTTATGTAGTCTTTATATTTTTATTATTATTCCTAGCACAAAAAATTGTTTTAGTTCTACCGATATACCATTCAGATATCTGTTCAGATATCTCTCAGATTTCAGATGAAATTGAGATGTGTTAAATTCAGATCAAATCAGATCAAATCGAATTCAGATCAAATATAACATTTCCAGATCAGATTCAGATTGAACATTTTTCAGATTAATCTGAAACAAAACAGATCTGATCTGTTCCGAACCCTATGTGTGTATAGCCCAACATTTCTTGACATATGAAATCATTGATAAACCTCTCCCCTCCCCCCCCCCCCAAATTTAGCTTTGCGCGATAAACGAAGTTCGGGTAACCAAATTTTTGCTTGTGAAACCGAAAGCGCAAAAAAACTATTACGGCATTTGTGACGCTTTTTTTTAATCGAATGTGAAAATATTTCAAAAGAACTTTTTGCGTTCCGAAGCTTCTCCCAGATTGAAATCAGTTATTTTGGAAGAAGGGACGAAGACTTGCGTCACATTTCCTTTTTCAAAGAGGTTTTTGTTGTAATATCAGTTTTTTTGGAGGTAGAAAATTTCTTTCTGACGTATTATATATAGAATTTTACTCGAGCCGGCCCCGGCGGCTACTACTCCCATGGCCGAAAATGATTCTTACAATTTCCTTATCACAACGTATCAAAAGTTTTTTTTTGAGCCGCCAAACCGAAGCGCGATGGCTACTACTTCCTTGTCTCATACAAAATATGCTGCCATACACATAACACACACAAACACATACATATGGGCTTTATATGGCGTCTTCTAAGAGCCCTGGCGCCCAGACGAGGCCGGTACCCCACTTTTTTTAAGTCTCATATAGCGCGTAGAATGCCTACTCGAAGATCTCTGCAAAATTTCAAGAAATGTTATCGAGAAGTTTTCGAGCGGGAGCCAGAGCCAAAGAAGTCATTTTTCATACAAGTGCCAATGGAAACCAGTAACTATCTAAGTAAGCAAGTAAGTAAAGAAGGATGTTTTCATTAACTTTGGATTCTATGAAAATGCACTTTCGTATTGAAAATGATCATTTTCTAAAGGTCATATCTCATCGGATCCACTGAACTCATTTTAATGAGTGAAAAGACGCTTCGCTTTAGAATTTTGCGTAGAATTCGGGAAAAATATTTTCCGGGAGGTACATCTCAAGGCGTGAAGTCAAAACTTAGCTGTTGGTTGGTTCCGCTGTCTACGAAATAAAAATTTCCTAATTTTTTGTTCGTATGTGGACTTGCGTCAAGAGCGCATTGCTACCGCGCGCCCATGTTAAAAATTCAGATTCAATATTACATTTAGAAAGAAAAAACTCAATTGACAGTTACACACGTTACACATAAAGAAAATTGTCATCAAGAAAGTGTGACCTGATTATAGGATCAAAATTCGAGAAGCGAAGTGTGAGCTGAAAATTTCATCGAATATTAGAGAAAAATGCTAATACGACGGCTTTGTCCTTATAGGATATCCGCATGTAAATGACAGTTGGTTTAATTGGATTCTATATCTATCTGTGCAAAGTCGATATGTGTATCGAAAGATGTCACAATTTTCGTTGTACCTTACGAAATGAAAATGGTTATGATTTCTTTTATTGTGTTAAGTTTTCCGCTGGAAGGCAAATGCGAGTACATAACACCAAATTTCCAGAGAGAACAGCGAATAAAATAGCATACGTTCCACGCTGTGAAAATAATTCAATAATTCGAGATCAATTTTGTGAACTTTGGGAACTGTTTTTGACAAGGATAAAGTTTGCATATCCGAGGCGAAGGCTCGAAAACACACTCGTGAGTTCCGCTCTTATTCCAAAATTGATCTCTCATGTAATGAATTTTTTCACAGCATAGAACGTAATCTACTAATTTCATTTTATTCAGACGCAACGAATATTGCACGTCAGAGTTGCTTGACGCAAATAACATTTTTTTGTCAAAATTAACTACGAAACCTTACATGCACAACAACCCTCATAGCAGAGTTGAAACTTATTGCTTTTGTGAACAAGTCTTAAATCCTATAGTTTTCCGGAAAACTTAATGCTTTCGTGTTCGCATATAGACAAAATTTAAATTTAATTGTTACACGAAATCTTCAAGGAGAGTTGAAAAAAAAATCGTTTTTTAAAGTTCACCAGTTCCTAACATTTTTTCTCAGAAGTGGAAAATTTAATTCAACGAAAGAAAATAAAAAATGGCCAACCAACACGAAATATTTTTTTCATGGAATTTGTTGAACCACAATGTAAAACCACTTTATTTATATTGCGAAAAATATAACTTGTTATAACTTTATTTCTGCGGAAAAAGTAGTTATTTATGCAACTAGTTGCGAAATGGAAGTGTTTTTGTCACTAGATGTGAAGTTATCAAATGAGCGAAACGAGTTGGGTAACCATATCGTGTGACAAAAACAACCAATTTCGCAACGTGTTTCATACAAGACTTTATGCAACAACTTGCGAAACGTGAACTTTTGAATGAACTTTTTATCGCTAGTGACAAAAAATAAACTTTTCACCACCCAACTGAGTAATAAAAAGTTACTTTTTATTACTAGCGACAAATTTGGGTGATAAAAAGTAACTTTTTATCACTAATTTGGTTGATAAAAAGTTTATTTTCTGTCACTAGTGATAAAAAGTTCATTCAAAAGTTCACGTTTCACAAGTTGTTGCATAAAATCTTGTATGAATCACGTTACGAAATTGGCTGTTTTTGTCACACGATGTGGTTACACAACTCGCTTCGCTCGTTTGATAACTTCACATCTAGTGACAAAAATAACTCCATTTCGCAGCTATAAATAACTATTTCATCTGATTAAAGTTTAGTTTTGTAGACGAATGTAGTTAAATTATAAATGCCCTGATGGCACGGTGTTACGTTCCGCAACACAACGCAATGAAAAGGATGAACACATGTCAGCTACTGATAGCTGAAGGTTCAAGTAAAAATAAGAAGATTTATTTAAACTCCACAGAACCGTCTTCGGTGAACTGTTTTTGACAGAGTCAATTATACCTTTGAAACGTTTTCCATTTCATGAAAGCGCAAAATTAAAATAAAATTTGCAAAAAGATAAATTTTAATTTCATTTAAATGAATATGTCAAGATTAATTGTTTTATTCAGAAATCCCAATAACACACAAGTTTTATTTTGACAGATTCTGTTGAGGAATTGCAGTAGAAAGGAAATTTTTCATTTACTAGCGTAAACTAGAGTTGCAAAGTGACTCGTTTAAGCTAATTTAATTGCATCGAACATAGGAAACAAGATAAGTTGGATGGAAGGTTAAACCTTAGTTCTGAAAGCGATGACAGACGTGCATTTGCACAAAGATTGACTAACAAGATAATATTTTATGTAGTAACTCTAAAGAAATTGAGAACAGAAATTTGTTTAATGAAATAAACTTACTGGTTCTTTGAAGTTAAAATCGAGTTTATTCTTTTTTTTTAATTTTTTTTTTTCTTAATTTTTTTTTAATATTTTAGACATTAGACCAATCCACACTTTAAGTGCGGCGTTTGTTAATATCAAAGCATACAGGATTTCATGACGAAATTCACAATAAGTCAAGCCTATGCTTTGACATTAGGTGACCTCGTACTAAATGCGTAGATAAATGTAAATTTGAGGCTTCCATACTTGTGTAATTAATTTCTCGCTTCGGGGTTCTAAACTCCTGGATACACCCTCATGAACATTGGATTAGTTACTGATACGTAATACGTTTGTATGTGGATAAGAAGGAGATTTCGATCCTTATGTTAGAAAAAAATTTAAGTTTTAGAGTTGTTTCCAGTTCTGAGATTCCTGCAGGTCAAATAGGTCAATGGGTTTATGAAAATAGCGATAAAGTGTAGTCAAAAATTTCAATTTGGGCTTATATGTCATTGCTTGTATCAACCAATGACAAATCATCGATGAAAAATCACCGATGACAAAGCACCGATGACAAATCATCGATGACAAATCATCGATGACAAATCATCGATAACAAAGCACCGATGACAAATCATCCATGACAAATCATCGATGACAAAACATCGATGACAAGTCATTGATGACAAATCATTGATGACAAATTCAATTCACCAACAATAAATCACCGATGCCAAATCATCGATTGCAAATAATCGATGGCATGTGATGCTGAGACGGACGGATAGGAATGGTGAAAACATAAAGTGGCTACCGCTACTTAATAAAGGAGGGGCGAAGGGGTCGCGAAAACCAAATACATGAAGACGAATGAGCGCGTCATACGACAACAGGATAGAAATATCATCAACATCAGTGGGTACAGATTTCAAGTTGTTGATGAATTTGTATACCTGGGAGCATTGATACGAGCGGACAGCGACACAACGCGGGAAATTATGAGGCGAATCATGGCTGCGAACAGATGTTTCTATGGCTTGCAAAGGCATCTCCGATCTAATCTATTGACAAAGGAAACCAAGCTGCGCATCTGCAAAACATTGATCAAACCGGCTCTGCTGTCTGGCAGTGAATCATGGCGATTTTCGGAGTAAAATGCGAAAACGGAGTTTTCAGACGTAGATGTAATTTTGAATTGGAGAAGGAGCTTGGTGAAACAAATGTGATGGGTAAAGTAAAAGTCAACAGATTGAGAGGGGCGGGACACGTAGCACGCATGGAAAATACAAGAGCCCCTCGCATTTTGTTGGATAACGATCCAGACGGTCGTAGAGGAAGAGGGCGACCCAAACTTAGGTGGATCGATTGTGTTCTGGCAGGCCTTAGGACACTGTAGGTGTAAAACTAGCGATCAACAGCTCAGGACAGGAGGAGGTGGAATTCAATTCTTGACCAGGCCAAGTCCACGAAATGAATGTAGCGCCGCAGAAATAAGTAAGTAACTCGGTCACATTCTTTTTTATAAATGCCAACTCTAATTGCTCACGGGGTGTGATATGTGATATACCGTCCCACCACCCCCGTGATATTGTCGTGTTCACAATACGAAGAATATAACTCGTCAGTACTGGTAAACTCTATAGTACAATGACGCTCCACCTGACATCAAATTCCCATGAAAACATGCAATCGCAGCGTATGTTGCTTTATGCATTGTATTTTTCCAATAAAAATGCGTCCACAATTCTCATATTGTGAAATGCATTGAAGAATAGTATATTTCAACATACGCCAATACACACGAGATGTTCTGGCGATGTGTGGGCGAAGACCAAGCGAAAAGCATACATTGAGTGTGTGTATTGGGGTATTTTGAAAGATATTTTTCTGTAATAATGAGAGTGTGTGGGTGCACATACCGCGGAAAGCATCTTTTCGTCTCAAGTGATGGGAAAATATTTTGCGTCACAACCAATACATTCTCACGAATACAGAAAAAAACTTTTCTACACGAAACCTGTGGGATCGGTGTGCGACGGTATTTCGGAAGATATTGGAGATCTGACGAAAGACCCGCTTAGGTTGCATTTTTCGCAAGTGCATTCATAACCTAAAGGAGACGGTCAGTGAGAAATATATTAAAATTGCGTGAGTTTTATTCATAAAAAAATCAGTGAATCCCAGTCCCGGGCATTTCGGAAAATAAAATAAAAAATTCGGGTCTCGTGTATCACAGATACTTGAAGTGAACTGCAACGTTACATGTGATACGTGACCTTCCAATCATCTTCTCCCTCTGAATGATCATAACTCTATCATGAAATTGAATATATTTTGTCAGAAGCCAATGCCTTGCTTCACGCGCCAATTTGCATAAAAATCTTATTATCAAAAGGACTATCAAAGAGAGAAATATCAACAATCGCACCTGGGTAATGAATGAATACAGTGGAAAGTCCTTCAACTACGAATCGAATCTTTTCAAATTAATATTTCCAGAAACCGTATAACGTAATTTCAGTGAATCGCATAAGACTCATGAATGCTAATCATTTTGTTACATAGAAAAATGTCAACCAATTTACATAATTTAATGATTGCACGCAGACTTTTCATATTTGAATTTAATAATAAATTTTAATCAAAACGACTGAATCTGAATACAAATCGAATTATGCTGCACTTACGGATAACCGCAATGGAAATTTATGTTCGCATAAAAAAGCTTTATGTTTCTAACATGAACTAAGTAAGAAAATAAAAGTCGAAAAAACGTAGTATACATACAGCTAATATAAATTCTATATTTTACGCTCCAGCTGTGTCTGAACAGAAAGCTATATGGCAATATAAATTCTCTTGTTTGAGAAGATTTTAAGGATGTTAAGGGACAAGTGGTTTAAAGGTACCCTATTTCGATGTAGGGCAAATAAATATGCGCTAAGAACGGTAGGTATGATAATTCAGACAATAAACGACACGAGGTGTGTGTCGTTGCCACCTCCCATTAAATAAACTTTTTCAGTTTACTCTACGACGCTTTAATTAGGATGTATTAATTATGTGCTGACGGATGATACTGACTGTTTAAGCGGACCAGTTGAACTTGTTATTTTTAGGCACTGTCGTCAAATTTGTAAACAAAAGCAAAAAATGCGTTCAGAATTATTTTTGTTTGAATGCGTTTCTTTTTTCTAATAATTAGTTGAAATTACAATAAATTAATAAGGTAACACGACAACATGCACCGTATCGTGTAAATTTGTGTTTTTTTTTTAATTTTCATTTAGCTGTCCTAAGCACAGCCTCATAATAATAGGATAATGCCTACAGACTGTGCTGTCATTGAATGTACGTATCGATGATCTGGACGACGACGTTGCTATTTATTTCCAATAATCAATGATAATAAAGTTTTAACGCTAAATATTTATTTATTTAAAAAATAAAATGAGACTTTCATGTACTCAATCTGGTTTTTTCTTTTTATTTTGAGAATAATAGACCCACAAAAGTTCCGGTAATAGATCGTTTTCCGAAAATTCTCTTGCTATATCTTAGCTTCCAGACCAAACAACTTCATCTCTGAACACACGTATGCTAATCATGACTGATGGTTGCCAAACTACAAAGTCACGAATGTTTAACCTAAAATTCTAAAAAAAATTGGAAAATTAGGGGATAAAATTAAAAAATGAATCAAAGTCATTTAAGAATCCATCCAGTTACAACCTTTTTGCATGCAATTGTGTTTATCCAGCCGCTTTCGTGCGTTTGTTATTTTAAAAGTAACTTAAATTTGAAAATTAACAAAAAAGAATACAATAGCGGCCAGCACTTTTAGAATAATTCGTCGCTCTCATGACAGAGAGGCGGATTCTAGAAAACGGCTGTATTTCATCAGATATTAGACCTAGAAAATTTTCATCTTCGGCAAAGTTGCTTGTAATTGTTTGACGACTCTAACAAAGTGCGAGCTGCCGTTAAATTGTACATAAAAGTGTGATCGGCCACACAATTTTCGTGAAGCATTGGAGATGGAAGGTTCGTTTCAAAGGCGAACTTGTAGAAAATTTAATACTAATGCTACGTATGTGGAATTTTGTTCAGTATTGAATTCTCTACAAGTTCGCCTTCGAAACGAACCTTCCATCTCCAATGCTTCACGAAAAATGTGTGGCCGCTCACACTTCTATATATAATTTAACAGCAGCTCACACTTTGTTAGACTCGTCAAACAATTACAAGCAACTTTGCCGAAGATGAAAACTTTCTATCTGATGAAATACAACCGTTTTCTAGAATCCGCCTCTTTGTCATGAGAGCGACGAATTGTTTTTGTTTTGATTTATTTGACAGCGCCAAAAAAAGGCATCTTAAAACAACTAGTCCATTACGCTTAGCATGTCCGGTTAAACAGCAAATACCAACGCAAAGTTCGTGCAACCTTTTTTTTTCTTTAAAGTTGCAGTTATTGGTGTGTGTCCTTTCTTGATCATCGACAAAAACAATTAAAAAAATTTTCTGTGATCGGATTTGAAGCGATTTTCTAGTTTGGGAGCTTTCGTAGAGCTTTTATTATTTTTTTAGTACACTCTATTTTCTAGTCATCTACGTCATTATGCAATTTTCTGATTTCACATACGCAAAGGACAAATTGAGGACATATTTTTGAATTAGAAAATACAAGAGTCAGAACGTTCCTATGGTCATATTTAAATAGAGGTTTTAGTACAAGTCCAAGAAAATAATCCTTTATAGTCTTGTTTCAGGAAATGTTTTGAAAATTTTGAATGCATATTCTGAAAGGACAAATTTTTAATGTACTTAACTTTTTAGTACAAAACACTTTAAAATCTAGTAACTCACTTTTACATTATCAGTACACTAATTTGAAAGTGTCAAGAATTTAGGAAAAATTAATGGAATCACCAATTTTGCTCAAATTTTTATCGTTTTCAAATAAGCGATTTTGAGCTTTTTGGCGTTTTAGTACACCTCTATATTTCGGACCCCAAGGTAGGACAAATGTTTTTTATGTCGGACGCATAGGACAAATTGAGGACAAATTATTTGTGCAGATAAAATAAAAATTTGAGTCGACGACTACACATTTGTAGCAGCACCGCGGTTATTCTGTCTGGGATGTTTTGCCAGCTCTATTAATTTTGTCAGGGTTTTCGTCTGTGGTTATTCTGTCAGGGTGGACTGTAATCCACGCGTTTAGTGCGACTTAGATTTCAGTCTAAGAATGGCAAATTTCATGATGAAATGCGTATACTTCCATTCGAATTAATATTTTACGTGATCTCATCATGAAATACGCTATACATTGGCAGAAGCCGATGTCGCACTAAACGCGTGGATTTTTCATTTGGTCCGTTTTGAGTTTTTGTCACACATAGGGTAAATGCACCAGTTATCGGCCATGTAGTAGTCTCCAGCCAAATAATAGTTTCACTAGTTATCGGCCACATTTCGCATTCAAATATGGCCGATTACTGGTGCTGGCCCGAGACGAATACATGGCCGATGACTGGTGCATTTGACTTAGTTTGCCCATTTCCTTTTGAAGTTATCATCGATGACAAAGTCTCAACTGAAATGATTGATTTTTTCCTGCCTAAAACTCCGTCGTCGTTCTCCGCCTTACTCAAAATTTGAAATGTGTGTCGTACAATTAGAGAGAAATTCCAAATTGAGAATTGTGTAGATAAAATGTTTGTGTGATGTACTTGTGGGGAAACTTTAACGAAACAATGTGTTTCTGGTTTGAATCCTCACGAGAGAATGATTTTTTCTGATAAATATCGCAGCTTTTATACATAAAATATTAAATGCACCACTACGATTGAATTGAATAAAGTTGCCTTAATGTACGATAGGTTTGCCAAGTTATTCGTTTCGAGTGACGACACCACATAATTCGCGTAAAATTTTTGAGCACAAGTCACAAATCAGGACTATTCGTGAGCAGAAAATTCTACGTTTATAGGCAGTTCTTAACGAAAATAGATGGCAGCACATTCTATACATTTGACATTTGAAACAGACTAACTTATTTGAGTATTTTGACGTTTGGAGCAGACTATCTTTAGTTCATGATATCGACGTAATAAGAATAATAGATGTCGCACTTTTCGTTGAGAATGGCCTATAGTAGATTAATGCTACATTGAAGTAGCCTCTTAGCCTCTTAGTACAAGCCTCTTATATACTTCAATGTAGCATTATGCTATTTTATCGCAATAGACGAATACTATCAAACATTGTGACACAATTTTTTTCAAATTTTTTCAAATTTTCTCGAATTTTCTAGAATTTTATTTTAATGAAAAATACTTTCGGACAAGCTAAAATGAGTGTAGAATTAATAAGAATCGACGTAAAGTGTATTCTGAATTATATTAGAGGTCGTGCAGATGAAAAAAACAACAAGAAACCAAGCATGAACGGGTGGCTGAAAATTCAGCCCTTAGTACTTATGTTAATAATTCTAGGATGCCCCAAAACACCTTAAATAGGTCGTTTGAACAATTTTTTGAGTAAAAAACATCAATTATGCTTCAAAGATCTTATAAATTTTCAGAAAAATTTTTAGAAACTATAAGCAAATTTGAGAAAATTTGGGAAAATTTTCTCAAATTTTCACAATATTTCTCAAAATAGGCCTTGTTGTGACAAAATTTTACTAGCAAAAGTTGTAAAGCCAGTTTACTTAAATTTGACGTTCGTTTACATCGATTAAATAGCACTAGCACATAATCGACGTTTGCGATAAAATAATTTATATACCTCTCTACTGTGAAGTCTACTTTACAGTAGAGCAAGTGAACTTTCAGCCGCTCGGTACATAAAACTATTTATGCTACACGAAATGTAAGATGATATCTCGGTTCTCGGTGTCGTAAACTAGGTTCTCGACTTCGTCTCGAACCATTTACTCCACCTCGAACCGAGATACCATTTTACAGTCTTGTAGCATAAAATACTATTATACACTCGCATATTATATATCGCATATCGGCAAGAATGAAAATTGAATTTTAAAAAAACTTTAATTAACAAAAATCACAAGAAAATTATATGAATATGGAAGAAGTGTGCCACGTGGAATAAATCATAATATTACAAACGTTTGTGTACTACAGAGACGAAATCTGTCCACACTACTAATTTTAAATAAAAAAACTGTAATAAGTGTATGGAAAGTGGAAAGATGAATCTCTAACACACGTATATTGAGTCTCGCATAGGCTCAATATCCTGAACAATGAAATAGTGTGAATATGACCCAAAAAGGGAAATATAACCTCATAATTAACGAAACAAGATACAACAAGCGTTTTAGTTAATATTCGAGAATTTAAGCTTTTCTAGCGTGTGGTAGGCATAACTCATGAAATACAGGCATGGCAGAGAATCATAAGATTGTGCAGCATTTCGCTTTAACTTTTTCCTCCAAATAATCGAGTTTTACATTAACAAAATACAAGCAAATTCGTGAAAATAGCGATAAAGGAGAAATAAGAATGGACTTTTAGAACATTTAGATACTAAAAAAAGGTTTGTGGGATGTAGGTGTGAATGTGGAATGTATGACTTGCGTGTGGATTATATGATATACTTACCATTGTTGTAGAACTTTTAATGGTGGAGTGCTTGAAACGTATGACGTACATGTAAAACGTGTGACGTTTAACAAAACCTTGAAATAATTTCGGTGGTTTCGGAATGTTTTCAGTGTAAAAACTGGCGTTAAGATCTTCGAGAAAGTGTCGGAAATAACTGCCAACTCAGAATGACATTTTTAATTGATTCCGAAGAAATTTTGCTACAAGCCCTTCTTATAAATGCTATTTTTTAATTGAAAACTAATTAAATAGAAATAGAAAATGAGAAATGAAGTAAAAACTTTTAATTGATTTTCGATTTCAGCCACATGAAACAGTAACCCATTTGATTGACACTTTAACGTAAATTCAAATTACGAAAAGACCTCCAAGCGATAAAAGAAAAGCTCGCTGGCTAAAAGTTTCTTTACCACATTAAATAAATTCACATTCAATTAGCGAGGCTTCTTCTAAGCATCTAACTTAACTTGTATAATACCTCGACGAACACGTTTATTGATTGATGTTTATTTTGTTTGTGGTGTATACATGAGAGAATAGACCTTTAAACATTGTTATACACAAGAAATAGACATTCACCCATTTCGTATTCGTTCCACATAGTTTTTGGTTTAAAATGCTTGCAATAAAAGTAAATGCCGACCGTAAATGTTACTGACATCTTGAAACATATTAAAGCTACATCGTGGGAACTTTTGAATTTTAGATTTTAGTTGAGGTTTATGAATATCGAATTGCGGTGTGGATGCGAATAGAATTTTATATTTATTTATAAATAGTAGAATTTGATTCTTTTTTTGGTCACATTCAGGTCATGTACATCTAATTTATTTAATAGAAACGTATTTAATGTGTTTATACGAAACCCGTGGGGTGGTCCAGAGATTTACCAATGTATTTATATAACAAATGGTCTCGTTTGTCAGGAAGCAGTATTTTGCTACACCATAACCATGTACATTTGTTTAAAATATTTGGATTTTTGCGAACAATAAATAAATCCGATTTGCGGCTCAATATGTGACGCAGTGCCAGCACAAAGAGAAAATAGGAAATTGATTTATCTTCTAATGAAATCAGCTTTTTGATAAAAGTCTATTGCCGCTTCACGCATTGAATATAAAGTATTTGTCAAGTAGATGTTGTGAGAATTTGCTATGTGGAAAATGTGACCATAACATGAATCGTGATTTCAAATCGGATGTATGAACAGTGAACAAGTGAACATTGTATAGTGTCGCATAAATTGTATTGCCGTATAGTATTTCAAACAATGGCCGCATCGAGAAATAATGTTTGCGGATATTCCTCAGTTTTGCACGAATTCAAATTGAAATTTCATTAACAATATTTTACTACTAAGTCGGCATAAAGAACGGTATGTATTGAGATATTACTACTATCATGGGTCATTCATAAATAAGGCAAAGAAAAGAGGAGCCATAAAACCACCCTGTGGGACACCTCATAAGATGTTCTGCAACAAACACAATTTAAGTAAGCAACGGGACTACAACATGCTCATATACAGCTTAGGTGCTTTAAGGTGCTCTAGGTCAAAAAACCCTTCGGACAAAAAAACCACCGGACGAAATAGCCCGGACAAAATAACCCCCCAGAGGTTATTTTGTGCAGTTTCAGGAAGTAATGAAATGTTAAAAAAGAATCCGGACAAATTTCGCACAAAGCATGTTTTGCATATGTTGTTTTATGGTGTAGGGGGCTCTGCCCCCTAAACCCCCGCGCCTACGGCGAGCTACAATATGCCCTGCAGGCGGCCTTACAAGCATTGGGCTCTGCCCCTTAGACCCCGTTTTTTTTCTCTTAATGTTCAGGCCTGCGGCGCAGCGCCTTGCTTGTTATCCGGGGGTAATTTTGTGCGGGGGTAATTTTGTCCGGAGGTAATTTTGTCCGGGGGTTATTTTGTCCGGGTTTTTTTTGTCCGGGGTCGTTTTGACCGGATGCCGCTCTAAGCGTGCTCTATTGCATGGTGGTTGATTCCCTTCTAAGGGAGCTAAACGAAAGCGGGTTCCTTACCCAGGGATACTCGGACGATGTGACCATCTTGATCAAAGGCAAGTTCGAGAGCACTCTGGGAGACTGCTTGAGAATGGCTCTGAGAATAGTGGAGCGATGGTGGGGAAGGGGTCTGCAAGTAAACCCAGATAAGACAGACATAGTGCTGTTCAGCCAAAGACTCACAGGCTCAGATCTTGTTGGGAAAGTGAGGATCTTCGGGAAGGACGTTGAAATTAGCCCCCAGGTGAAATATCTGGGAGTTACGCTTGACCGCAAGCTAAACTGGATCGCCCATGTAGAGGGCAAAGCTCAAAAAGCTCTTACGGCCTTTTGGATTTGCAGAAGTGCTATTGAAAAGAGCTGGGGCTTATCCTCAAAAGCAATGCTGTGGGTGTACGAAGCGGTAGTAAGGCCCTCGATAAGTCATGGCTGCGTAGTATGCTAGCCAAGGCTCAACGTGCAGACGCCGAGGGAAAGCTTGAAAGAAGTTCAGAGGTTGGCGTGTGAGTGTGCCACGGGTGCCATGAAGACGACGGCAACGGCGGCCCTGGAAGTGCTACTGGCAGTGCCACCTATCGATAGTAGTGAAGGCGAAAGCTTTCGCAACAGCAGACAGGTTGACACAAAATGGCTGGTGGTCTCCAGGTTTCAAGACCGGGCATGGGAAGATATAAAGGCGCTGATATCACCCATTGTGACTTCTAAATTGGTAGAAGAATGTAAAGGCTACTTGAACCAGATAGGGCTGAGCAATCGAGTCAAACTGGTTTGGGTGCCTGGGCACTCCGGAGTGAACGGTAATGAGAAGGCTGATGAGCTGGCAAAAACCGGCTCAACGGCAACCTCATACGGACCCAAATCTCACATCCCCATCCCGAATTCACTTTGTGCGAAAGCGGTGAAGGACTGGGTGAGGGCGGAGCATAAAAAAAGCTGGACAGCGTACGAAGGAGGAGTGCATATTAAGCATTTCTTCCCCACTCCTGACGATGGGCCGGGATCACATAAGAAGGGTAGTTAGTGCGACGACCGGACATTGCGGACTCGAAAACACCTGACGAGGATGAGAATTTCAGTTGACCCAGACTGTTCCTGTGGCTTGGAAGACGAAACGGGCTTTCACGTTATATGTGAATGCCCTAAATTCCACCAGCTAAGACTCAGGACACTAGGCGCCTACGTCGTGCACCCTTCGAAAGTGGCCGAGCTAGGGCCTATCATATTAGACAGGTTCCTGGTCGGCACGCAAAGGTTTTCATGATTTTTTAAATGATGAGCGGGAAAAAGGAACAAAGGGTCGCAAGATCTGTGTTCCAGACCACGAAAGTGATCGTCCCAAACTGATAAAAAATGTAAAGCGTGCTCTATTGGTTGTCCCAGCCAATAACTCTGACTTTAATGTAGGCACTATCAAACTTTTGTATGGAAATTTGACAGAATGTCAACACATTGTAGGCTTGAAAAATGCCGTGAAAAGTCGGAAGCTTTTTTTAGAATCGTCCAATGTGTGTAGCTCACAAAATGAGACTCTAGTTGTTTTTCAACGATTACATTTTGACAAGACCGGGTTGGAGAATAGAATCAAACAAATTCTTTTTGTTTTCACTCTACTTTGAAAATTTATAATCTAATTCTGTGGCCAAAGTCTTTGTCAAAGAATACTTTGGGTGAATATTTCTTACACAATTTTCCATTTGATTTTTTTCATCAATGACTAAACGTAGCGTCATAAGAAAGCAGTGCCGGAAGCAATACATTTTTTTCTTGATTCTTTGTTTCACTTGAATGAGAAATCCTTTCCATTCACAATTCAAATTACGTAAAGACTAACTTTGATAAATGTGATAAGGATATGGACAAGCCGAGCATTTTTGTTTTTATGTTGTGTGTTTGAGGTTTTTCTTGAAAATTTATAGATTTTGTTTGTTCACTAAATTGAACGACCATTTCAAATACTAAAGTAATAAAGATAATTCTTTCATTCAAATCTTTTGAATTACGTCAAAAAATCTTTTTTAAGTGGAAGGGTGACGCAAGTCTTTTTATAAGCTCGATAGTCAACAATATCTCAATTTTTCACCGCATTTGTGAGGACAAAACAAGAGTTTTCTGTATGAAAAAATTCTTATAAAGTTTTTAAAAAAAAATTTCATCAAAGGAGTACAAATTACAGAAGCGAAAAAACAGTAAACACCCTCAGTGTTAAGATTGAACAGCGCATTCTAATTACCGTTTTTTCATCTTTTCGAATGAAATTTGCTTTGTGTTCAATATTTTAATGAGTGAAGAAATTAATTTTTTTTTCTTCTCCGTTGCATTATTTTTCAATACAAAAAGTGCGCAGAAGATAATTCTGAGAAACGCTTTTTCAGATAAAGGATGAAAAAAGAGCTTCAGTGTATGGCAGAGATAACAACTTGAAAAGCCTGTGCAAATACATAATAACTTTCTGGAATAAACATTTCATGAAAGCTTTGAAAGCGTAAGTCGAAATAAAATGCTTGATTTTTCAGAAAATTTTTAATTGCAACAGTTGAATATGATTGCAGCAGCTCGGAGTGATGTAAAAATAAACCGTCTATTAGCCAAATTCTTGTGAAAACAACTATAGCAATTTATTTGCAGGTTTTGAGCAAGAAAAAACCCCCCGAAACTAGTGCATGATAATTTTATTCTAAAAAAACGTCATGACGAGACAAATTTGTACATAAATATTGATTTCTTTGAATTAGCTTGTTCTTCACAAAAAATTGAAAAAAAAAAAAAATTGGTTGGAGTCCTCTTTTTTACCTATACCTTTACAACAAACCTTTCTACCTTGAATGATATCATATGTATACTTTAGAATTAAACCACAAATATTTCTTTTGAATTGGAAATTTATTTTTTTTTTACTTTCTAAGGTAAAACGTAAAAACCAAAAATTTTCTTGTGATACGATAGATAATTTTGTTATGCATTGTCGAGGGGTAAACCACTCTGGAAAATTTTGTCGTCCCTGAGATTTGTTCCTTCCCATAATTATTTTTTCCATAAGATTTTTGAGAGGTTGCTTTTTAATAAATTGTTTGTAGTTTTTAAACATAAGATCCATCAATCGCAACACGGTTTCTTTAGTAAACGTTCTACCCAATCAAATTTGATGGAGTTTGTACATTTTGTTCCTGGTTCAATGGCTGACGCGGGTCAAGTAGACGCATTGCATACGGACTTACGGCGTATTATTGAAGAAACTACAAGCATTGGGTTTCAGTACGTCTCTTGTGCGATGATTTAAGACGCATCTCGAGAATCGCTCCCAATATGTCCGTATTGGTGGATTAAGTTCAAAACCCAACATCTGGAGTTCCACAGGGTCCCATTCTTGACCCATTTATGTTTACAATTTTCATAAATGACCTACTGTCAATGCTCTCTACATGCTTTGGCTTCGCGGACGATTTGAAATTGATACGGAAAATTGTCACTGAAAATGATTGCTCTATGTTTCAAGAGGAAATTAACCGATTGCACGTTTGGTGTGAGAAAAACAAATGGGACTTTAACATAAAAAAGTGTGCCATAATGACCTTTACGTAACCGATAAATTCAAATTGAGCTATCAATACAAGGTTGACAAGGTGACACGATTTTAAGCAGAGTCAATTTGAAACGTGATTTAGGTGTTTGGATTGATGACAAAGTCTCATTCAATGATCATGTATAACCCGAAAGGCTTATCAAATGTTGGGCTTCATTTTTCGTTGCGGAAAATTTTTTGAGAGGTCTCCTAGCATATTGGTACTTTACAATTCACTTGTGCGCAGCCGATTGGAATATTGCTCTACAGTCTGGAGCCCAGTCTGGGGTACCCAGTCTGGAGTACAGTCTGAAGGTTTGCAGTAATTACAGGGGGATATCGCTCTTGAGCGTGGTAGGTAAGGTGTACGCGAGTGTACTTGTTGACCGGGTTAGGAACATAGTGAAAGGTGTACTGGATGAGATTCAGGGTGGTTTCAGGCCTCTGAGGGGGTGTCAGGATCAGATTTTCTGCCTCAGGCAGACTATCGAAAAGCTTTATGAAAAGAACGGGGACTTGTACCTATGCTTCATGGACTTGGAGAAGGCATTCGACCGGGTACCAAGGCAGAAGTTGTTCGGGGTTCTTAGCGAGTACGGTATCAATGGGGGCTTACTGCGTGCCATTAAGAGTATTTACTCAGAAAGCAGGGCAGCGGTAAGGATAGCCGGCGAAATTAGCGAGTCTTTCGAGGTTAAAGAGGGCGTTCGTCAGGGTTGTTGTCTTTCCCCGCTTCTGTTCATAATTTTCATGGACAAAATCATCAAGCAGGCGAACTTGCAGGGAAATGTCAAGGTGGGTGATGTAATAATGAAAATTCTGGCCTATGCGGATGACTTGATTCTGTTGGCAGATAGTACCGCGGAGTTACAGGGTGGGATTGACTGCCTGAATGCTGCATGTGAGGAGTATGGGATGAAGATAAGTGTAGGGAAAACGAAGGTTATGCATATAGGCAAATCTCGGAAGGAGATAGCTTGCAATTTAAATGGGGAGGAGCTGGAGCAGGTTTCTGAATTCAAGTACTTAGGAACCATTTTTTCAGAGGATGGCAAGTTGGTTAGGGAATTTGGGGAAAGGAGGAAAATGGGAAACGCGGTGGCCAGTCAGTTGAGGTCGCACGTGTTCAACAAGAAGGAATTAAGTAGCGGAACGAAGTTAGCTATTCACAGGTCAATATTCCGGCCGACGATTCTGTATGGTAGTGAGAGGTGGGTGGATTGCGGATATCTAGTGCATGACCTGGAGGTTTCTGATATGAGGGTTCTTAGGAATATAGCGAAAGTTAATAGGAGGGAGCAGTGGGATAATCATATCAGGAACGACGACATTAAGGAAAACTTAGGGATTGCGTCAGTGGAAGAGGAAGCAAGGGCCAGTCGTCTACGTTGGTTTGGGCACGTTCAAAGGATGGGTAATAACAGGTTACCGAAAAGGATCTTGGGTGCACAGGTCCCGGGTGTTAGGCCAAGGGGTAGACCAAGGAGAAAGTTTATAGATTCAATTAAATCAGATTTAGAAGTTTCTCTGGGCGAACAAACCATCTCCTTGGCAGGCGATAGGAGGGCATGGAGGACGATAGTTCACCATTCTGGGGTTGTGACATAAAGACCTCACACCGGAGGGTAATAATGGTCTATAAAGTTTGATGATGATGATGATGAGTCTGGAGCCCTTTCTACGAAAAATATAATAAAACCATAGAGAGAGAGTGCAACGAAAATACATCACGATGAATTATTTCAAATTTGGATTATTCCAATCAGAATACAAGGATGAAAATATACTCTCTGGAATCAAGGCTGTTGGAAAATGACCAGATAACGCTTTACAAAATTATGCACAATATGATCGATACATCTTTAGTTCACTCTCTATCATACCACAAACAAGTCAGACCGACTCGCCAACCTCATCGCCGAATCTTCTCTCTGCCTGCAGTATCGTCTAATGTTGAGGAAAATGAGCCAATACATCGGATCCAAAAAAATCATCATAAGGTTTTCCCCGAATTGAATTTGTTTACAAGCTCTTTTCATTCATTCAGGTCTTGTGTAAAAAATAAGTTGGAGTTTTAGATATTTTGACTCAAAAGATTTTTGATATGGATCGTTTTTTTATTCTTTTTGTTGTGAGATTAAGATTGAATATGTTATTGAGATAAATCCTGTTTATTTGATCTCTAAATAAATAAATCAATCAATGGCTAATAGACGCTTTTTGCGCGGTTCAATTTTGAATTTTTCACTGCGTTTCAATCGAATTTCGTACGATATATGCGTAATTACGTACGGTGCGGTATATGCGTAAAACCAGCACACAAACAATAGATCTTTATAGTGCCATCTTGTGTGAAATTATTCAGGTTTCAATCAAAATTCAAATTTCGAGCGGACTAAAAGTGTCTATTCCATCGATACCGTCACCTGGGTAACGAAATTCATTTTCTTTCACTCTTTCAATGTGATTTAAATTAACACATTCGTTCCTCCGGTGACATAGTAGCGACAATGTGTGGGTTACCGATGCAATTAGCCATTTATTTTTATAGACTAAAAAGGAAATAAAACCTTATACTTCACTGAAAAAGAAATTCAAGAGCGAGCGCCCCTTGGAAAAGCTGTCTAGATACGGTACTGGAGACAGTTGGCGTAAAGCATAGCAACAATATCTGAGAGGGCAGAGGGAGAGTAAGTTTTAATTTTCGACTTTCTAATTGGCTAAGATCTGTTAACTCATTTGGACCCCAAAACATCATTTTCAAGTAACGGCCCTGAACTGTACAGTCTTTCAATTCTGATGAAAAAAAAAAAGTTGGATCAAGAAGCGCATAATTGTGAAGCTTCAAAACAACTCAAAATGATGAGTAGATTTTGGCAATCTTTCGAAACCCAGTACCGCATCTAGATTGCGCCCCAGATTTTGTTTTTTTTTTTTGGGGAGAGGGTTGTTTGTTTCTGTGCCGGCAGCTTTTCTTTGAATTTTAGCGCCACATGCGATTTTTTTAAATTGTGGTGTTCAAGTGATACCGGTGATATTGCAGATTGCGTACCTGGCATAGCCTTAACCGCACGACCCCCATGGGCGTGGAATTGGGATACACCCAATTAGCGCGAGTGTGAAAACTCTACCCTATCGAAATCCTGCATGCAAGTGCATTCCCTCACTCCCTCAATAGGGTCGGAGCCGAGACTTATCTTAATCTCTACTGCTTTGATGGAATGGTGCAGTCGCCGAATTTAAAACCACAGCCACCATGTTACAGCACCATTAGGCACCTCAACCTTGTTGGGGTCATCGATGCTTGACACTTGAGGGCTCCCCAACCCTGTGGTAGATATTAGATATTAGACCCTCGCGTAGGGCTTGCAGCCACAAGTGACTACTACAGCTGGGTGTGGGTGCAAGTAGGGTTTTCATGCAAAGCCAAAGATTTTGGTCTGCCTTTACTTGTTCTTTAGGTGAATCAAATTATAAGTAAAAATTTCAATAATTGATTGATTTCGTATTCGTATAACGCCGGCTAATTTTAACTAGTTTTTTTGACTAAATCGAGGTGTTTTTGAGCGTCTCAGGCGAAAATTTTGAAAATTTGAATTCGTTGTTCTTTTTTTTTAGCAATAGAACAGTCCCCTATAATGGCCGCCCAGGCCCTCTTTTTAGGCACGGGCCTGTCTGAAAGGTAGTCTCAAAAGGAGTGTTGGGATTGAAGACGGGTAAAATCGGTCAAGAACTTTCGAAGCTATGACCCAAAAAGTCGTCAAAAACGTGGTTTCTTGAAGGTTGCAGAAACGTTTTTGCATATTTCTCCGACATTTTCAAACGGAAATTGCTTTTCAAGGTCTTAAATGAACGATGTGAATCTCAACAAACTAACTAAAAAAGCTGATGAAAATTGATTCACTGGTTCAGGCTGTAGGGTCCAGAGAGCGGGTCAAACTCTTTCTCATGAATTTTATTAAAAAAAAAAGAAATTTTGCTGCGATTCAGAGGTAGTCGAAGGCTCAACAGTATTCAAGAAAAAAGTATGCCTCCTTAGGGGCAGATTTTCTTCCGAACATTGATATATATCAGAAGGGAGGAACAAACCTCTGGGGGCGCAGCCACCCCTCGCATTTATCTAGATACGGCGCTGTCGAAACCGAAGAAGTAAAACAATTTTTCAATTGGGTCAATGTTTCTTTGATCTTGCAATTTTTAAAATATTTCGGGCGACTTTATCAGGAATAGGTCAAAATTTAGCGTTAATTTAGAAATGTGGCATAGATTCGTCGCTTTTATAGCAGACAGGTTTCTATCCATTCTATATTTTAACAATCCACGACAAAAAGTTTGGCTGATTGGGACGTTTAAGCCTCTTCAGTACACCTTTGTCGCAAGACCATGTGTGTATCAGCGTGGTCACATATTGAGTGAGTAATCATCTCGAATATCCGCCCTTATATACACCTTGTTTGTTCGATTATTCAAAGAGAAACTCTTTGACTTAGTAATCCGTTGTTATGGTAACATTTGGAAGTACTGAACTTTTTGATTTGGCACCAGGCTGCCCTCTATGTGACCTTGGACAATGAAAAAGAAGGCAGCCTGGTGCCAAAAATTGAAGAATGTCACTATGACGGGCATTGACGAATGCTTCACAACGCATAAATTTTAAACGAGCATAGCTCAAGAAGACAGCCTGGTGCCAAGATAAAAATCGATGCGTTGTGAATCATTCGTCAATGCCGTCATAGTGATATGCTTAAATTTTTGGCACCAGGCTGCCTACTCTGTGCAATCGAACCATGATGTCAAATTGAAAATTATTTTTCCAAGGAGTACTTGCTATTGGCTTTAACATTGACTTACATCATTTTTCGATCCCAGGCCGAAAATCCAGTCTTCCACTTGTTGCAACTTTTTGAAGGCTGCGTACTTCGGATTCAAGATCCAGTAGTTTCATGCCCTTGAGGAAGGATCATTCTAGTGCATGAAATAATTGCTGAATGTATTGGAGATTCTAAGTAAAACTGTAACAAAGTGCGCCATCAATATGTGGGACTTCACCAAAGAGGAAGAAATTAAATTAAAAATCATTTCGCAGAATTTATCAGAGTTGCTTTGAGAGGAACTGGGGAACATTTTTCTCATCTCAAGAAATTTTCCGCAATTTAAGAAAATTTAGTCATAAAAAGCTTAGGTTCCTCAGGAGGCTTCTAAGCTTCTACATCTAAATCATTAAACACGCGTCTGACGTTTACATTATTCGGAGAATTCGATTCTTCGAACAATGAAGAATCCAATTATCAAACAAGAGTCTTTTATTTATTTTAAGGCGAGTTTTAGGATTAGTTCATTCGTTTTAATTTGTTCTATTTTTTCATGCACATCATCAGGGACAGAGAAACTTCTTAAGGAATTTTCTGTGCTCAGCTCAACTTGGTTGGTTGGTTTATTTAGGAAACATAATTCAGTTCGTTACAACAGTTTACAAAATACACTTAAATACTATGAAGCTAAATTAGTCTGTTTAACGTTCTGAATTAAAGCACTGAGGCCATCTTTGTTGGGCCTATTGTGCTGCATCTCCTTCCCTATTAAGTTTAAACTCCCGTTTCGGGTTCCATCAGTCTCCTGCTCCTTGTGACAAAGGAGAGCACGTTGACTAATTTCAGTTTCAGCTGCTCTTCGGGGGTCACATAGAAGTGTTCTAAGAGCTTCGTTCTGAGACGTTTTAAAGCCGGACAAGTGCATATGAAAATTTAGTTGATCGAGCAAACGAGGTGTCTATAAAAGCAAAAAGACAGTGGATATGATTGCTCATTCCACTATGTGTCATATGTGATATACACATAGCCTTGCCAGCATAGGTGTACTGATGAGTTGTTGATAAGACGAAATCAGCAAATATGCTAGTAGATTGTTGAATTGAAATAAAACGTTTCTTTTTGTTTTCTTTTTGGTCTAAATCCAAGCAATACAAAGTGATTTAGAAATTCCATGAATGTGGAACTGCTTCCCTATCTGGCCAACTGATCAGCTTTCTCGTTCCCCTGTACTCCTGAGTGACTTGGTACCCATGTCAATGTGATTTTGTTGTCTCTTGACAGAGTTTCCAGAGTCTCGAAGCACAGTTTCGACGAAATCTTGACCGATGACAGCGCCTCTATGGACAATTCACTGTCTGAACAGATCAAGATTTTCTTATTTCTGATGCCATGTCGCTGCATCATATTTGAACTTTCACAGCTCAACAACGCTCTTCCTGCGATCTTAACAATTTTCTTGAAATCTCAACAGTTTTCTTCGGTGAGTATAAGTGTTGAATTATACATCTTTCCATATTTTAAATATTTAAATTGCGTATGAAGATCTGCTGGCAAATAGTTAACTGCTCGGAATTTTCTACAACCTCAGCTAACATTCCACACTCCCCACTTGGAAAATTTATGTTCACCACAAAAAATACTCATCTTCACCACTCGGCAATATTCTTATGATAAACTTGAGTCAAGTCAATAAAGATAATTTTTATTTTTTCCAAAAACAGTCATTGTGTAATAGAAGAAAATCTCAAAAATCTTTTTAATTTGAAAATCCCATCACGCACGATTTTCGGTAAGTCATTTACCCTTCGTGAATTGTAGTTGAAAATTGAAACTCATTTATTATTGATTCAGTAGTTTCGTATCAACTTACAATTTACGTACACTGGATTATGGATTGGAGACGATTACCGATCTAATTACCTTTTGAATACACAATTAAGGCGTAATCGGATAATCCAACCATGTAATTGTTGTGAATGATGTTAAGCTAAAAATTCAATCTAAAATTCCACTTACATTTGTTTGAATTAAAATGGTGTAATCCGATAATTCATTGCGGCGAAACCATAACATTGACGATAATGATACTTGATCTATGTGTGGTGACCAATCAAACAATGTTCTCGTACAAGTGTTTTTTTTCTGTTTACAGCACACACAAAACCAGTAAATTTGCTCAAACAGTATATCGTTATCTCGTTAATTTCAAATGTTTACTTTGCACAGTCTAAAAATGACTGGAGGCTCTCTTTGATTTCATTAAAATTAAATCAAAATTAATGTTCAATTTAAACTTTTTACTTTAAATTCACATCTGAAAGATCAAACATTCATTCATGTGACTTGGATACGATATTTTGAATTATTGAAAGATTGTAAGACAGTAACTTGGAATTCTTCCTTGTCAATTAATGGAAATTATTCATTGTTTGGTCAGAAGTCTTTTTTCTTCTTCTTAGTCGAAATTTCCGTTATTTATCATGAGTTTTGGTTTTGTTCATCACATGTATACGTCTAAGCGTGCATAATACGTTGTTTGGTAATAGACGGTAAGGTAAAAAAAATGTTCTGCTTTCCCTTTGAAGGAAGGTTAGTACATAAGAAAATAAAAAAGGACGAAAAGGAGGAAAAACATCAATTTATCTTGTCTAATACACAACGTATTAATAACCACTTAAAAATCGTTGAACCTCTTTATATAAACAGATTTTTTTCTGTATTTACCAACAAAATGATAGATTTCAAGAGACGTTACCATCACACGGTTTTCAATTTCTTTTTTATCTTTCTGAATAATAAAAATCATAACAGTTCTTTCAGCCAATAGTCAAAGCACTAACACGACTCATATCATCATGTATAGACAATTATTTGAAAATACCAAGCAGGAAAATAAAAACAGAAAAAAATATAATGCAAAATTGAGAAGAAAAGTTTCACTTTTTATCGATGTCAACCGCTTACACAATATTTACATCGTATTTTTTATTCGACTGTAAGAGTTTAACCCGAAAGAAGTAAAGAAAAATGGGTAAAAATCTTTTCAAGACTAACCGAGACTATTTATATTTATTGATACCATAAAAACCGGACATAAAACTGAAAAGTATTGTTCACGCTCGAAAGCAACACCCTACTGAAACTTTTCGAGATTACAGAGAGAGCATTTGGTAAACTTTTGAATCGACCCGAGATTTTCATTATGCCTATGGAAAATGTTGTGATAAAAGAGATGTGTACGATGGATGTGTAACCACTTCGCTATGCGTTTGCGCCGTGCACCGATCACTTCTTCCAGTTTTCTGTTATAATATTGTTGTTAAAACGAAATAGAGAGAATTTTCATTTTGGAGAACTGGGGAATTGTTGTCTCCATGTAGGGGAAATGTCTTTTCTTTCAGCGGTGTACTTTCTTCAGCATTTTCATATTTTACATGAATCGAAGAAACCGGATGCTCATAATATCTTTCCGTGATGCATAGCCGGTGGCTGTACTGATTTTTCTTTAATAAGATTTGGGAAATAGAAATAGGAAAACGGTAAATGAAGTCTTTTTTCTTGGACAATTCGACACCGAATTTATTTCAATGTCCACGCACAAAGGATTAACACTTCATATCATTTTCGGTTGATTTGTTTTGATAGTTAACGTTCCACTACATTTTTAATTGAAATTTAGTTCAAGCCGTCCGTACCTTCGAAATAAAAGATTCGGATTATGAAAAATTTGAAAAAAACGTTCATTCTTTAAAGAGAATATAGAGAATAGTTCGGGTTTCGATGAAATAACAATTGGTCTTAGACGTTCTTATAAAGATTTTGGACTGTTGGGGGAATTTCCGGTATGGACGTACTCAGGCCTGTAGCTATAGGGGTGTGAGTGGGGCGTCCTTTAAGCAAATTTTAATAAAAAATTTCTTTTCTCGCTTCGCTTGTGATGCAAAATGGATTATTATAAACGTTCCAATAAAAAAATGATTTTTGTACAATAAAAATAATTAATGTCCAATAGAAAAATAATTTTTGTCCAATAAAAATGATTAATTTTCCTTTTACAAAATAATTACGTCCAATAAAAAACAAATTTTCCTTCTACAAATTTTTTATTGGACAAAAATCATTTTTCTATTGGACATTAATTATTTTTATTGTACAAAAATCATTTTTTTATTGGAAGGTTTATTACGATCCATTCAAAATTTCCTTCACAATGTAAATCTAATTTTCTTGTCAGGTGTAAAAACGTGCGTTTCAGATGCGTTTCATAAAATTCATATTTATTTTTAAAGGGAGCGCCGCGCCGCCCCACATGTCAATTCATCCTGGCTACGGGCCTGGACGTACTAATTTTTCCCAATAATGAGGATAGTGTTCCGTTTCTTGTTAGTCTTTATTTTATTTGTGTTGTGAAAAGTTGATATGGCACCGAATCAAGTCTCTGAATAGACTTTATGATATTACTTGTTATTTGCGTGAACTACAGAGATGACAGCCGAAGATGACGTTGTAGAGCTTAGGTGTCTTCAGCAAAACATTAAATATTAATTAGAGGAATCATTTTTTGAAGGTGTCAGCGATCGGCTGCATACAAAATTAAAAGTTACAGCTCAGCTAAGGTCGTTTTTTCGCATTTTTGTTAAAATATGGCCTCAGCCGAGCTATAACTTGCTATAACTTTTAATTTTGTATGCAGCCGATCGCGGACACCTTCAAAAAATGATTCCTCTAATTAATATCTAATGTTTTGTTGAAGACACTTCAGCTCTACAGCGTCATCTTCACCCTAGCCGAGGCTTCAGCCGACTTGAAAAAATATCTCGGCTGTCATCTCTGGTGAACTAAAGTAACTTTGAGAATTTTTGGGTTCCAGAACGGGTGCTAAAACTCCATGCGAGATGATATATTACTGTTCCTGTTCCTTCTTTTGTAAATTGGAATAAACATCGAGTACCTACTCTATATTGGTAGTCGATGTTCATTCTCATTACGAGATTCAAAATAGTCCTCAAAATTTCAATTCACTGCCACAATCAGTTATTTGCGAAGTTTTAGGGGAAATATCGAGGGGTTATCCACTTCATTTTTGGAATTAAAATGGAATTTCTGGAATTATTGGAATTGGAATGGAATTTTTGGAATTTCGATGGAGTTTTTGGAATTTTCGGAATTTATGAACTACGGAATTTCGATGGAATTTATTCCACAGAAACTCCATCGAAATTTGGTATATCTGTGGAATTTTTTGAATATTTGGAATTTCTGGAATTTTCGGAAATTCAGAATTTCGGAAATTTCGTGGAATTTCGACGGAATTTTTGGAATTTCGTTGGAATTTTTTTTATGGAATTGGAATTTTTGGTACAAATTTTTGACCAGTGGATAACCCCTCAGGAAATATACATAACATTGATTCGGTTAAAAGGAGAAAAATTAAATTCACATTTGTCTCTTACAGGCCGCACGAGAATTTGATGGATTTAACAATTCATCATTGCCTATAAGGGAACGTTCATATATGACGTCTGCATTATTTCCGGGTTTTTGGACCCCTCCCTCTTGTCTGCAATGTTCCATACGAATTAAGATTTATTTGTATTAACTGTCTGTTTTCTCAGACCCTCCATCTACTCCCTAACGCAGACGTCATTTATGAACACTCCCTTACGACTTCCAAGGAATTCGCGTACGACCTGTAAGAGATTAGTGTTTGGCTTGATTTAGATGATATACACTCTTGTGATCCATCATTGTCATAAAAAGTTATTCAATTAAAAACTGTCTATATTTATTTACGTCTCACCACGCGTGTGAATCGTTTCAAATTATGTTTGTATTGAAATAAAGAAAGAAATGTCTCTCAGGAAAAGTCTGTGCTGTCAGCGCTGGTTGAACAGTGCACATTATATGCGATAACCAGCAGTGGAAGAGTATCTTATCTAAAGAAGTTTCGGAGCTTTGACAAATCATTAGTTTTGGTGGTTCATCATGAAGTGATTAAATTGCACTGATATGTGTTGAATCGTTTATAAAGTACGGCTTCCCTTTCGGTTCTCTTAGTAAGCATGAAAAACTCAATACATCACGCGAAAACGAGACAAATAATTCGGAAAACTCAAATATAATTTTAAGTCACTGGTCCTTAAATACTAAATGCGCATCCCCTTGAATCTACAATAACCTGTATGTTGGGTGAATAAAGCTGTAGATCCTTAAGACACAGAATAATTCCAATTCCAACGTGACTACTTGTTATCGCAAATTCCTCATTGTATGAATGAACGTTTTGATAGGAGCTTCTTGTTTCCAATAGCCAATTTTACGCATGAAAATAAAAGCAGTGATTCAAAACCACTTTAATGATGAAGAGAACAGAACTGATCATTGAAATCTTACCCCGATCCATCGGACTTAATCAAAATCACAACTAATAATTATGGCTCACGTTACCGAACTTCACTTTAACACGAACCTTCATACCTTAACGAAATGGTAAAAGTTCAAAGCAACTTATCTGTTTGAAGTCCAAAATGAGAATCAGAAAACCATGTCTTGTCTGCTTTTGTGAAGTATTAACCTGACAACTTGAATGACACCTCACAATGTCTTTCGCGCATCATCTGTCTATCAACGGTTTCACCATGTGTCTCCAAAAACTAATTCAGCGGTTAATTCGAAAGTCTTCTTAACCTAATGTTATGGATTCACAATGTTCAATTAGCCCTAGCCAAACCGCAAGTTATAAGCCCTTGCCTTAGGATACTGTATTTTAAATTTTTTACAAACATAACAGTGAACTTAAAATATATATCACTGCAAATGAAGTATTATAATTAAATGGCGGCAATGCCGCAAACCCCACGAGGGAAATATTCCTCCTTGACCCTCTTTGCGGAGACTGCCCCCCCCCTCCTCGACTCTGCTTTTTTATTTTTTCGCGTCGCAGCAGTGCGCCTCCTGACTGTGACGCCTCCTGTTTTTAAAGTCTCCTGTTTTTTCTGAAAATAGGTGAAGATTTACTCAAGTTAACGTGTCCACAGACAGGTAACAAACGTGGTAGCAAACATATAAGACATGTACTTGGTACGAGTCTAACAATACGTACAAACGGAGTAGATCACACGTACTGACCAAATCTATTGAAGACCTCTTTACACAATAAGCGTCGAAGCTAAAACTTATCACTTTTGCGCCGCAAAAATTATGGTTAGTCACCTTATACCTTATACATGTAGTTCACATAACAAGTTTAACCATACGAGTATACGAATATTCCTCAATAAAAATATCTAAACTGTATATATCATCCCCATTACATTACTCTGATCCTTTTTTTTCTTTTCGTACGAATTCTTCATATTAAAATTTCAATATCATAGCTTTTATCACATCTTTTATGTGCTCACCAAAAATAAAATCATAACTTTTATATAGATTTCCCATTACATACTCATCCTTCCACTTGCCACACACAATATGAGGGAAAGAAAAATTTTGTTTGATAAAAAATGGATTAAATAGCCTATTGGTACTCTCTCATGTATCCCGTCTTATCATTTGAATTTTTAATAAATACTTGATTAAATAACTTGAAGAAGAAGAGGAAGACTTTTCGAAAGTACAAAATTGGTTGCCTAAGTTTGCTTGGCTTCATGAAGCCACATTCTTCTTCCTTTAGTAATTGGCCACAGCATTAAGTACCCATCAAAGATTTCCTTTCATGAAAAGTCCCTACTTATCGATGAAAGCGGAACAGGATAGTCTTACCTGAAATGACGCACTCAAAAACATTTTCTTAGTCACGTATATGAGAAGAATAATATGCGCTACATGCAGAGTAAATGACGGGGACGCCTGTGGCGCTTCTTATTTCCATTTTCTTTCTTACATTACTGTGAAAATACTTAAATAAAGTTATACGCTTTCGTCAAAGACCCTAGACTCGCTTTAGAGCTATGTTGTGTCGATAAATATTTGGTTTAAGAGTAACCGTAACGCATAGTGCTTCATGGAAGTTTGGAAGTAAGTTTTATTTATTCAAATGACTTTAGGAAATATACAGTTCGAACGCAATTACAATTACTATCTATCGTTATACAAGTTATCAAGTTATCACATTACACTAACTACTCTACTTAGTTTCTTTAGACATTTATATCCAATCCGTTGATCCAAGCTATTGCTTGGCATTGTTGCCGGTATTCTACTCCTACTAGTTTCGTTCCTAGTACATCTCATGGATGGCACTGGGTTTGTCGCACAGCTTACCAATGGCACAGTAAAAACTTTCCGGTAATAAAAGGATCTCAAATAGTAGAACCACAAAAAAGTAGCGAAACTAGTAAATAATGATCTAGACTCTAATCCTTCATGGGTTGTTAAGGCAGATTATTATTATTATTATTATTATTATTATATGAGATGGTTAAACATTTAGAGGAGATTTTAGATGAACATAAATACGTTATTTGCGATGACCCGAAATACGAACTTAGAAAATGGAAAGTGAGCAACCCGCAGGTCCCATGTCTATATGTCGTAATGAAGACACATAAAGAGTTGGACCAAGACGGTGACATGAAAGCCAGACCAGTGGCGTCGAACACCAATGCTCCAACGGAGACGATAGCGAAGAAGTTATCCAAAATCTTTCACGCTCTCCCTGCACCGGATGGAAAAACAATCAAAAATGGTATCGAATTCGCGAACGCAGTGAATGGAAGGACAGTGAACAGATCAGAAGAAATGGGCTCTTATGATGTCACGTTACTATACCCGAGCGTGCCAATCCCATTCACTTTGGACATTCTGATAAAGTGGCTAATCGAAGTCGGAATAGCCAGAAGGTTGGCCGAGGCATACATCACACTGTCCAAATTGTGCATGGACCAGAACATTTACCAGTTTAGAGAGAATTGGTACGTGCAGTATGAAGGGACAAGCATCGGAAATTCTTTGTCAAGTTTCCTAGCTGAAATTTTTATGCGCCATTGTGAAACACAAATGGGAACCCATCCCCAATTCCCAAGGTTCTATAGAAGATATTACGACGACATCTTCGCTATCCAAAACGCGAGAATGTTCAAGGTAGTAAAAACACTTTCCAAAAAATGCATTGACTCCATAAAGAAAGATGTGAATAATTTCACCATAGAACGACAAGCAGACGGAAAGCTACCGTTTTTCAACGTAATGTGTGAAATTAAAAATGGCGCCATTGAAGAAGATGTCTACCGAAAACCCACTAGCACCAAGAGGCTTATAACTAATGACTCATTCCGTGACCACCAACACAAAATGGCAGCATACCACGCGATGGTGAGCATCCCTCTGTCAGAAGAGAAAGAGGCCAATGAAGTCGAGAGAATCGTGGATATTGGAAGAGTCAACGGGTACCATGAGTCGACAATACGCAGTATCATCAACAGGCATCGAGAAAAACGAGAAAAGAGCAACATAATCGACCTTTTATGACATATCTGAAGACAAGGAAAAACGAGTAGCCATCAGATACTTTCCGAGCGTAACCAAAAAACTGAAACCAGTCTACAAGAAACATGAAATGACCATAGTCCATAGGAACGACGGCTCTTTGAGACAAGCTTTGGGTACGCTAAAGGACAGACCATTGGACCTCCACAAATCGGGCATCTACCGTATACAGTGTGCATGCTGCGGACGCCTCTACATAGGGATGACGATCCGCAAACTGTTTGAGCGTTTTATGGAACACCTTATATCCGCTAGGTGGAAAAGAAAGAAAGCAGTGGGCCGACACATATTTATGACGAACCATGAGGTGAACATAAGTGAACTCAAACTTATGCAACCCGTTAAACAGATATGGAAACGCGAGTACTATGAAGCCATCCACATATATCGCCATAAACATGAAAATCTGTTGAATGAGAACGATGGTAACATAACATCTCCGCTTCTGAAAACCGCTGAAAACCTAGTAGACCTGACGGAAGACACACCCGACATTAGTGGGAACGAAGAATACTTCGACTGCGAGTAAACGAGACTACATAGGAGAAAAAAATGAAAGACAATGATATGACGAGCAGCATAGAAGCGAAGTAATCTAATAGACATAGTGGGAATTTGAATTTTTGAGTCTCGTACGCACGCATGAGAAACATGAAGAAAATCTTGTCCTTAGTTTGGTGTTTGACTTTGGAAATTTTATATTCGTCGGGAAGAAACTGTAATTGACGAAATGATTGTTATCATGAACCGAATGAATGTCTTAGAAATTTAGAAACTTAGTCGAGTAAAATACCTTGAAGATGGTTGTTTGACAACCGAAACCGTCTTCGGTAAAAATAAAAAAATTCGGTGCAATTTAAAAAACAGATTTTTTATTCGTCTCACCTTAAAAGCTAAAAATTGGAAATATCACGGTGTTACGCGCCTTTCAAAATTTGTTTATAATGTGGAAAAAACCCCAGGAAATGTAAAAAATAGTTTCTTACTACATTTGTTTGTATTTTTCATTCCTTTCGAATTCGAAATAGGTCTAAGGAAACGGCAAATTATCAGACGTTGTCGTGATTCGACATCGTATCTTCGCCTCGTTAGGACAAGCTTACGACTAGTCCCAAAAAATTCAACTTTTCATAACTAGTTACAAAATATACTATTTGCACCCAAATTTACGAATATCGCCGCTTGGTGTACTGTACAATGTTCATAAAAAAGTAGAAAAATTGTCAAAATATATCAGCTCTACCTCTCATTAATTCTTGTAACATTTCTTCTCATGATTTTCTGACAGTTTTCGTTAAGTCTGACTTTTTGAATGACCTTGACATGATCATACATTTCCTTCTGCTGTTGGGTTTAAAAGATTGAAACTAACATGCAACAGAGATAATTCATTCAACTGTCTCCAGATATATTTTCAGCGTTATTATCCGCATTACAACACTTACCATTCGTTCAAACTAACAAAAACGAGTTTCGTGATCGCATTCGTTTCTTATTACATTTTGCAACGTGGAAAACACAAGGAAAAACCATTTTACTTTAAATTCCTATCAGCTTTTTTATTTTATTCTTCTTTGTTCCTCAACACACAACAAATAAACGCTTGTAAAACTTAGATACAGGGACAGGAGTTCTAACAAAAAATGTGGATATATATGTATATTTCCATCAGGAAATAAGACAAAAGAATGTGTCATGTTTTATAACCCAATGTGGTGGTTAAAATGTTGAATGTGCCTGGCTCTATGGATTTTACAAATAACAAAACAATGGCACTTAATTCCAAATTTTGTCAAAACGGAAAACAGTACTTAGTGCTTTGCTCTTCTTTTGGAGAGTTTTTAAGGTGTTATTCGATGGATACAAGTACTTTTTGAGTGTTTTGCACAGTTCTGCATAGGTGTTGAGTTGTTGGTGAAAGTAATACGAGTTCTTCAGATAAAGTTACGGCGGATATTATGTAACGAGGATTAACATTTTTATGATGAATGCTGTGATTTACACATTGATTTCCCTTCAGACCTTTTTAAGATATCGAGTACGTAATTTCGTTGGTACTCTAAAAACAGGTGGTTGCTTAGGAAACATGAAAACTATTCAGACTTGCTTCAAGACATTGGTGCATTCTAGAGATGAGCGGGTTGATCATTTTTCGAAACCCGACCCGGACTGAACCCGACCCGATTAAATTTTTCGAAACCCGAAACCCGAATTGTTTTAAAATCCGACCCGGAGCGAACCCGACCCGATTAAAATGTTCGAAACCCGAAACCCATGAGCCCGAAAAAAACAATTCGGGTTCGGGTTCGGGTCGGGTCTTTTGAAGTTTCGGGCAACTCGCTCATCTCTAGTGCATTCATTGAAGAGAAAAAGAATAGCCCGTCGATATGCGGGCGAAGCAAGGAGCATTTTGTAATAGCAAAATTGCTGAAATTAGATGAAACTTTATAGATGTCGTAACTGTTGACATCCGGTGCGTACAGTGCTTAGCGACTTTTCGTCCTTTTACAAAAACATGTACCCAATTTGACTTGAAACCTGTTTTTGGGGTCTTTAATAAATTATGTAGGGTAATGGATGGTAACGGGGGTAGTGGTTTTTACGATTACATTCATTAACTGGTTGCGCGAGCAAACAATAATTTCCAAGAAGGTGAATCGAAGTTCGTGTGATATTCGACCTCTTTCCATAAACTAAACCCCAAGTTGAAAAAAATTTCGCAACACACAAAACTCAAACAATTTTTGAAGACAAAAAATTTAGATACCCTGGAACTTCAAATTGAATCACTTTTGGCGAAACGTTACTCTGCAGAGTGGTCCAAATTTCGGAAAAATCGGCACCAAGAGAATAAATCGATTGGGTGATGCGATTTTGCTGCTGTAAGTTTTGTTGAATTGTCTATGGATGGGGCTATCAGAATCACGAACCAAACGTGCGAAGTGGTTAAAACCTGGGGGTATCAACTGTTGTCAAAGTTGAAAATTTTTTACGAAAATTGGAAAAATGTCCTGAGTCTCCTAAAAAAATAAATCAGGCCATCTTTCGAATTAATCAAAAGAGGGCATCAATAGCTTTCCAACGATAGCAACATGGCCTCGCTATGAGGTCTCTATCGATAGATATGAGGTCTTAAATGAAAACACATTTTTGGCTATATCTCCGGAACCAAATGCCGAACAGGAGCAAGTAAGGTATTTCTAATACCTTTCAAATGATACCGATAATAGCAATGTCCGACGCATCTTCGAGGATATAGAGGCACAAAATCGATTAAGTCAAAGTTCCACTAGAAATGTTGATATTTCCACCAAGTTTAAGTGCTTTTTATCGTCGTGGAAGATAGCTCATTTACAGTAGGTAAAACTAGTTTTGTATTCGTGGATCAATAACTAGCTTCACCTACTGTAAATGAGGTATCTTCCACGACGATAATAAACACTCAAACTCGGTGTAAATATCAACATTTCTAGTGTAACTCTGACTTAATCGATTTTGTGCCTCTATATCCTCGAAGATGCGTCGGACATTGCTATTATTGGTATCATTTGAAAGGTATTACAAAGACCTTTCAAACGATGCCTTACTTGCCCCTGTTCGATATTTGGTTCCGGAGATATAGCCAAAAATGTGTTTTCATTTAAGACCTCATATCTCTCGATAGAGACCTCATAGTGAGGCCATATGGGCATCGTTGCAAAGCTAATGATGCCCTCTTTCGATTAAATCAAAACATGGCCTGATCTATTTTTTTAGAAGACTCAGGACATTTTTCCAATTTTCGTAAAAAATTTTCAACTTTGACAACAGTTGATGCCCCCAAGTTTTAACCACTTCACACGTTTGGTTCGTGATTCTGATAGCCCCATCCATAGGCAATTCAACAAAACTTACAGCAGAAAAATCGCATCACCCAATCGATTTATTCTCTTGGTGCCGATTTTTCCGAAATTTGGACCACTGTGCTCTGGGACGTTTGTATCTATGGGTAAAATTGTTGCCGTCGTCCTATGCAATAAAGTTTTAAGTCGGCGGCGGCTTGGGTTCTGTACTCTTTGTTGATTTTGCTGTGCACTTTACCGCTGCTCCCTGAGGTAACCTCAAACGTCTCAGAGACATGACAGCTTCACACAGGCCCGAACTGGCCATATGGGCTGACCCGGCATCGCCCAGTGCGCCATAGCTAGAGATGCGTTTCCACCTAGAGATTGCATTTACGGGTTTCCGGGTTTCCACAATTTTAGTACGACCATCTTCAGTTTAGTATTATATATCAGAAGAGTCATCGTCGTGAAGTATCCTGTCACGCTGGTCCTGATGGGATTAGCTTTATTGAAGAAATTTAATCATCCGTAAATTTGCCGTAAATTTCAACTAATTTTGACCACAAACACTTATACCAGTGTGACAGGAAATTTTGTGACAATAACTCTTCCGACATATATTACTAAACTGAAGATGGTCGTATTAAAAATGGTGCAATAATTTACATATTGTGACCTGCAGGAGCCATTTACGGCATTTTTACGGAAACCCGTAAATGCAATCTCTAGCCCCAGCGACTTCGACGCCCCTCTTACATGAAAATAAAATAATACACGGTTTGAACATTTATGCGCCTTTCACTTGCGACTTAGTTAAACGTTTATGCAGGTAGCGTCCCGAACTGAAATCAGCCAGGCATTAACGTTTTCTATTGTTCAACTGACACATTTCGGTTTCTGATAGCGACATTATCAACTAACAAACAAATTAAACGCAACTTAAAGGTGGTGTTATATTTATGTAGTCATGGTGACCGAAAATTTTCTTGACCTGCCTAATATTATGTTCTCAATTTCTCCTTTGCGTCCTTTCAAATATACAATTTTGTCCTGGCTATTAGTTGGTTTTAATCGTCCGCCGGTTGGTTTTAATCGTCCGCCAGTTGGTTTTAATCGACCGCTGGTTGGTTGTAGTATACCGCCGGTTGTAATCGACCGCCGGTTGGTTGTAATCGACCGCCGGTTGGTTGTAGTCGACCGCCGGTTGGTTGTAATCGACCGTCGCGTCGGTTGGTTGTAATCGACCGTCGCGTCGGTTGGTTGTAATCGACCGTCGCGTCGGTTGGTTGTAATCGACCGTCGCGTCGGTTGGTTGTAATCGACCGTCGCGTCGGTTGGTTGTAATCGGCCGTCGCGTCGGTTGGTTGTAATCGACCGTCGCGTCGGTTGGTTGTAATCGACCGTCGCGTCGGTTGGTTGTAATCGACCGTCGCGTCGGTTGGTTGTAATCGACCGTCGCGTCGGTTGGTTGTAATCGACCGCCGGTTGGTTGAAATCGATCGCCGGTTGGTTGAAATCGACCACCGGTTGGTTGAAATCGAGCGCCAGTTGGATAGTGCAGTCATCGAAAGAACTGCATCGTCGTTTGATTGAATAGTATCTTTGTATCTTTTACTTACTGCCATAATAAAGCTTTTGATATATACAGAAAGGCTCTTGTCTTTATATAGTTATTTTTATTAACTTGCCTGCCTAGAATTGGGTGGGATAATCCATATCTATGGAACTATAAGGGTAGAAAGTTGTTTCCAAAAGCAAAGTTGTAAAGAATAAAATTTTAGAGAACACGTGTCTAAGAGTATTGGGTAAAAATGCCCAATCCTGGGATATGACCACTTCTAGAATTGGGAGGGATGGACCATATATCTAGAACTATAAGAGGTAGAAAGTTGCTTCCAAAGGCAAAGTTGTAGAAAATAAAATTTTAAAGAACATATGTCTCAGGATATTGGGTAAAAATGACACCATCCTGGGATATGACCATTTCTAGAATTGGGAGGGATGATCACAGCACAGTTGTAGAGCACAGTTGTAGAGAATAAAATTTTAGCGAACACGTGTCTCGGGGTTTTGGGTGAAAATGCTTCAATCCTAGGATATGACCACTTCTAGAACTGGGAGGGATGATCCATATCTTTATTATAGTTCTAGAGATATGGATCATCCCTCCCAGTTGATTCCAAAGGCAAAGTTGTAGGAAATAAAATTTTAGCGAAAACGTGTCTCAGGGTTTTGGGTAAAAATGCCACAGTCCTGGGATAGGACCACTTCCAGAATCGGGAGGGATGATCCATATTTGTAGACCTATGAGAGGTAGAAAGTTGCTTCCAAATTCAAAGCTGTAGAGAATAAAATTTTACAGAACACGAGTCTCAGGGTTTTAGGGAAAAATGTCTTAGTATATAAGCTTTTCTAGATTTGAATGGTCTGAGACGTACTTCGGTAGGGCCTTTGACATTACCTTGGGTAATTTCTATGGATTTTTGAAATTCTTACAGTTGTAAAAGAACAGAAAACGTTGGATTCTTTGCTTATTTGTATATTTAGATACGTTCGAGTCTCTTTGCCACATCTATTGTGATACGTACGGGTCTTTGGTTATGTTTCATTTTTAATTTGGTGAAGTATAAAAAGATTCAAGTTTAGTAATTTTAGATAATTGTGATATCTGTAGTAACCAAGTTTTTAACTCTTTCTTAAAAGAATTGTTAGACACGTCTTGTAATACAGTCGGTAAGTTATTAAATAACTCAGGCAGAATGTATGTTACTTTGCTTTTTCCAATATTTATTCTCGATCTATTGATATGTATGTTGTTCGAGTATAATAGTTATGACTAATAATTTATGTAATTTTCATCGGAACACTGATCTAGCAGCGCTCTAAGATGGTAAATAGTACCTTTTGCAGATCTGACATTATTCCGACTTTCATAATTCGTTCTGCATCGGTTCTAGTTGAAGTCAAAATTTGAACGTTTCTTGTGGGAGTAATCGTACTTAGCGTGCTGTTCGATGATACTGACAACTGACTTGGGGTAGGCCGATTATTCACCGATGCTTGATTGTGATAATGACTCGCTTGGTTAACCTGTTACATTTTTTTGACTCGAGGATAAGAGTTTGCCGTGTAGGATTGACCTTGAGAATTATTACTTGTATTCAAGCTATTTGACTGGTATTGAAACCTCCCATACATACTATTTCTTGTTCTTCCCTGTGTAATAGTGTGTGATGCCTTTTACTACACTTAAAACAAGACGTGACTGTGCTTAACTGGGTTGCCTTATGATAAGGCTTCAAACAATTTCTTCATGCATGCCGACAAAGAATTGATAGCTCAAGTAAATGATCGAATTTCAGCGGTGTTACGTCTGACCCCCTTGGACTAAAAATCGCTTTTTGAACTTTCAGACTACGAAAACAAAGAAAAAAACATTTTATTTATATTTTGTTGTATATTGTGTAGGTTAAATCGTGTCAACTGCATATTTAAAACTTTAAGATATTGGAAAATGATTTGTTATATGGAAGAGTTATTATATCTATATAATGAGACGTTTGTATTTGAATTTAAGGGAAACTCTGCGTAACACCAACAAGATGTAAGAATCGAGGTTGTATGCAAACACACGTCAATGCAAATTCCCGTTTCCGTTAACATATCTCATTTGTAAATCAGATTATTATTAATTCTCCACAACTCTGTCCAAACTTGTGATAACTTTTTGAGCTGCAGGAGATAACGTTTCTATTTTGCCACCATTGGCGGCACAAATTAATCCACAAACAGCATTCACTGCGCTCATAAATGCACCTTCTAACCAACCTCCCAAATGGCTGTAACTACAATTTGCCAAGAAGAATCTGTTGTCTAAAGTCGATTCAAGTGCATGGGTATGGTAACGGAATAGAAGGTCGCTGTTGTAATTGTCGCCCACATTATCCAATTTGTATGAACCGGCCGAATTAAACGTCGTCCAATCGTATGACAATAGATCTTGAAGATCACATTTACGCAAAGCTTGGCCAAACCACCACGGTTCATATTTTCCTGTTAACGGATGCTTTACGTAGCGTGTCGTACGACCGACGATTGCGCTCAACAAACTCTTCGTATCCACTACGTTTAGCGGATATTTACCGAAATTATGTTGCATTCCTTTCGAATCGTCTTCCCAGGCGTAACTGATTAGAAAACTGTAATGTTCGTCCGCCTTTCTTTGCAATCGTTCATTTACGATGGTAGTGGGTACAACATAACTGGAGCCTAAACCGCAATTTGCAACGATGGCTTTGACTTTTCCTTTATCCAAAAATTCTGGAGCATACTTATCGAAGTCGCTCTTTTTTACAGTGGCAAATATTTTTGAACAGCAAATCATGTGAACGTTGCTTACGGCCGAAAACAATTTTGAATTGGGAACGTCGTATTTTTTACTCAAAACCAATGCTGGACGCACGGAGCCTTCGTACTTGTCTGACGGCAATTGACGTTTATAGTCTCCTAAAGGCAAACGACGGCTTTCATCGTTGTTGAATCCAATTTTACTGATGATTGAGCTCGTCTGCCTCGGCGTTGTAGCTAAAATAACATAGTCAAACTCTTGCTTTTCGGGTTCGAAGACTTCTGTTCCATCGTGATTAACGGAGTAATAGATTAAAATAGTTTTGCCTTTGTCACTTCCGTCCAAATGACATGCTTCGGCAACACGAGCCATTTTCACGACCAATTTAAGTTGTTTTTCGCGTGCAGCCTTGTAAATCATTGAGATAAAATCTACATTTGCCGCCACCGGCAGCACGTATTCATTTGAATAGTTCCACAAAAGAAGTCTCATCGTCTCCAATATCGACATATTGAATACGGATTTGAAACCGCCGGTTCCGAAACCAACCGTACCGAACAATTCGACGTAATAATTGATCTTTTCTGCAACGTCGTTTGATCCGGATATTTCCGGTAGATTTGCATGATTCGCCTCAATGACTTTGCGAACAGCAGTTTCTAAAGTATATTTATCGTTTTCCTTGGCGAAAGTTTTCCAATCGGCGTTTATTGTCTTGAGTTCATCTTCCGTCGTTTTTTCACTTTTCAATATTTCGCTAATTTTGGCGGGATCCTTGCCACCAATTGGAAATAGACTCGTATTTTCGTCGGTAAGTCCACCTACCAATCCCTTCCGAATAATGTCAACAACCTGTTTGGTCGCTGATCTGTCGTCTAGCCATACACCATTCGCAAACCGATCGACACGATCTCCATGCAACATTTCGGTGGGAACGGTTCCTGGATTAGGGAACGGACTGACAAACTTATCTCCTCCATACACAACGTTAGCATAATGCCACATCAATCCAGAAATTTCGGGAAATCGCATGGCACCGATTTCATACACTGCGTGATCAGTGTTAGTGTCATCGCTACTTATCGCTGCTGATACTCGACCCGCTTTGAGCCCAGCTACACGTACCGTTTGGCCTTTAGGTGCATGCAAGAAACTGTCAGGATCGGATTCGTACAAAGTGACGCTAATATTGTCTTTGGCGTTATCCAAATTGGACAACTCATACAGGGTGGCAATGCCTGCAGCGCCACCTCCGACGATGGCAATATTCAAGGATTTATTTATTGTTCCTAGTGGCTTTTTTACGACCATCGGATACGAAATTAAAGCTGAATCCGGATGTCTATAATATTGCCCATCTTTGGCTATCTCACTTATTTTACGATCGGCGCTTGATGCCTCTTGAGAATAAAGCAAAGCCGGAATTATACTAATACTCATGTCGAAACGATCTGTAAGAAAAATCGACAAATAAATTAAATGTTTAAAACATCGTTTTAGAATTGTTTGATATGTTAACACTATGATAAAGAGGAGGGAGCGCCAAATCACAGTGTATGCCTTCACTATCCGGCGCCATCCTTTGTTGACTTTTAATTTTAACAATAACAAAATTCAACTCGTTGGCTCAACTTAAGGAAATTCACTTGCGACATCTCAAGATTTGCTTGGGATATCTCAAGAATTTTTTTGAGACGCCTCAAGATCGCAGCAGTGAGTGAATGCGTAGGGAGCTAAAATATCTCACCATCGTAGGGCACTGAAAAATGCGTTGAAAATGAATGAAAAACGCGTTGAGTTGAAAAATGTTGAGATATCTCAACATCATCGGGGCACTGAATAGCAAACATGCGTGATTGAGGAATTACCTAAAGGTAGGGAATTATTTTTTATTACATGTTTAATAATTTTTATCCCCACTTATTATACACTGGTAAATACCCCCGCCCCTAAGGGCTACGCGGGCATAATCATTCTTGTCCGTTAGGTCGGAGATTTGCGACTTAAGTATCTCATACTAAAATGTATGCAAGGGTCTGCAGATGAATAAGAAATGGAATTTAGTACCCCGTACTACCATATACCCGTACTACCATTTCCCCCGTACTACCATATCCCCATACTACCATCTCCCCCGACTCGACGTCATGATTCGCCGCACGGTCAAGGACATTATCGGCTTACCAATGCGAACAAATGATAACCTGTTCTACGCCCCGAGACGTCTATGCGGCCTAGGATTGGTCAAGACAACATGGGAAGTATATCTACAACACTTTGCGATAGCCAAACACCTTGCAACCGTCGACGACGAGCTATTTCAAGTTGAACAGTACTTATGCTAATCTGAATGGGCGTGCCTGGTGTTGAAAGCTCTTCCAATCTCTTTCGCAACAGAGAGAACGAATCAATAGCTCATGTTAGGGGAAGCTGCCCTTCAAACAACTAGCAAATCGTTTCACGTCACCACAGAAATGCTTCGCGAAAAAGGATTTTAGTGTTTCGAAGAAGTCTAATTTTAGTGTTTCGAAGAAGTCTAGGCCGTTAATAACAATGGTCAATCAATATTCATTGATATAATTTCTATCGACCGACGAATCGATATTCGATATCGAATTTTTATCGACAATCTATAGATCCAACGATTAGGTACGAAACCAATGAAAGAGACCAGGACTTGAACATCCAAGAAAAAAAAAAACGAATCTACGAAAAATGTATCCCATTCTACGAGGAAAAATACGAAAAATAGCGCACCCTTCGGAAAATGCAAATGGTAAATTCGCGGACTTTGGTTCGGTAGTCGCGGCACAGTGGGAACAAAATCGTATTAGAATTTTTCAAAGAGATCAAATTAGATGGCTCCAAATTAAATTCAATAACAGAAGGAATATTAGTTCGAACCATCCAATTTATAAAAGATCACATTTATGGTAACTAGTCACTAGAATTAGAATTGTTTTAAAAATTTCGCCTTCGCTGTAAACAGTTTGTAATTTATTATTGATGGATATACTGTTATGTGTAGAGAAGCAACCTTCTTTAAGGAGGCAGCACACTTTGTTTTAGTTAAATAAAGATTTTTTCTCTCAGATAAAAATATCTGACTGCGCCACATAATAAACACCAGCGACATGTACCTTATTTTATGAGGTACATGTCGCTGCCACCCCCACCATTTTGAACTGTATCGAATTAAAGCTATTTGAATTGGGCTAGTTTTGGGCTGGCGAATGCACATTAGCCAAAAGTTTTGGGCTGCCATAGAACTACAGCCCAAAATTATTTTAGTGGTCGAATATGTCGTTTTAAGGTTTTCGTATGAAATCAATGCTATCTTTGCTCGGTATACAGCTCAAAATTTTGGGCTGGTTTTGGGCTGACGAATGAAACCAGCCTCGAGTTTTGGGCTGATGTCAAACCGAAGTTATTCAACTTTGAAGCAAAAAAACACGTCGTTTTCACTATTTCAATATTAGCGGTGTCCAAAAAATGCAAGTTGTAAAAACTTTGAGGCACCAAGCGGATTATTACTCTACATGTATCCCTGAAGAAAATTGTCGATGGACACAACTGAATCCGAGTTGATTTAGGGGTAGCTCAACGACAAAATGTGGAAAAAATCGTGAAAATCGATGAAAATGCAAGATTTCATTAAGTTGGTCATATTTTAAGTATAATGAAGAGTCGTGTTAGAGCAAGTTTGCTTTATTCCCTCCAGTATGGCCCCAAGAAAACGTTTTTTGGTCTATAGGTGTATCTAGGCGTTTTACCAATCGTGAGAGTCCGACAATGATCATCTTGTATGGCGACCTTTTCAGCCTGAAGCCGCGTCGGTGGTGCTATGTGCAAATGTTTCAAAACTATTTTTTATTTGAATTTGCATGGAACTAATAGGTTTTGGTGTAAAACATTATATTTCTGTCGGAGGAGTCCGAGAAATTTCAATTAGTAGTCAAAAATGTGATTTTTTCGCTTATTTCTATTTGAAATAGGCGCAGAATATGCTTTTTGAGGCTTTAAATAAAAGATTTGTCCTTCACTCGTATGAAAATTTAATGAACAGCAGAAATATGTCCTCATTTTGTCCCTTTCCTAACCATCGAAAGAAACAAAAAAAAGTTGCGCCATCGGATTAGAACGCTAGGCAGCCCAAGCAAACTTTCTCATATATCTCGTTGAAGAACATTTTTATTCCTTCCCTCGTATGAAAATTTAATGTGCAGTAGAAATTTGTCCTCATTTTGTCCTTTCTTGATCATCGACAAAAACAATTAAAAAAATTTTCGGTGATCGGATTTCAAGCGATTTTCTAGTTTGGGAGCTTTCAAAGAGCTTTCATTATGTTTTAGTACACTCTATTTTCTAGTTATCTACGCCATTTTGCAATATCTGATTTCACATTCGCAAAGGACAAATTGAGGACATATTTTTGAATTAGAAAATACAAGAGTCAGAACGTCCCTATGGTCATATTTAAATAGAGGTTTTAGACAAGTCCAAGAAAATAATCTTTTATAGTTTCGTTTGAGGGAATGTTTTGAAAATTTTGAATGTATATTCTGAAAGGAAAAATTGAGGACAAATTTTTACTGTACTAAACTTTTTAGTACAAAACACTTTAAAATCTAGTAACACACTTATACACTATCGAAGTGTCAGTACACTAATTTGAAAGTGTCAAGAATTTAGGACAAATTAATGGAATCCCCAATTTTGCTCAAATTTTTATCCTTTTCAAAAAAGCTATTTTGAGCTTTTTGGCGTTTTAGTACACCTCTATATTTCGGACACCAAGGTGGGACAAATTTTTTTTGTGTCGGAGGCATAGGACAAATTATTTGTGTAGATAAAATAAAAATCTGGGTCGACGACTACACATTTGTAGCAGCACCCTAAAAAATGTTATAAAATTGAATTTTTTGGAATCTCTTTTTCTTTCAGTTCTTTTAAAAAATATGAAATGTAAAACTTCGACGATAAATGATATTTCTGTTATGTATATTGTGAGATTCATCTTTTAAACCAAAAACCGAAAAGTAAATCAGAAATCTACTTACATTATTTCAACCAAAAGCTTTCGAACAAAATGAGAGAAGAACAAAGTTGTTGTGTACTGAACAAATGACACCAAACGACTGACTAATTTGGTTTATCAATCTGAATATTTATTATAAGGTATTTCATATTCAACCATGAGAAGGTTGTTGATAATTTTAGATAGACTCGTTCATAGAAGTTTCCCGTACGTTCGCGTATTAAATAAAATCTCAGTCGCATGATATCAGTCCAAAAAAAAAAATGAAAGCTCTACCATGGGGACTGGGATAATAAGAACTGGTTTTGTTAGCAAACTCCTCCTAAGTGTCAGTTCACAGCAGAGAATATACATTTTACAAAACACAAGACCAAGCTCAATGGTCAAATTTCATCATTCCCCGAGCTTCCACAGGACTAACATCTAATTTAGTTAGACCATGTATTTGAAGTTTCCAATATAAGGCTCAGAGGAAATTGAGGATTTGAGCTTAATGTATAAAACTTATGCAAGCAACTCAAAATCTGATCCAAGTCCAAATGCGTTGTTTTGAGGTTGAATGCATTAAACTGTGAAATGCCGGACATTATATGTGATGGTACCATCATAACCCTTTCAGATGAAGTAGTCGACTGGGAGTGAAGCTGAAGAGTGATCTCTTATGGGTTGGCAACTCGAACTATATTGCGTCAAAGGTGTATGCGGGGCTACGCTCTCTCTGGATACATAGTGATATGATATATTTGTCTGTAGAAGTATGTGTCTGAGGCATATCCTTATGGCCCTAGGTCGGTCCTAAAATCTGTCCTAGACAATAAAAATATGGGTTTTCACTATGTTGTAGAGATGAGCGGGTCGACCATTTTTCGAAACCCGACCCGGACCGCACCCGACCCAATAAAATTTTTCGAAACCCGAAACCCGAATTTTTTCAAAACCCGACCCGGACCGAACCAGACACTCAAGTTTTTCAAAACTCACAACCCAAATTACAGCCGGTTCATTTCTTTTTTTCCTAGTCTGAAGAAACAAATGACACTTTAAAATTGAAATCTGTCAAACAGTATACTGTACATAACTTTTCCGAAGAAACCAACTCTCTAAGTGTTGTCATTCCTAAACTAAAATTCGAAAACCAAAAAAAAAACCTTATTTATTACTTGAGAAAATTCAAGATGGCGTCGGTTCGACTGCTGGCAGCAATTTTTTTAAGATCCCAAAAAATTCTCCTGACCAAACTCTTTTACTTTCCCGAAGAAACCAACTCTCGAGCTATTGTCATTCCGAAGCTAAAATTTGAAAGCTCCGAGCATTACCTAAAAAAACCCTCAAAATTGACAACTTTTCCACATGCCACGGCTTTTCCAGAATTTTCCCGGAAAAGCGGCATATGAAATTTTTATAGGTAGATAGAAACCGACAGATCAGAAAAAAAGTTTTCATAATGATGAGAACAATAGAAAAATTATTTCTCCATACAAAAATGTCATTTTCAAACCTCGATATCTCAGCCAATTTTCAACCGATTTTGATGATTGAGGGCTCGTTTGAAAGCAGCTGCGGCGTAGTTTTTTTTTTAAATAATTTGGAGGGGGAGAGGGCGAGGGCAAAAAACTCAAAAGTTCGCCTATATATGGCTCATTGTCCCAAAGGTTTTTGAATAGAGTTTTTTCGGTTTGTGGACATTGTTTTGGGGTGTGGGGACTACGTCACGCCCTCCGCTACCGCTGCGGGCATGATAAAATTTAAATGGCTCAACTCAAGGAAGAAACTGAATATTCAAAACACTAAAGCGATCGATAGAATAATTCAAAATTTGAAAACGTAAATGCGCCGATTCATTAAACGCATCCTATACTGTTTGACAGATTTCAATTTTAAAGTGTCATTTATTTCTTCAAACTAGGAAAAAAAGAAATGAACCGGCTGTACTTCGAAACAAAAATTATTTCAAGGCCCGACGTCTGCATTCTTCACGGACCTTAGACTAAAACAAAATTCGTGTAATGTAAGATGATAAAATTTAGACGAGTTTTGTAAAATATAAAAAGTCTCAAAAGGATCGGGACCCGAATAAAATGATACAACAACCCAACCCGTACCGATCCCAGCCCGATAAAATTTTTCGAAAACCGAAGTCCGAACTGTTTCCAGACCCGGCCCGGACCGAACCCGACCCGATTAAAATTTTCGAAACCCAAAACCCATGAACCCGAAAAAAACAATTCGGGTTCGGGTCGGGTTTTTCGAAGTTTCGGGCAACCCTCTCATCTCTACTATGTTGTAGAGAAAATGAAGGGAAATAATTTTGTCTATGTATTTGTCCGAGGCCTCTCCTGAGAACCCTACGTCGGCCCTAGACAAAAAAAAGTACTTTCGATTCTCTTAGCAAGCATGAAAATGTATTATGGAAATATTAGGAATAAAATTTGTATAAAAGGTGTGAAGAAATAGAGAAATATAGTTATTAATGCAACTCGTACCACACATGGATATGCCGCTCCGCCCTGGGACTTTTCTCTAAGCTCGCACTATAATAGACATATGTGGTACAAGATGGATTTCTAAATGGATTTTCTTCAAGTGAATTATTAATTTTGATTCAAATATGCATCGGTTGATAAGTATGTTTTGCACTGAAATTTCAAGGTTCAAAAAAAGAATTGTTTTGCAAAATATTTTGAGTTTTAATGGGCAAATACAAACATTAAAACTGGGGAGAAATTGTAAAAAAACTTAATTTTATCCATGCATTGTTGTCAGACAACTGTTTAAGGTCATTCTCAACTAAATGTGTGACCATTAATTCTAATCAAAACAAACATTCACAATATCTTCTACTTATAAATTCATATTAGTCGAGTTTTCGAGCATTCACAATAGCCTCGACTAATAAATCCATAGTAGTCGAGTGGGCATTCACAATATCAACATAACTCCTTTTTCAATGCACTTTTTGCCGGTTGGGTTGTTACTATGAGTTTTTTTACTCCATTTACGATGCACTTTTAAAAACGCATCAAAATTTCGTCCATTTCCGATCTCTTTAAAATTTGTGCGTTTGAGCGTTTATTCAGTTTAACAATATTTCCAAAATTCATTCGCAACCTACATTTTTGGTGGTTTACCAATAAGTGTCATATGTTACTCTGTTTTCTGAGCTCAGAGGAACAACTCTGGCATCGTCTAATTCAACTGGGAATTAGGCGCAATGAAGTCAACCAGATTTTCGAAGTCCACATCGAGGGAATTTAAACACGAGAATTAATATTACGAGCGGGGTGGGGTGGGGGTAAAAAAATGTCTATATTAGCGTTACGTAATTTATGAACGATCCCTTACATAAAAATTATTTTCGTTGGTTATCACTGGTTGGTTAACATATATTCGATGAGGAAAATTTAAAAATTCAATTTACATGATTTGCTAGAAGACAAGTAAACGCCAATAACTAAGTTGTCGTCATTGGAGAAATAATTGGAAGAAGAGTAAAGTTTACAGAAGGTTCTAGCCAGCGTGAATGTCATGGGGAGGATCATTTTCTTGGTGTGTTTCCCAAGAAAGTTCTTAAAATCGATATCTTAGGAATATTTAACACGGACACAGCTACCTTGGCATACCAATTTTTCTTATACGGGCTCTGTATCTGTGCACCAGCATTTTTGATTCCACGGGCTCAGCTATCTTTGTGCACCAACATGTTTTTGTACGATCATGCTACATTTGCATGACACCAGTTTTTTTTCTACGGTGAAAGTTATCAACGTCATTTATTTCTACGGGCTCAGCAATCTTGAAAATTTTTACAACTTCATCAATTCAATTACAATGAAAAGCAATTGTTCTAGACACACTGATTATAAATTTCAATATATTTATTTATTTATCTATAGATTAATTAACAGGTCTTTCGACCCAATAACATACTAATCTTAAAAAAACTTGTAATCATTAATGAACTTAATCTTACAAATATTTAGCCTTTTTTTGACTCTTTTAGAAAAATCTTGTCCATGAACAGCCAGCTCATAAACAGTATCCCAAAGCGATATCTTCCATCATCCCACCTTAGTTTACAAGACTGCTCTCTTATATGAACTGAAAGTTTTGCCTAAAATATCGCATCTGGAGAAAATTTATCACGATTATCTTGCATTCTATGTAGAGTAGGGTGGTCTAAGAAAGTGTAAGGTATGGGGCTCCATCGCTTAAACGATTCTAAATGTGTCCCTGACAAAAAGTGTTTATGGAGCCGACTTGATCTGAAGTGATTTAGGTGGTGCTCAAGAGCAAAATAGTAAAAAAATCACGAAAATCAGAAAAAATGCTGCAGCTCCCCCCCCCCCCCTACTCCCGGGTCGTTCTTCGTAAGGGTCTAAAAAGCCTCTGAAACGCTCTGATGCTGTCGCTGATAAACGCATAGATTTGTTTGAATTAATTGTTAGGTGGTGAACAAAGTTTTATTCTTTAAAAAAGATGACTTCGTGTCATGTCTGGCTACCTTCGAAAAACTTCGTTTAACCTTCACCTACTTTCGGAATACTTCGTGTCACCTTCGACTACCTTCGAAACACTTCGTGTTACCAATTCTCCTCACCGATCTATACAACTTTACCGACGACAAAACTGTCTAGGTATTCTAATTCAGAATATAGCGAAAAATTCCAAATGGTGTCACTTTGACAGCTGGCAGCCATTTTCTCAGTATCTCAACAATCTCTTTAAATTTTCCGAAGAAACCAAGTCTCTAGCTATTATCACTCCAGAGCTAAAATTCGAAAGCCCCGAGCGTTGCCTGAAAAACCCACAAAATTGACCACGTTTCGACATGCCGCGACTTTTCCAGAATTTTCCCGCAAAAGCGGTCTATGAAATCTTCATTAGTGAAAATTTCAGGAAGATCGGCTGTCTCGTTCTTGAGATCGAAAATTATTAATAGATAGGTAGATAGATACACAGATACATAGAAACCGACAGTACAGAACAATAGAAAAATTTAAAATACGTAGAGAAAAATGTCATTTTCAAACTTGGATATCTCAGCTCATTTCCAACCGATTTTGATGAATCTGGGCTCTTTGGAAAGCTGCTGCGACGTAAGGGAGGGGAAGGAGGTCAATGGGAAGAAACTCAAAATTTTGCGTATATACGGCTTCTTGTCGCAAAGGTTTTTAGACCCGTACGAAGAACGAAGTTCTTCGAAAAGGGGTCTTATGCGTTTACCACGACGTTTGTAACCAATCGAATCTTGACCTGGGAGTAGGGAAGCACCGATCATGGTTCTTAGATGACCTGAAAGGTAACTGAAAAATCTTTTATGGGATTGAATCTGGGCACTGTCGGCCCAAGGGCCACCGAGCTAGGGCCATTTAAGTGATTTTTGGTCTTTCGTACATATTTCAAAAATTTTTTTTGTTTGAAAGACGTGGACATAGCCGACAATTTATGGAAGAAACTTTTTTGAATTTGAGTCCTTGGACTTAGCTAGGGCACTAAAATCGAGTCTCTGCTAGGGCTCTATGTGTTTTTTGTCCATAACTCGGGCAAACCTTGTCCGATTTTCATAATTTTTTTTTGTTTGATAGACCTGAGCATAGCCGACCATTTATAGACGAAACTTTTTTGAATTTGAATCCTTGGACGCAGCTGGGGCACTAGAAACGAGTCTCTGCTAGGGCTCTATGTGTTTTTTGTACATAACTCGAGTAAATTTTTTCCGATTTTCAAAATTTTTTTGTTGACCGACAGTTTATAAAAGAAACTTCTGCCAGTGTTTAGGGCTCAAGTGGGCCATGTCGGTCCTTAGGTCGGCCCTAACCAAAAAAAAATTTTTTTTGCTAAGTTACAGAGGAAATTGAGGGAAACATTTTTGGCTATGGAATAGTGTGTCAGAGGTCTCTACTTAGAGTCCTAGGTCGGTACTAAGGTCGATCCTAGCCCAAAAAATGGTTTTTTCTATGTTGTAGAAAAATTGAGAAGAACATTTTTCTATATTTGGGGGTCAATTTTGTACTTTCGGAAGGCCTTTTTTACGCCGTTTCTTCGGACGGGTTTTTCAATATTGCCCTATCGGCAATTTCCAATACAACTTAATGTGGACGCAATTTCATAAACTTAAGAGTTAAGGCAATGTTTACTTAAATACGCTCGAGTCTCTTCGTAACATCAACTCTGTTTGCCGCATCTATTCTGATACGTACGGGTCCCTTCATATGTTTTGTATGGCGTTTTTTCAGTTTGTGGACCTCTTTTAAGTTGTGTGGGGACTGCGTCACGCCCTCCACTACCGCTGTGGGCATGATAAAGAAAATACCAGCCTTTGGTTCTGTGTTTCCGAAATGAATGATGTCATCTTACGAATTGTGATTTAAATATTCCTTTTCGGCTCATATCCTTAGAAGTAAAAGTTATAGTTTCTGAGCTTTTGCTTATGTTTCACACTTACATCTTTTGCTTCAACTGCAAATTAATTCTTTACGTCATCATATCAAATTCTATATCACCTCCACTTAATTACAATACCAATGCCCAGCTGGATTCAAATTTCAGATGTAATTTTTGTTATAACCCAGTCTACAACAATTAATGCGTAACACAAGCAAGAGAAGCAAATTCATAGGCACGAACAGAAAGACTCCGTTTATATTCATAAAAAGCTACTCAGGGGATGATGGAAATGTATGATGGGCATGAAATTAGGTCATGTTTTTCAAATACAGATCAGTTCAAAACTGATCGATTTGATAATTTTGTATTTGTTACCTCATCCATGTTGAAATAAAAATGAAAAAATCCTCAGTCGCTGCCGGTGAACAAAGACTTGATTACAATACAAGACACGTATTTACTTGTGTTAGGTAACAAAACAAATTTAGGAGTGTAACTGCCACATGGCTTCACAAAATAAACTAGGTTTGAATGTCGTACTAGATTCCTCTGCAGGTTAGCAGGTTATTGCACCCAGATTTTTTTTTGAAATCTCAACTGTAACAGCACATACGAAGAAAATAAGGATGCTAAATTGGAATTAGAATCGGAATTGTTCTAGTATGCAAAATCATTTTAGTTCAGGCGCTTCCTTGCATTGCGGTAGAGCAAATTCAGTAGTCATCTTGGTGTCAGAATGTCTTTCAAGTGCAAGTGCAAGTAATAAAATTTCAGCGCTTGTCAAAAAAAAATGATTTTATAATGTTGTTGAGGAGAATATTTTTGCTAATGGCAGCAACGGTTTTTCGACCAGCCTCAAACCAGCGGATTTTATGCCGTTGTCACGGGTTTTTCAATATTGTCTTTCGAGTGTAATCAGTAATTTAACAAAATTTCATTTTCATTTGGTTTCAATGATTTTGGTTTCTTTGATTCTTTTCACTACTGACAGCTGTGGATAATATGTATGTGCACATCGAAAGGACGCCCACAGTCCAAAAACTGACCTGAAAGTTCTTTCAGTTCTCTTAGCAAGCATGAAAAACTCAATACATCACGCGAAAATGAGTAGACCTTGTGATGTAAATGACTATTTCATCAAACCAACTACGAAAATTGTCATTTTCGCTTCCCAAATGAGAACCGAAAATGAAAGAATTCATCTCTGCTCTTGATTGGTAAGTGAACCGAAAATATTTTCGGTTCTCTAAATGGGAGCAGAAAACAACAGAGAACCGAAAATACTTTTTATTCTCTGTCCCATATGGAAAGAAGTCAAAATACATGTATATTCCCCCTATATAATGCGGTCTATTACATGTAGGGTTTTTTCGATATTTGTGTCCGTGTCCACATGTAATAACATTGTGTCCTATCCGCAAAACTCATTACATACAACTAATGTCATTATCACAGTTTTAGTACCAACATTATAGTCGAAGCGGTTGAAACCGTCGAATGTTCGAATGATGTGAGCAGATGTTCGAAAATATGACAATCAACTTGTATGCTTTCGTTTTGATCTATTCTTCAAACAAAGTGTTGTAGTTTTTTGTTGACAACTTCTTTCCATATGGAACAGTGAATAAAATAGCATACGTTCCATGCTGTCAAAATAATTCATTAATTCGAGATCAATTTTGTGAACTCGGGAACTCACTCGTGAATTTTCGAGCAACTCGCTTCATAAACTGTTTTTGACGCTCATATCACAAAATTGATTCCTCATGTAATGAATCATGGGCGCGCGGAAAATTTTTTTTCGTAGACTTCGGAACCATATATACAGCTAAGTTTTGACTTCCCCCCCTTGCGACGTACCCCCCCGAAAATATTTTTCCTGGATTCTACGGAAAATTCTAAGGCGAAATGTATTTTCACTCATTAAAATCGGTCCAGTGGATCCGGAGATATGACCTTTAGAATATCGTCATTTTCCATACAAAATGTGCACTTTCATAGAAACCAAAGTTAATGGAAACATCCTACGTTAGTTAGTTACTTAGTTAGTTAGTTACTTAGTTAGTTAGTTACTCAGTTCCAGAGCCATTTGTATGAAAACCGACTTTTTTGGCTCGTGCTCGAAAACGGCTCGATATCTTTTCTTGAAATTTTGCAGGGACCTTCAGCTGGGAATTCTACGCCATATGAAATTTTAAAAAAGGGAGGGTACCGGCCTCGTTTGGGCGCCAGGGCTCTTAGAAGGCGCCATATAAAGCCCATATGTATGTGTTTGTGTGTGTGTGTGTACGGAAGCATATTTTGTATAAGACATGGTTGGGTGTTCGTGATACAGGTTTGGTGTCAAAGGGAAAGATGTTGGGTTTGGTGTGTAGTGTATAGGGGTGACCGCCAAAATGGCGGAAAATGGACTGGGGGCTCAAAAAAAAACTTTTGATATGTTGTAGAGGAAGTTGAGGGGATCATTTTTGCCCATGAAAGTAGTAGCCGAAACTTCCAAAAGTACTGATATCACAACAAAAACCCTTTTAAAAGAGAAATGTGACGCAAGTCCTTCTTCCCCCTTCCAAAACAACTGATATCAATTTGGAGTGACGCTTAAAGCTTTGAAACGCAAAAATTCTTTTGGAATGTTTTCAT
>CM055404.1:33738195-33788122 GCA_029228625.1 Pseudolycoriella hygida
GAAAGAACAGAAAAACTATAACATTGGGGGGTCCGGCATTTGTGACGCATTTTTTTAATCAAAAATGAAAACATTCCAAAAGAATTTTTGCGTTTCAAAGCTTTAAGCGTCACCCAAATTGATATCAGTAAAAGGGTTTTTGTTGTGATTATTTTCACTGCGTAGAACGTAATCTATTATTTCGATTTTCTTATAGTTTATTTCATAGTTGGTCAAGTAAGTGAGTCATTATAGCACGAGTTTGAATCTATGCGTGAGTTAAGTATCCGAGTTTGAACGTTCAAACGAGGACATATACGAGCGATCACATTCAAACAAGTGCATTTGACTCACATACTTGGCCAATTATGTAGTATATTTTATCACATTAGCGTTCGGTTAGTTAAAAACACTGACAATAAATAACATTCAAACGAAAAAAATGGCCACCATAATTATTTTGAAGAATCAAAAATATTTAAATCGTTTCGTTTGGCGAAAATTAAAAATTTATTATCCATTGGGTGACATAAATCAAAATAACCAATATTTTGTACTAAAATCGTAAAGAATGACACCATTGATGGTATTGAATTTAAAACACGTATAAAATATTACGACCATTTACATACGATTGATTTCGCATTATTTTATGACATTTATGTTTTAAATTCAATGTTATCCGACTCTTGTGGTGCCATATCTTATGAACGTATTAGAAATTATTTTTCATTTTTGTTTGTTTAACCTAATTTACGAAATACTTGTAACATTTGTCAAAGAGAACGTTGTAAAGTATATTATTAAACTTCGTCTCGAACCATTTACTCCACATCGAACCGAGATACCATTTTACAGGGAGTTGCGGGAAACGCGAAGAATTGATGGACATCAGTCGATTCGAATAGTCAGCACTGACATCTGTAAAATTGTTTGACATATTCGTTTATTACAGAAATATGAAGAGCTACGAAACATTTGTCATCTTGAAAGCGTTTTGAAGTAAAATACCGAGGTTTGAACTTGTTTCTTTTTAACTTCTTAAGTTTCTTCCTTGTAATTTTTACAGTATGAAAACTCACCGCAATATTAAGTAATTTTATTTTCTGGTGCATTGCTTGGAGCTGACATGCGTGCGATGCGAAGTGACTCTTAAAAATTGTTATGTTTTTCAAAAAATAATTTTCATATGTTACATAGAACAGTCAGAATAAAGAAAATCATAGATCTGCATCGTTTTAAGGGAAGAATACAATTTTCATATTTATCCATTTTTGTGTCAGTTTTCGAGCCGTGGATGCTTTCAGTTGCTGAGATGTGACCTAATTGTTGGTTTGTATTAGTTTTTCTATGTTCAAAAACATTTCAAACACAAAAAATCGAAAATTTGAATTTCACATTTCACATTGTTTTCACAGATGTGGTCACATTTATGTGAAAATATGTGAGTAAAATGTGAAACACATAATTTTCAAACGGCAAATTTGGCGTCAGCTTAAGATTTTTCATGGATATTTTTGCACATCTGAAAAGTTTATGGTAGAATGTGCCGAGATGTGACCTAAAGTCCCACAATGAAGTACTTTATAAATGGAAATGTGACGTTCACATCTGGCAAATGTGACGAAAACAGGCAAATTTAACCACTTTCACCACTCACATTTCCATATGCAAACTACTTTATTGGGTTGCTTTAGGTCACATCTCGGCACATTCTACCACAAAGATTTGAGATGTGCAATAATATAGACGAAAAGTTCAATGCCTACGATAAATGTGCCATTTGAAAATTATGTGACTTCACATATTATTTTCATATTTTTTTCACATATGTGAAATGTGAAATGTGAAAATCGAATTTCACATCTCGGATTTTTTGTGTTTAAAATGTTTTTATAGATATAAAAAGTGAAACAAGCAAAAAATCAGGTCACATCTCAGCAACTAGTCATATACAGAGCCCAAAAAAGGGTAAAAAACAACGAATTCTTCAAAATCCCTAACTTTAATCATTTTTAAGCATTTTTATTGAAAAGAAACTGAAAGTAAGCAAACATTATTGTTTACAATGAGTTTGACATTGGACAATATTAGATGTCCGTACATTTTACTGTGTTCAACGCGACCAATATGACTACTATGAAAAACATTTAAATAAAAACGTTAATTCTTGAAAAGTTGTATGCGAGCGAAACCATAAAGAAAGTGTTGTGGTAAGTTGCATGTCATCCGAATTAGACAGTATTGCATATCTCATTCTAAATGAGAAGATGGATTAATGATGACAAAAAACATGGAACTGCATACATTTTAAGAGCTTATGTTAATTTTGCTTCTAAATATTCGAATTTGCTTATGTCTATTACTTTCTCACTTTTCCCGCAACTCCCAGTTCTTGTGGCATAAAATATTATTATGTATTGAGCGCTTAAACGCACTTTATTTGATCGAAAACAGAACTCACATTCTGTTTGCATATAAACGCGTCATCTATGTAACGTTACAGTTCTACTGTATAACTTATATACTTTTACAGTTCGAGTGTAAAGCTTATATATTGGTGTATGTATATTTTAAGCGGTGATGTTTATACACGGATTGCAAAATTTTCTTTGAAAGGATATTTCAAAGTACACTTTCAATTGAATTAATTCTAAAACGATAATTCTTAGAGGCATATCGCAGAACAATTTATTTAATAAGAATAACAGTTCAGATACGATATGATTTTTTAGAATGGGTAATAACAGGCTACCGAAAAGCATTTGGAGGTACGGGTCCCGGGTGTTAGGCAAGTGGTAGACGAATGAGAAGGTTTCTAGATTTAATTAAATCAGATGTGGACGTTAGGGGATTTTCGCTGAGCGAACAAAGCATCTCCTTGGCATTTCAGGGAATTTTTTTGGGGATTAAAGCCCACAAACTTGGAATAAATCGTACGATGCAACTCATAACATATTACTTTTGCTTTGAACGTGTCAAGCTTTTATTTGAAATATTTTGTCATAGTCATGACGCTCAGACATTAACACATCTATAACAGTTGAGATCAATAGAAGAGATCAACATTTCGGCAGCAGTAATGATTTCCGTTACAGTTCGCTAGTCCAATCAACACCTCTAACAGAGACGAATTGTTACTTCAACGCATTGTCCATCACATCAGCATGTCAAGTTGCATGACTTGACTGATAATTGGCACTCGATGCCGAAATGTTGATCTCTTCTAATTATCTCCATAACGAAACTGTTCTAGATATGTTAATGTCTGAGTGTCATAGTAAAAGTAATTTGAAATGAGTTGTATCCTACGATTTCCTTGGCGGGCGATGGAATGCCATGGAGGACGATAGTTCTGGGATTGCGACACACAGTGCTATATACGTAAATGGTAAAAAGTAATACATAGACCGACATGTATTAATTTCTACCATTTACTTATGTATACGTATAAAGCACTGTGCGACAGAGGCACCGACTTTCATTTGACTCAACAGGGGCGAAATATGTAGAATTAGGATAGGATAGGATAAGTGGGCAGATTCCTTTCGAGAATCTAGCACCTAGGCCTCAATTGGGCCTGTTGTGCGCACCCACATTTGTAGAATTAAAAAATTTTTATTTGACAGTGGTTCGAGTTACACTCCAGGGACGTAGCTAGCAACCATTTACAGAAGGGCCTAGGCCCCGACCTTTACGAACGTAATGTCTATACGTGAACACAGAGCGAGAGGAGCGAACGAATTTTTTTGTAGTCTGTTGTGTACACGTACATTGTAAAATGAAATGTTTCGAAGTAACTGTGTTATTGTTCACAAATGTTTACTACCTTGACGCTATCATACAGATTTCTGAGAGCAGAATAGAAAACAATAAAGTTGGTAGTTTCTTTTTTGCAATTTTACACATCCGTATTACACATCCGTACACACCAAATCCGGGCCCGAGTTACAACTAAAGACAGAACTGCCGTGTTAAGCCTAAACAACGTATCGTCAAAAAATATTCGTAAGAAAAAATAACGTAAAATTAAGAAACTTTTGACGCTTTCGAAGCTTCTCTTCAGCTTCCTTGATGAATTATGATCTCTAAACGCACTCATAAGACTTTCAAAAGCTTTAAATGCTTCTTAATTTTACGTTATTTTTGTTCTTACGAATATTTTTTGACGATACGTTGTTTAGGCAGAGAAGGCGATGATTTACGAAAGTTTTATAAATTATTTATCAAAGAGTAAATTTTAGTTATTTTTTATTGGGTTGGGAGAAATTCTACCATAGCGCCGCAGGCGACATTTGTAGATCAAATGTAGACGCAACACTATAAAGTCAAGTAAAATTGAAACCTTTTCTTAGCTTACCCCTGAAAAATTAATGTCTTGCCGCAGGCGTAAATTTTGAGGTAAAAGGTAGTTCGAATGCAAGATTTTTTATAAAGTAACAGCTGGAGTTGAAATTGAAAAGTGAAGACAAAAGTATAAATTTTTTTGAGTGTCTTGGGGGGCTATGTAACGGATCAAGTGGGCTGTGTCACCTTAAACCTATTTCGTTTGTAATTTCTCGATGATGATTCGCTAAGGAAAAACTATTCGTTCTTAGCTGTCCATATGTCCTAGCTTTTAAATAAGCTTTTCGCCGTTTCAATCCAGAAAACGATCGCTCGGCTTCGCAAACAGTCTGATAAATATGTTAGGGCCTGGGCTCAGCTTTAATTTTCGAAATAGTTTTCTTCATACGCAATCTCCACCGGTACGGGGCGTCGCCACGGTTGAATTGCTTCAAGTGGTGCGATCGCCCCGCTCGCCCCAGTGTAGTTGGCGCCTCTGAGCTGCGACAGAAAGGTACTAATGGTCTATAAAATTTGATGATTATGATGCTGACTAAGACCTCTATTAGAAACCGATACGATGAAAATGTTTTCACTTTTGGTTTTTGTTTTTCTACCTTGGGAAGCGAAAATGACAATATGCGTAGTTGTTGTAATGAAAAATTACGTGAATTACAAGGGACGAGACGTAGAAATTTCAACCTGTGCAATTGCAGGCCTTGCGATCGGCGCGGCAGCAGCTCTCGCACACGATTTACATTTTTACTTTTCGTCCCTTGTGATCCAAGTAACTATTTCCGTGCAGGCGCTATTACCGACACCTGGTAATGGTTGAGAAAAGACGCTTGTCGAAATGAAACGTTCGACGAAAATCGCAACACACAGCTAACCATTTGTTATACGTCCTTTGTGCAACTCATTTCAAACAATTGATTTAATTTTTGGCAAACTCTTCGGGATTTTTGTGGCAAAAAACACCCCAAGTCCGGAAAATGCCGTTCATTTGGAATGATGACGAATGGTTTGTAAGGGATTATTTCGATCCGAATAAGTTCGTAGTTGCGAATAAAGTGTTCATACGATTCAAGGAGGATGCTAAGGCAAGATTTAAAATGATGATAGTATTTGAGTTGAAATTTTCAACAAATCTTTCGATTTCCGACTCATAGAATAAAGACGAACAGTGGGTACGAACTGCATTTAAAAAAATTGATAGCATCGAATCGGTAGAAATATTCGAAGAAAACGGTCGAACCTGGGCGTATTTAACATATGAGGATAGTGGGGATGTGTATCGTGCCATACGAGATGCACCACAACTGGAAGAAGTCGAAGTAGTATTACCAGCCGATACTTGGGTTCAGAAAACATCGTTTTCCCACCCAGTAGTAGATTGCGAGGCATTGGTAGTTGCATTAAATAAATATGAAGCATCACTCAGCACTGGTCAAACACATGATGTCCTGTCAATTAAAGAGCTAATATCAATGGCGACGAAAACAGACTCACTGAGCGTTAAGGAAGCCCTCGATCGCATACTACCTTGGGTGAAAAATTTCGAATTTACGATAACCAATAATGACGGAGTTGCTGTTTTGTTGAGTGAAGTGCGGTCGACATTGCGATGCATTGGTCAACATATTTGTCATCTGTCAATAACGTTCCGAATGAGCATATATCCGAAATATATCAATCGATATTGGGAGAAAATTTGCCAATATGCTGGACCTCAACTGAACTCCCTTAAACTGACCTGCATTCCGAATAATCAAGAATGGCTCGTTACATTGCAACCATTACTCAATCGGATTCAACACCTCGATGTGCTCATGATAAATTACGACATTAACTACGACATAGACTTCGCTCTGTACTGTCCGAACTTAATATCGTTGAAGATTTTCATGAATTTAAACGGAACGCTCTTGTGCAAGAACCAACCCACATTGCAGCATTTAACAATGTTGCACAACGATTTCATGGATCACATTTTTCAAGATTTTCTGAGAAATAATCCGCAGTTGGTGTACTTGAAAATATCTGCCAATGATTGTATCGGCTTACTGCAAAAAATTGCGTTGCATTTACCAGCATTACAAGGGCTTTGTCTGCATCGAGGCTACCCGGAAATAAGGGCTGAATATTTGGGTGAGTAGCAGTTTTAACGTTGAAAAGTAGAGAGTTTGGGCTGACCTGAACCTTGAAATAACGGTGACGGATTAGCCTCTGTAGAAATCGGTACGTTGCAAGGGTGCAGGGAAAAATGTGGCGCTGGAAAAATAGGCGAAAATCTATTGATTAAGTTAAAAGAATCTGCCATTACAACATTAACGTTTTCAAAGTAGCAATTTGAAAGACAATAAATTATTGGTTAAAATAACGTCATTATAACATTGCCAGGACCGTTATATAAAGGTCATTGCCCATTTATAAACATACGAAGGGTCCCGTACGTATCAGAATAGATGCGGCAAACAGGGCAATATTCAAAAACCCATCCGAAGAAACGGTGTAAAAAAACCTTTCCGAAAACACAAAATTGAAAAATGTTCTACTCGATTTTCTCTACAACATAGAAAAAACCATTTTTTGGGCAAGGGTCGACCTTAGTACCGACCTAGGGCTCTGAGTAAAGGCCTCGGACACACAATTCCATAGCCAAAAATGTTTCCTCAATTTTTTGGTTAGGGCCGATCTTAGGACCAACATGGCCCACTTGAGTCCTAAGCACAGGCAAAAGTTTCTTAGGCCTAGATCTTAACAAACAAAAAAAATTGAAAATCGGAAAAAATTTACTCGAGTTATGTACAAAAAACACATAGAGCCCTAACAGAGACTCGTTTTTAGTGCCCCAGCTAAGTGCAAGGACTCAAATTCAAAAAAGTTTCTTCTATAGGGCCACCGACCTAGGGCCGTTTAAGTGATTTTTGTTCTTTTGTACATAACTCGAGTAAATCTTTTTTGATTTTCAATTTTTTTTTTGTTTGAAAGACCTGGGCATAGCCGACAATTTATGGAAGAAACTTTTTTGAATTTGAGTCCTTGGACTTATCTAGGGCGCTAAAATCGAGTCTCTGCTAGGGCTCTATGTGTTTTTTGTACATAACTCCAGTAAATTTTTTCCGATTTTCAAAATTTTTTGTTTGTTTGAAAGATCTAGGCATAACCGACAGTTTATACAAGAAACTTTTGCCTTTGCTAAGGATTCAAGGGGGCCATGTCGGTCCTACGGTCGCGGTCGGCCCTAGCCAAAAAAAATTTTTTTTGCTATGTCGCAGAGGAAATTGAGGGAAACATTTTTGGCTATGGAATTTTGTGTCCGAGGCCTTTATTTAGGGCCCTAGGTCGGTACTAAGGTCACCCTAGCCCAAAAATGGTTTTTTCTATGTCGTAGAGAAAATTGAGTAGAACATTTTTCTATATTTGGGGGTCAACTTTGTGCTTTCAAAAAAGTTTTTTTACTCTGCTTCTTCGGACGGGTTTTTCAATATTTCCCTATCGGCAATTTCCAATACAACTTAATGTCGACGTAATTTCATACACTTAAGAGTTAAGGCAATATTTACTTAAATACGTTCGAGTCTCTTCGTAACATCAACTCTGTTTGCCGCATCTACTCTGATACGTACGGGTCCCTTCATATGTTTGGTTTTCAAATTGTTACTTGGGACTATAAGCTGTTCTGTTCATCCTTGGGAACATTCTTACTATATATATATATACTTACTATAGCCTAACGAATAAAATGTTTAAAAAAAAAAATTCCCTCAACACAACATTCTGTCACAAGAAAATTGTTGTGCAGTGTTGGGATAGCACAAGAAAATTCGAGAGTGGTGAGCATACAATGTTGAAGTGGTGAATATATAACTTAAATGTGGTGAGTATGAATATGCATAGAAACAGTGAATTTAGTAGGCTATATATATGTTGTGTTGCTGTTGTGCCACCACAAGACAGCAGCGGCCATTTCAACAGTGAATTTCTGCTTATAGGCAACAGAAGTTGGGGTCGATGTTGTGTTATTCAGTTAATAGAAACATGAAATCTTATATTGCTCTGGATGATACCTACACGACAGGCAGATAATTCACCGTTGAGATGGCCACTGTTGTATTGTGGTGGCCCGACAGTAACATAACATTGAGCTCAGTTTGGTTATCTGTTTATATGCTCCATTTAAAAGGAGAGTCGTGGGAGCCATTATGGGTCACTGTGGGTTGAACAAGCACTTGGCCAAAATGACCATCTTGGCTGATCCAAGATGTAGTTGCGGCCTAGAGGAGGAAACAGGCGTCCACATAATATGTGAATGCCCGAAGTTCCTCCGTCTAAGGAGGATGACACTGGGTCGATATGTGATTCGATCAATAGATCTGTGTTTTATGTGGCAGAAATGGCCATTCCAACCTGATAAATCTATAAAAATGCTCCATTTATGGTTATATTCACCAAACTTGAAATTTTTTATTCACCACAACTGTTGAGTTGTGTTGGGATAACACAACAGCATTTTCTTGTGTTGTGCTAACTTTACCCACATCTGAACTTGTACTGAAGCCGACGTGTATTTACTGAAGCTGAAACGAAAATTGTCATTGAAATTTAATCTGAAACGCTGATTTCGGGTTTATTTCAATCAGGTCGGATCTGACCAATGATAATGTATAGACTGGGTCCACGCTAGAGATGAGCAGGTCGACCATTTTTCGAAACCCGATTCGGACCGAATCCGCCCCGATAAAATTTTTCGAAACCTGAAACCCGAAACCCGAATTGTTTCAAAACCCGACCCGGACCGAACCCGACCCAATTAACATTTTCGAAACCCGAAACCCGAACTGTTTCAAAACCCGACCCGGACCGAACCCGACCCGATAAAATTTTTCGAAACCCGAACTGTTTCAAAACCCGACCCGGACCGAATCAGACACTCAAGTTTTTCGAAACTCACAACCCAAATTACTTCGAAACAAAAATTATTTCAAGGCCGGACGTCTGCATTCTTCACGGACCTTAGACTAAAACAAATTTCGTGTAATGTCAGATGATAAAATTTAGACGAGTTTTCTAAAATATAAAAAGTCGATAAAGGATTGGGACCCGAATAAAATGATACAACAACCCGACCCGGACCGAACCCGACCCGATAAAATTTTTTGAAACCCGAAACCCGAACTGTTTCCAAACCCGACCCGATTAAAATTTTCGAAACCCGAAACCCATGAACCCGAAAAAAACAATTCGGGTTCAGGTTCGGGCCGGGTTTTTCGAAGTTTCGGGTAACCCGCTCATCTCTAGTCTACGCAAACCTCAGCTGAAGCAAAAATGAAAATTTCTGCAAAAAATACGTAATCCACATAAATTTACGTAATTTACCAATATTACTAAACATTTCACATTTCACTTTGCTTCAATTTGCGCTAATTTTTTGTCAAAGACTGCCAGTCTATATTTATATTATGTCATTGGACCTTATTAGAACCGAGCTTGCAATGATTGGTAGCTCTATTGTGGCCTTTCGACAAAGCACAAAATTTGAGGCTCACGTTAAAATAACTAATAATTAATGTTTCCGCATCAGACTGTCTAACGACGCTGAAGCATCTAAGGAATTTGGAACTGGTGAAATTAAATAAATGCAACTTTGACGCAATTCTGAGCTGCTTGCCTAAATTCAAACAACTGGAAGGATTGGAGTTATACGTATTTTATGACGATATCTATAACGTAGACGTGAACCTCATACACGAGCCGTATCCCGATTTAATCATAACATTGGCCCAAGAATTGTTACATTTGGAGCGCTTTTATCTTCGCTTTTGCAAGATCGATTCAGCAACGTTGTGTGAATTTGTTCGTCATGCGAAAAATTTGAGGACGTTGGGTTTATATGGATGTGGTTTGGTAATAACGGAAGCTGAACTCGATGTCATTGAAACGATTCGACTTACATTTAATCGTCCAATGCTGGTTATATATGCTGATCAAATCCATAGCGAACTGAACAGAGAGGTTTGTCATGTCGATTTACATCGGAATGAATAATCTCATTAAGCGAAATTTTTCAATTTGTAGAAAGTCTACAGAGCCGTAAATTTGGTTGCGAAAACTTCGCTTTCTGGAAATTGTTAGCTCAATAATTTAAGCGTTGAATTAAATAAAGGTTGCATGAGTTTCTTCAGTTATGAGCTCCAAGTCTTTCTAATGACAAAACACCGTGGAGACGTCTACTGAAACTAGAACGGAATGGATTTTAAAGTTCGAACGAGCACGGATTGTAGCTATGGCCTAGAATTTAGGGTGGGCATAGGGAATGCAATAACGGAAACAGCCAATATCAACGACCTGTTTCGATAAAAAAACAGAGTGCCTCCGTTGGACCCGCACGATCCTTGTCTAAATAATCAAAAAGCCTTTGAAATGCTCAAAGGATAAATTTTTAGACCCGTACGTAGAACGCAGTGCTTCGAAAAGGGGCCTATTGCGTTAACCACGACGTTTGTAACCAGTCGGGAGAGGGGGGGGGGGCATCGACCATGGTCCTTAGATGACGAATCAGCAATAAAAAATTGTCCGTCCGTCCGTCAATACGATACCTCGAGTAAAACTCAACCGATTTTCAAAAACTTTTTTGTCCCTGAAAGATAATCCAAAAATTTTTTATGGTATTGCCGAGTTAGGGTCGTTTAAGTGGTTTTTGGTCTTTTGTTCATGACTCGAGTAAACCGAGTCTCTGCTAGGGCCCTACATTTTTTTTGTACATAACTCGAGTATAAATCTCTTCCGATTTTCAAAACAAATTTTTTAAGAGAAAGGTCTAAGAATGTCTTACATTTTATGCTAGAAAATTTTTTGATAAGATGCACTTGGACTCAGCCAAGACCCTGAAACTAGGCCTAACATAAATCTTAACCGATTTTGTTGATTCTTTTTCTATTTGAGAGGTAACCGTGTATCGAATTATATTCATAAAAAAATTTGGGTCTGAGCATGGGGCTCAAGTGGGCCTATGGTCGGTCCTAAGGTCGGCCCCAACCAAAAAAACATTTTTTTGTCAAATTACAGAGCAGCTTGAGGGAAACATTTTTGTATATGGAAGTATTGGTCAGAGGCATTTCGTTATGGCCCTAGGTCGGTCCTAAAGTCGGCCCTTAACAAAAAAATTGGTTTTTGCTATGTTGTAGAGAAAATTGAGGCGAACATTTTTCTTTATCTGGAGGTCAATTTTGTGCTTTCGTGAGGGTTCTTTTACACCGTTTCTTCGTACGGGTTTTTTAATATTGCCCTATCAGCAATTTCCAATACAATTTAATGTGGACGTAAGGCAATATTTACTTAAATACGTTCGAGTCTTTTAGTAACATCAACTCTGTTTGCCGCATCTATTCTGATACGTACGGGTCCCTTCATATGTTTAAAACAATTTTTTGTTTGAAAGATCTAGGCATTGATTGATTGATTTTATTTAGGGTACAATGAATTAATTAAAAACATTTGAAATAATTTAAAACATTGAAGCACTTAGGCCAGCTTCATTGGGCCCATTGTGCCGAACACTGTTGTGATGCTGGGTTATTTGTGTGTATGTGCGTGTTTGTGTGTTTAAATTTGTTTTTTTTAAACGTTTCTATTTATTAATAAAGAAGAAAACAAAAACAATTCAAGTAGTGATGGGGCGCTTCGATAAGAGATAAAAGACTTCGTCGAGGGGCGATGATGGCTGGACTGTCTCCATAACGCAAGAAGCGTTGTAACGTTGGATAGCGAGAGATATCCGTTGACTTAGGAAGCTGCTTGAAAGGTTTGAACCTGTTATTTCGTTGAGACGTGAACCCACGACGTTTATAAAATCCTTAGCTTCTTTGGCCCATGGCCCGAGGGTTTCGAAGGCGACCGGCACGAAGACGTAGTTGGAGGATTTTAATTCGGAGTATTTTTTATGCTTCGAATTGCTTCCGATTTCGGCTGCTGCGCCTGCTCTGATCGCTGTTTTATTGACATAGGAGGCCGCTAAAGTGTCCCTACAGGTTGTGTCCCATAACAGTGGTTTCCCTCTCGCTCATGAGGTTGACGGTACATTTATTGATGAAAGCGCGCGGTGCAGGATGTTGTTTAGTTCTGAGTGCCTAGAATACTTTGTCTTGTTTATTGTACAGCTTAGGCCGTGGATCCCGTCCTCCGAGTATGACATATATTTCCTCCTAACCTAAGGCCTATGCAAATTCTCAATGTGTTATCGTCCATTTGAGTGCCGTTGTTTGAAATTGGAATTACTTGAAGCCAATTACCTGATTCAGGCAATAAATCGTGCGACGTCCTTCGTTGTTTGAAGTTGTAAGTTATCGCGAATGATTCTTTCAAGGTTGATTGAATCCCAGTTTCTTTGCGAATCTAGGGCACTTGGATGGTCGGAAACGTTTAATGATTGCCAATGCCGCAAAGCCTCGTCCATGTGATGGATAGAAATATCGTTTCCCGATGAATGAAGTAAATTAGAAACGAGAGATCTAGCGCCAAAAACAGAGGCGAGAAAAGCCGGCGTGCTAAGATCGTAAGAGCGACGAATTCCAATGCCGCCTCGACTCACGGGTAGTGTTGCCTGTATCCATTGTTTGTTGTCCAGTTGTAGATTGAGAATGTTTTCCAAGCAGTCTCGAATTTCGAGGTCAAAAGCGTTCAAAAAGTCCGGAAATTTCCATGTCGCGTAGGTTCTGAGAAAATAGGTGAGCTTGGGGATCGCGAAACAGTTCTTAAGAAGAAAGTACGCTGTGTGTGAATTTAGTTTTTTGAGCTGAGTTGTCATACGACGTAAAATTATTAGTTTTTCTTCCGCAGAGTCTTCAAAACCTTCCACAAAAACAAGTGCGCCGAGTAAAGTGAGCTGTGAACGATCAACGATTTGTATGCCTGGAGAAATTTTATCAATCTTATCGACTACTGCTTCGTCGACGATGCCAGAGCAAAAATAAAGCTCACATTTCGAGGGGTTAATTTTAAGTCCCAGGCCCTTCGAACGTTCTATGATCGTTTGGAAATTTTCATAAACCACCTCGTGGTAATCGCCGATGGACCCATCGTCCAGGTACCACGCGTTTAGATCTGTGGAAATGTCTTCGACTATGGGTTGAATTGCAAAACTAAAAGCCAAGGAACCGGCTGGGTCACCCTGTTGAGCACCCACTTGCGATTGCAGACTTTTATCCCCGAACTACAGTGTTGAGGGCGAACTGTAACACTGATGCAGATTGGGGGCGAATGCCGTCCAGACCGGGCGCAGAGCCGTGTGAGAATGAGGCTATACCGTGCTTAACATTTTTCTGAGAAACTACCAAGTAATTTGCTTGATCTTTATTGATGGCGGGCATGTTTAATTCTCTTGAGGGTTCAGGATGCTTTTCCATAAGTTTTTTATAAGGTGTTTAAATGGTTGATTGATACTATTGTTGCTGTGCAGTGTTGTTTTTGTGTGATGGTGGTGTTGGTGCGTTTGCTGTGCGATAGTATGTTGTGTGATGGTATGTTGTGTGATGGTATGTTGTGTGATGGTATGTTGTGTGGTGGTGTTGTTGTGATATCCCCCCATGAAGGGGTTAGTCGAAATAGGCTATGTTAGTTATCGGTATCTTCCGAAATTCTTCGAGGGTAAGGTAAAAGTCTCCAAACCACTCCACCCATGAGTTCATAAGGCCTGGACAGTGTGGCTGGAAATGCTTTGCATCTTCTGGTACGTCGCCGCACCTTCTGCAGTTCGGATCACTGCTGAGTCCCATTTTGTTTAAATGGTATCTCAGTGTGTTGTGGCCCGTAAGCATTCCCACTGTCGACCTTAAGTCGACCGCAATAGATAGAGTCACTTCGGCGACTCGCGCTAATTGGGCGTATCCCAATTCCGCGCCCATAGGGGCCGTGCGGTTAAGGCTTCGGTCAGGTACGCACGTTAATCTGCAATTACTTGGTGTCGATCTAAAGTTTTTCCTATTAAGGTTTAAGAGGTCGTTGGTGATCTGTGGGTTACATCCATCGAAAATATTCCGTTCCCAAAATCTTTGGTGCCTTTCGCGATTCTGCCCTTTTATGAGTCCTATAACCTGTCCGGTTTTAATACCCAGGACAGGCTCAGGTCCGATGAAGGGGGCTTCGCTTCCTTGCCTCGCCAGCTCATCGGCCCTCTCGTTAGATAGAATACCTGAGTGTCCTGGAACCCATATCAGAGATACTTTATTGTTCTCTGAGAACGCATCCAGTGTCACTCTGGTTTTAGTGTCAATTTTGATGCAAACTTACAAGAGGAAAGCACCTCTATCGTCGACTTGCGGCATGGCCAAAAATTTATGGAAGAAACGTTTTTGATTTTAAGCCCTTGGCATTAGCAAGGGCACCAAAAACGAGTATCTGCAAGGGCCATACGTGTTTTTTATACATAGCTCGAGTATATATCTTCCGATTTTCATAACTGTTTTGTTAACCGACAGATCTATGAAAGCTCAACAACTTGTAGAAAATTTTTTTTTTGAGATTGTGCCCTTGGACTCAGCTAGGGCACTAAAAACGATTCTCTGCCTTACATGTTTAAGGTAACCGATTACCGAATTATATTCAAAAAAAAGGTCGGTCGGCCCTAACCAAAAAAAAAAATTTTTTTTATTTTGTTTCCCTCAATAACATTTTCGTCTATGAAAGTATTTGTCCGAGGCCTCTACTTAGGGCACTAGGTCAATACTAAGGTTGGCCCTAGCCCAAAAAATGGTTTTCTGCTATGTTGTAGAAAAAATTGAGGAGAATATTTTTTTCTATTTGAGGTTAATTTTGTGAGGTTTTTTTGCACTCCTTACGAGTAATTCTCAAAACACTCGTTATACACGTAATTACCGTAATTACCTATTAAACTCTGCAAAAAAAAAAAAAAACGACGAAAAAACAAAGGCCATAGATCCATGTATATAACCGAGAGGTAAACGATTCCCTAAAATTGTGTGACAAGATTTAAATCTTCAAAAAATTTTACGGACTTTTTGTGATTTTTTAATGATTTCTTAATGATTTTTGTTGTGAATTTCAAAAAATTTTACAATAAATCTCAATGAAATTTCAAAGATTTTTTGAAACTTGTATGTGACAAGATTTTCAAGAGTCGTAAAAATTGTTTTAACTTAACACACATGCACACAAAAAAAGAAGGTCAGACAAGACGAAATTTTGTACACGTTTTGCATCGTAAATGAAGTAAAATAGTAGATTACAGTGGGGGTGCGGAAGTAAGTCATTACATGAGGGATCAATTTTGTGAAATGTGCCAAACTTAAGAGCGAAAAGCTTTGAAAACTGTTTTTTGACTAGTGTTGAGTTTGTATCCCGAAGCTAAGGCGACGTATACAACTATACGAGTCAAGAAAAACTTGCAATTATGAGTTTAAAAAACAGTTGTGTAATTATCATATGTCGCAAAGACCGGACTAGATTTCGCCTTTTTACCGGTCGTTCGAGCTGTTAGGTGTTAGGTGTTTGGTGATTGTGTGTAATTACTACTGTAGTGGTAGGAAAAACGAGGCAGTCCTTTTCTGTTTCATACTGGGGCTCGAAACCGGGACATACATCCGGTATGAAAGTAGGCTCCGCATTCTTACTCTTCTCAGCTTCCACATGACACAAAGACTTTGAGATTTTTCAATGAATTGTTTTCCGTGATGTTAAATTTTGTAATGTCAAATCCAAAGAAATGATAAGTTAGTACGCCTGCGGCCGGATAGAAGGAATGTAAGGTTAACTTTTCTACATTTTTTTTAAATTTTCAAAAAAGTTCATATGAAAATAGTAAAGTTAGGCGCTGTTCACAAATGGCATCATGCCCTAGAGTAGATGTAGCACCCAGCTTTGCCAGTTCATCCGCTCTCTCACTTTCATCTATTCCAGAGTGCCCTGGCACCCAAGCAATCGTCACCGGCCCAGCTGGTTCAGTGTGCTTTTGAACTCCTTCATTAATTTGGATGTGGTTACAGGCGACATTATCGCTCTGAGCATTTCTTCGCTATCGGAAAGGATTGTGACTCTTTCGCCTACCGTTTCCGGTCTCAATGCACTTCGCAATCCTTCCATCGCTGCGAACGTTTCTGCCTGAAGTATACTGGCGAAATTTCCTAAGTGGAAGCTCTCTTCTGTCATAGGCTCCAGAGTTAATAACCCGGCCCCCACTCCACTAGAGGTTTTTATCCATCTGTGAAGCAAATGAGTCTATCCGTGGAAAGACTATCTGGCCAACCTCTCAGCCATTCTAGTCTATCCGGTATGACGGCCTTGTAGTGCTTCACAAAGGTAATTTCCGGTTTTATCCGGTCCCTGGGCATGTTAAAAACAGGATTGGATATGGCCCCCCTGATTTTTCCATAACCCTTGTGAAAGTTCCTCATCCAAAGATCATTAAGTAAGAGTCTGTCCGCAGTTGTGAATTCTCTCGCCTTGATGATCGTTTGGATGATCACAGCAGCGGCTCCATGGCTATCGTTGCTGTTGTTTTCTTAGCTCCGGTCATGCAGATGCATACCAGTCTTTGAATTTCGCTCAACTCCTTCCTCGCGGTCCCTACTTCGAGCCTAGGCCACCAAACGACACAGCCGTGGGTGTGGTTTATAAATCCACAGTATGGCCTTGGATGGAAGGTCCCAATTTTTACCAAAGGCACTTCTTCATATCCAGAACGCTGTCAGAGCTTTACTAGCTCTGTCCCTCACATGCTCGGTCCAGTATAGTTTGCTGTCGAGCGTGACTCCCAAGTACTTCACCTTGTTTCCAGGAGTGATGGTGTCTCCAAACATTCTGAAAATTAGTTCATGACCCGTTCGTCTTCTGCTGAAGAGAACTATATTAGTTTTATCTGGGTTGACTTTAAGGCCTTTTAATCTGCACCAATCTTCTACTACTTTCATAGAATAGCTGATGCAGTCCCCAAGAGTACTTTCAATACCCTTCCGAATACCCTTGAGCGTAGATACCTTTGCCGTTAACCTCTCTAATGAGAGAGTCTACAACCACACACCACAGCAGTGGTGAGAGTATTTCACCTTGCGGGCACCCTTTTGCTGCCCAGAATTTAGCTTTGTGGCCGCATATCGTAGCTTCCTCTTCTCTGCTGCTAAGCATGCTACTGATCCACCTAATCACAATCTGATTCACTCCCCGCTCTTCCAGCGCCTGGCGAATGAGCCCGAAATTGGTGTTATCGAATGCACCTTGGATGTCCATAAAACAGCCAAGCGCGACCTCACCAATCCCAAATGATCTTTTCACCCTGGCTACTAGATTATGCAGTGCCGAATCCGTAGATTTACCTACCTGATACGCATGTTGGTTCACATGCAGCGGGTATCTCGGCAGGATTTCGTCTCTGATATAAAAGTCTACAAGTCTTTCCAGCGTTTTCTGTACGAAAGATGTGAAACTAATCGGACGAAAATCTTTAGCCTCTATATGCGATGGCTTGCCGGGTTTCGGTATAAAAGTAACTTTCGTCGTTTCCCAGGACGACGGGATATTGACAGAATTATCCCAAGCTATCTCAGAATCACGGATTGAGATACCCTGAAATGGAAGCCATCTCTGCGCCTTTTTTCTTGCAAATAGATTCGTGCAGGACTTTTCCCCATTTTTTATTTTCCATTTTGCTGTGTAGTCAGTTAGTTCAGTAGCTCGTTTAGTCTGTTCAACCCGAGCACATGATTGGTAAAGAAAAGAGTCGTCACCGAAAAACGCTTTTTCGCATTTGGTTATCTTTAACTCAGACGTGAAGATGTTATACAAGGAAGGACTCAAGACACTGCCTTGTGGTACACCAGCCAGAATCATAGTGATTATTACGCATCTGCGGGAAAATTTAGTTATCTTCGAGGAGGAAGCCTGTATCCTGCAGAAACGTAAGAGTTTTTATGCACCGAAGCAAGAAATCAACAAAACAAATTTTGATACACAATATGTATGACTTATCTCCCTAGACAGCCACTGAGGTGTATATGACTTTTGGTCGTTTATTGATACATGTTTAATGGTACGGTTAAGTATGTACGGAATCTGTGAGAATAGCATACGAATTCTCTGAACAGGGATTCCAATGCCAAATTTTTCAACAAAGAGGCTCCTTCTATCTCGCCACATGGATACCAACTTAACATTTCTCTGGTGAAATCTGAGCATTGCTGGCTGGTATATCTGGCATTTTAACATTTCTCTGATGAAATGTAAGCATTGCTGGTATGTCTGGTATTTTATGGCCAATTTTTTGAAAAAAAAAAAAAATTCTTTGCTTATCGAAGCTGAAAGCGTCACGTTGTTCAATAACTTCGAATAAGAAACAAGATTTTGCGTCACATTTCCTGCTTCAAGCGGTGTTTTTTTCTGATTATTTAAACTCTAAAAATATAAATCTAATCTTCACAACAGTTTCTGGCAAATTTCAATTATCTGTAAATAAGAACCGCGGGGCATAATGCAACAGTAAATCTCATTGCTATTTTCTCACACAATAATCTTGATTCAATTATTGAATTTGTTCATCAGAACTTTTAGCATACATTTACTAGGGTTAGAGGAACGGTTGTGCTTTATTGAAGGTCCATCTTGTTTAGCTTTCAAATAACTTACAACAATGCAACGTAGCGAAAGTTCACTTCAATATTTTAATCAACATTTTTCCCACGCTGCTTTAGTATTCCCGTGTAAAAGTTTTGTGTTATTCGCAATTTGGAAAGCATTTGCACAAATTTTAACATAAAATAAACAAGAAAATGATTTCTGCTATTTCAAACATTCACATTTCATTTTCAATTCGATATCAAATATGGTGAGTAAAATTATATAAGAACTTCCAGCAATTTTTAATGTAGCATTTCATGAATATGAAGGGATTTGCCGTTGAAAGTGTTGAATTATTTATAAGGATTTTGTGAAAAGTTTATTTTTTACTTTATTATATTTTGTGTGTGTTCAGCAAAACGAAAAAGATTTCCTTTTGATCGCTTACTTCGGCATTGTGAATGATTTTCGAACATTTTGTGATGTGGCGGTGCGAGATAAATTGTTTTCATAATAAAAAATCATAATCTAGCACCCGTACGCTGCCGCAACAAATTATCCTATTACCTTGACGAAAGACTGCCATGTTTCAATGGCAAAAAATCTCCTCGACTGCCTCTACAAAATAAAAAAAAAAATTTTTTAGTTCCTCGATCCTTAGGAACGACCTAGGAGTCTTAACCTAAGCCCTGGAACACATGGTTCGATTGTCAAAAAACTTCTACTCTCAACCTTACCAAACTCACAAAGAACAAAAATCTTAGTTCTGAAGGAATTATTTATAGTGTACGACCAAATCCATTCAGCACAACTCAATAGACACTATTGTACCGAACCACTCAACTGATTTCCGCAAATGTTTTTATGGCATATGCCGAGAAATATGCGAAAAAGTTCCAACGACACTCGAGAAACCACAATATCTCCGGAAAAACTTTCGTCATTTTTGTATATATGGGACCATCCATAAATAACGTACGCTTTTTTCACTGCTGTCATCAGATTTAAATCAACAATAACTTGGAAAATATTCACTTTTGAGACGTCACTGAGACAGCACTGAAAAAAGCGTACGTAATTTATGGATGGTCCCATACCCTTCGAGTTTCGAGAGACATTGATTCATTTTTGACACCTCCAATGCACAATCAACTTACACCCTACATTTTATGGAGTCGATAAGACCCTCTTATACTTCGTATGGGTCTAAAACTATGAAATCTTCAGCACAAAATTATTTGAAAAAACACCGTTCCTGCATTCTTAAGCATTTGAGCGCAAAGCTTTAATATTGGCGCCAAAACTCTTCAGAGTATAGAATAGGGTGGCCACAATTTTATCAGAATGTAACTTCTCTATTATTTTCATACAATTCAAGCAGATTTAGCTGGTCCTACGTTTAATACGGGCCAGCTCAGTGGTACCGTAGACTTTTAAAGTGACTAAAATACTGTATACTGACGATCTTAAGTTGTTGACGGAAGTCAGTTCTCTGTCCGATGCCATGCGGTTTCATTCTGACCTGAACTCGCTTTCAGAATGGTGCAAACGTAATCGGCTAGAGCTGAACATAGATAAATGTAAAATTATGTCGTTTTATAGAATTAGTACTCCGATTAGATTTGTTTATGAAATTAAGGGTACCTGCTTGACTCGTGTGACCGAAGTACTAGATCTCGGTGTTTGGCTCGACGAGCAATTGACGTTCAACAGACACATTGAATTCATCACCTCGAAGGCGTATTCGATGCTTGGTTTCGTGAAGAGAATCTGCAAGCCCTTTGCGCATGTGAGATCTCGCTTAGAATACGCTTTCGTTGTGTGGAACCCATACTCATCGTGTTACATCAAGGGAATAGAATCAATACAGAAAAAGTTCCTCATTTATGCTTTGAGAAGATCCGTACGGAGAGATCATAATTATCGTTTACCCCCCTACTTGGAACGTTGTAGATCGATAGGTATTGAGCCTCTATGGCGCAGGAGAATTAATCTTAATGTTTTGTTCGTTTTTGATTTGTTATGCCGTTGTCTCGACGCTCCAGTGCTGATGTCTCGAATTCATCTGAGATCACCTGTTCGCACTCTCAGGTCTATTGAATTTTTTATAATTGACTTTCACAGGACTGAGACTGAATATGGCCAGCATGAACTTATTAATAGCATGCTTAGGATGTTTAATTCTCTCTTGCATCTTTATGACACCACTATTTCCAGGAATGTCTTTAGAACCAAGGTAAGAACGACGACCCTCATCGCTTCATTTATTAATCAGTTCAGACTATCTTCTCTCACTGAACCAATTGGAGACGAATAAGCGATGTTGCCTCAGATCTTCGATCGCTTGATTTTAAATATTGTTTTGATCTTTTTTAGATCTTGCGACTATCAACATCGACCAGTTCGTGACACGCTTTTTTTGTTTTCGTTTTTTTTTCTCTTGTTCTAGATTTGTCTATCTTGTATCGATTTATATTTCTTATGTTCTATTTGTTTTCAATTTTACGCAATTTTTTTTTGCAGTCAGGTAGCTTAGTTGTTAAGCGGTTGACGTAAGAATAAATGAATAAATAAATAAAAAAACGTACTGGCTTTCCACCAAGAATATCCGGGTTCAATCCAGGGACAAATTCTGAATAGAATTTTTCTTCAATGAAAGTAACGTTCCTAGGCACTTCTAGGCTTTCTAATTTGGGTAGTTGTTGATTTGGTGCCGCAACACAGAAGAATGACAAATATGACGTCACCCATATTCGATGAATTCTATGTACAAATATGTGAATCTAACTTTAGGCGGAGATATAATTAGCACCAGAAGAAATCTTAATGGTAAAATAATAGCCACCGTTAGGCGTGGTTCGGAATTCATTTTAAGCATGCGGTCCAGGAAAATGCCTGATGGTAAGACACATTGATGGGGTAAACCGGCATTCTAAGCCCTACTAGTTTCCGCACCTAGTACGTCATAGATGGCCCTAGGCTTGTGTGCAGTCTACCACCGACACAGTAAAGGTGACACACAGGTGCGAGAAAATACCTTCATAACTACCTTGTAGAAAAATTAAAAATTACTGTTATCGAATACGTGTTAGTGCTATGTAATCAAAGTAAACGAACGCAAAATCAAAGTAAACAGGGGATAAGATTTAGAAGTAAAATTATGTCAGGATTCTTAGAGGCCATTCATAAATGGACGCACTTACGCTATAAGGTTGTAACCCACATAATTTGCTGTCACGTTTTATCGCACAAATGTCAAATTTAAAACTGAGATAGCAAATCTATGTGGCTTACAACCTTATAGCGTAAGTGCGTTCAAATGACGTCCGGTTATTTTGACAATTTTCCGACCCCCTCCCCCCTACTCCCTGGTCCGAATTCGTCCGGTTTTACTGTACCTCCCCCCCCAAATAATGACGTCTGATTTCATTCCTCCCCCCTCCCCCCCAATAAAAATTTGACTTCACCAAAACAAACCACAAATTCTCAACCGGACGTCACGCTTCTCATAACTCCCCTACCCCACCGTCCGAATTCGTCCGGTTTTTTAATTCAGTCATGAAGTCCTCAGTCGTGCCTGCTAAATGGAACTTCGGTGTTATTGCTCCGATTTTTGAAGAGCAACTGTAAATTAGGGCTTAGTGGAAGAGTTTCTTCAAGAGGCTCAGATCGGATTCAGGATTAGACCTGTTGTCTCAGGCAAGCTATAGAAATACACTTTGAGAGGAATATTCATCTATCTTTGTGCATCATCCACTTACAAAAGGCATTTGATCGGGTACCTATGCAAAGACTGTTCGAGGTGAGGTGCTTAGCGAGTACGGAATCAATGGAAGTTTACAAGGCGCTATTAAAAGCATTTATTCAAGGAGCAGGGCTGCGGTAAGGATAGATAGTGAAATTAGTGAGCCTTTCGATGCTAATGAGGGCGTTCGTCAGGGCTGTCAGGACAGGCCAATTTGCAGTGAAAAGTGGAATTGACTTAACTCTGTAACGAGATTTTTAATGTGTCAATGGTAACTTGCACACAAACCTAGTGCCACCTATGAAGTACTAGGTGCGTAAACTTGCAATGCTTAGAATGCCGGTTCGCCCCATCAATGTGTTTTACCGGCAGGCATTTTTTGGACCACATTTACCATCAGGATTTCTTCTGGTGCTAATTATATCTCCGTCTAAAATTAGACTCAGATATTTGTATACGGAATTCATCGAATATTGGTGATGTCATACTTTTGTCATTCTTCTTTTTACGATTCGTTGCGGCACCAAATTCACAACTACCCAAATTATGAAGCCTGTGTGTTCCTAGGAACGTTACTTTCATGCTATACATTGAAAAAATTCGTATACAGAATGTCCCCACCGGGATTGAACCCGGATATTCTTGGTGGAAATCCAGTACGTTACCCGTTCCTTCGGGATGAAGAGAAGTGTAAGCAAAACAAAGGTTATGCATGTCGAAAAAAAGAGGTATCTTGTAGTGTAAATGGGGAGCAGTTGGAACAGGTTTCGGAGTTTAAATATTTAGGATGCATTTTCTCAGAGGATGGCAAGTTAGTTAGGCAATTTGAAGAAAGGAGGAAAATGGGAAACACAGTTAAGGTCGCATGTGTTCAATAAAAGGGAATTAGGTAGTGGCACAAAGTTAGCCATTCACAGCTCAATCTTTAGGTCAACGATTTTATATGATAAAGAAAGTTGGAAGAACTGCGGTTACCTTGTGCGTGACCTGGAGGTTTCTGATATGAGGGTTCTTAGAAGAATAGCATCGGTGAATCGGAGGGAACAGTGGGAAAATCATATCAGGGGGAATTTAGGGGTTACGTCAGTGGAAAAGGTGGCAAGGGTTAGTCATCTGCGATGGTACGACCACGTTCATAGAATGGTTAGTAAAAGGCTGCCAAAGAGGATATTGAATTCTGAGGTTCCGTGTGTGCGTCCTTGGCGTAGGCCAAGGAGAAGGTTTCCAGACTCAATTAAATCAGATTTAGAAGCTAGGAGACTTTCTCTAGGTGAGAAAACCATCTCCTTGGCACAGAACAGGAGTGTAAGGAGGAGGGTGGTCCATGATCACCGGGCGTAAAGACCTCACACCGAAAGGTATGACGATGATTTTAAAAATGTTATAATAAATTGCAGTTTTTGTATCGTGTTTCCTGGAAAATGGTAAACTCTAACTCGAGCGAATTGGGGTCGTCTCCCCGCTTTAGTCTAATTTCGCCGCTCGGATATCAAAAATAAACTTTACAGCCTTTAGTTTTTCATAAAATTCAGAATTCATCGTACATGGGTGACGTCATGTATGTCATTCTTCTATCTACGGTTCGTTATGGACACAAAACACCACAACTACCCACATTTGGAAGCTTGAGTATGCTAAGGAACAATGCTATCATGCTACAAGTTGAAGAAAACTCCTATACAGAATTTTTTGCTCGCCGGGATTGAACCCGGGTATACTTGGTGGAAAATCAGTACGTTACCTACCACTAAGCTAACCCGTACGACAAAACAATGCAAAGAATATCATCATTTCCATACACGTTTTGTATGTTATCTGACAAAAAATTAATTAATTTGAAAGTTGTTTTTTATTGACGAATACATTTGCTATGATTTTGCAAAGAAAAAATTGTGTGGTTTCTCCTGAATGACTTAACTTTGTCAGACAGACTCCTGCTGCTCCCTAATTGACCATTGACGCCTTACGAACCAAGTGCAAAATCTTAATGCCATTCCTATTTCGTGCGGTGCTTATAATAATGAACTGATATGTCAAGATTCTACTTACCGGTATGAGAGAATGTTAAAGGAATTAAACATCAAAAATTTACTACAGGACGATAATTTGCATGATTGCATACAACATGCATATTGGCGGCAAATATGAAGGAAGCGTAAGTACTAGCTATCACTCAAGCAACAAATGCAGCGAATGAAATCTGGTTGCAATCTATTTGACTAAGAAAGAAATGAGTGCTACATAATAGATTCCTCAATTAAGTGGAACCTTTGTGCATGGATGGCGTAAAATTTTAATTACTCATTTCGAACACTTGATGTTTGTTGCTAACAAAATCACTATTTTATCCAACTGTTCATTTTACTGTCAACTAAAAATTGTGTGGCATTTGGGGGAGAAAATGAAAATTTTCTAATGAAAATACATTTTCAGTAAATTTCCAACCATAACCCAATGACTTTTAGTTTATCGCTTGTTCTGTGTGTTGTATTTGGTAATAATGTTGTGCTGAGCACAAGCACGAGAGTAGTGCAACTTTAAAATACTTTTATTTCGTTCGTGGTACACAGCCATATTGCGGAAATGAAATTCATATTAACGTTAAATCTTTCAGTATTTTATGATTTTACCCGCAAAAATGTAATACATGGATGTGATATTTTATGTTTCGGAGAAAATTGTACGAACAATAAAATTAAATGATTTTTCGTAGAATGGAAAGGGTTTTCAGTGTGACAGGGTAGTAGAGTGATGATGAATAATATGAAAAGCGATAAATACATGTGGCTATGCTACATACTAGTAGATGCAACATGGAGAGAATGAATGCGACAAAAAAATTACATTCATTTGGCATTCCTAAAACTGAGTCATTTTATTAGCTGGAGGCTATATACACTGAATGGAATGCACAAAGTTAGTAAGTAAAAATGAGAAGCAAATCGAAAAAACTGTTACGACTCGTATCAAAGAAACAAGGGCAATAAACAACATTCTTCTTTACCTTCAAAGAATGAAATCGTTGGAAAAGCTATTTGCATATCTCGGGCCGTAAGGTAACATCTAACTCGACTCGTTACTACGACCTTTAGATGTTCGAGAATTTTCAATCATCTTTTATTAAATTTTGTCGCTCACTCAATTTTCTTCTTGAAATTCGTTGAAATTATTCGCTTATTTTCTCTAATTTTTTTTTATTATACGGGAGAAACGTCAAAACCGCAGCTAAGCTAGCTTCATTGTGAATATCTTCCTACCTAACGTGAAATCAGGTGAGTATTTCACACTTCTAGTTCTTTTGTTGTGAAATTGAAAAACAATTACTTTCGCTTAGTGTAAAGTTGTCGAATGCTGACATTTAAGCATTGAACAGATGTTAGAATCTAAATAGCAATAAAATGGTTTTGCGAATATAGAAGTTATGTCTACCGTCAGAAAATCGTAAGTATGATGAAAAATCCCAAAAAATAAAGGAAAATTTTGTTAGAGATTTTCCTTCCGAAAGTCTTCTTGCACATTGCATTCCATTTTACTGGTCTGGTTTTTAAGGTCTGGCATCAAAACTGAGTTTTTTCCTTCATCAGTAGAATTAACAAATAATTCATCTCCAATTTTCCACTTCCATTTGATTCTTTTGTTTTTTATAGGAATTGATAGCGTACTTTGTTACAGTTTTTCTGAAAATCTCCTAAACATCCAGCAATTATAGTTCTTTCATGCGCTACCCTCTACCCTCATGTCAAAGGTGTGAGTGGTGTGAAGTGGTGTAAATTTTGTATGGAGAGTTGAATTTTTTCTTTTGTTATCTTTGATGTTTCACAATATTACACAGTACAAGACAGTGCGTTTCGGGCAGATTGATCCTTCATCTAGTGCATTAAACTAACGGATCTTGAATCTGAAGTACGCAGCCTTCAGAAAGTTGCAACAAGTGAAAGAGTGTTATTTCGGCCGGACAGCCGGACATCAATTTCAGATGTCTGATGATTACTACCTAATATTTGATGCTCAATTTTTCGAACCAGAACGTTTAGCAAACTTTTATTGTCTCATAACGTGAAAGTGCTTAGCAGACGTTTTTGATTTTGTCAAGGCAAACTACTAAAACATAATCCACGCTTTCAGAGAACAGCTGATTGGCGAAAATCGATTGTCAGTACCGTTTCCCTGCCTAAATTTTGTATGTAAAATTTCCCCTTCTGGTACTGACGTTCTCTATCGCCTCACTTTTTCTATAGAAATATTTTTCGCCAATTTTGCTCTGAAAGCCTGGATTGAAATTCATTGAAGATTCTAAGTGAAGTGTATGACAAAGTATCGTCCGAGGTACACATGCATAACGTAATGTAACAACGCCAATGATTCGAAATTCGATCTGAAAATTATTCCAGAACACCAAAAAAATCATTTTGTTTACATTGTTTCTGCAGAAGACATGTGACAGCGCTTCTCAAATTTCACGAATTCAACCAAACAGTTGCTTACAATTGCAATGTGCTTATGATAAGAATTCCAATGTATGGACATTGGACATGGAGAGAGGGTCACGTGACAGATATCTAAAATACATGATGGGTCAGTTATAGAGGTGAGCGGGTTACCCGCATGAGCGAAAAAACCCGACCCGAATCAATTTTACGGGTTACGGGTTTTTCAAAATCGAATCGGGTCGGGTCGGGTCGGGCTCGAGTAGGGTTGGGTTCGAGTCGGGTTGGGTTCGAGTCGGGTCGCGTCGGGTTTTTGTGATTATTTCACAAAAAACTCTGTAATTTTTTTCATGAAATTATAGCAAATAATGAGAAAGTTACGCGTACTAGTATTAGTATATTGAACCATAATAAATTAAAAAAACATTTGTGCCATGCCGTAACCAATATTACGGTATTTTTCTTGGATTCTAACGCCGCTAGAATCCAAGAAAAATACCGTAATATTTTAACCACCGGCGAAGATACAAAACCTAGTATATATGCCGTAACCAATGACATAAAATATATAGACTGGATTTCTGTACGCATTTGGTGAAGCAAACATAAATATATGAAATCCACATAAATTATATGCAGTCCACCTAAATTTATATGGACTTTTTTCATGCTTGCTTCACATCGTGTTTCGTTTTTATTAAATTTTTTTTTCCATACTGCCAATAAATATATTGCTATGTCATTGGCCGTAATACAATTCGAAAGATTTCGATCGTAGTAACAGATTTGAAAAGTGACAATTTTCCGAACAGTTTACCTCGAGGTTTACCTCTGAAATTTAAATGATAAAAATGATATACTTTTCCGCTCTCAAAATATTTTTAGCGATTTTTTTTTATCTGGTTCAGTTTTTTCTTGTTATCGGGTTTTTCAAAATGGAATCGGGTCGGGTTCGGTTTCTGTTTACATAGATTGCCGGGTTATCGGGTTTTGAAAATTGAATCGGGTCGGGTACGGGTCGGATCGGGTTTCAGTTTGTTTGGGTTCCGTTTTTTTGAAAATAGAATAGGGTCGGGTTTCTAAAAGAGGCCGACCCGCTCACCTCTAGTCAGTTGAATATTTTTTAAGAGAAACAGTGTTCTAAATGGTGTTGTCACATGAAAATCCATTTGGTGTGGCAAGGCCTTAAGAAAGAGAATAATTTTGATGTGTTCGCAAAGCTCTCCATGCAACTCTTCGTACTCGGTAATAGCATCCTTTCGAAACGACACAATACGTATCTATTGCAATGCAGGACAATTAATCATATGTAGATAGGCTAAAAGTTATATTGTTTTGTGTAATTTCTCTCTCACCCTTATACCCATCTAACACATGTTGTCATTCTAAATTTCATTTTACATTTGTAATTTGTGTCATACAGAACATTTTCGTATGAAATCAGAAATCATTTTAGATATCTTGATGATCAAATAATTAGCGAAATAATATTGTACATAATAATCAAATCACAAAACTTGAACATCAAAAAGATGGTATTGATGTTCATCGAATTGAAAATCAAGTAGAAATTGAACATCAAATTTTTAAATGAACTTCAACCCGACTTTTTTTGAACTTCAAACGTTGAACATCAACACAAATTATCGTTTGACAAAATCAAATCAAAATTTTTCGAACTCTGTTATTCGCTCAACTATCACAGTCACACGCATAATCAAACATAAGTAAAAAGAAGACAAAAAATCGCTTTCTGTTAAGCATATGAGTGTGATAGTTGAGCGAATAATCGCGTGCAATATGTTTAAACCTTTACAGTCAATAGCTAGTACTTTATGGGGAAAAATTGTCAATTTGACACCTGGCTGCGTACTTTGTCATAGTTCGACGGCACAAAAGAAGGCAGCCTGGTGTAAAGAAACTGAATGACATCACTATGACGGAATCGACAAATGCTTCACAACGCGTTAATTTTCATCTTGACACCAGGCTGCGTTCTTTAGCTATGTTCGTTTAAATGTAGGTGGGAATGGCAGCCTGGTGTCAAATTGAAATTTAGTGCGTTGTAAAGCATTCGTGAATGCCATAAAAGTGATATACACAGGGACGTGACAGTCCTTTTTTTCGACCCTTAAAAGTAAAACTCAACGTGAAGTCAGCTGCAGTTGCGACCGAGACTTTTCAATGAATTCAACTGATTTTGGTAAATTTATGAGTCAAATCAGCTCATTTTGTTTGCAATGAAGTTAGCTTCGGTCGCACCTGCAGCTGACTTCACGTTGAGTTTTACTTTCAAACAAACGACTGACACGTCCCTGATTATATACAACACACCACTTTTTCACACCAGGCTGCCTTCTTTTTCGTAGTTAAAAGGTACATAGAGGGCAGCCTGGTGTAAAAATGAAAAATATTGCACCGTTAAATACTGGCTACTAGATTCAAATTGGTCAAACATCATATTTTGACAGCAGGCTGCCTTCTTGGACTTGGTTGCTGCAGTACCATCTTAACATAATCATTCAGCATAGAACGTAAATTTTCATAATGAGCGGTTTTGCAATTTCCGATCCACTCATAAAGATTCCAACTTAAATTTTAAACCACAGTAAATCTGATAAAATTCTATGAACTAACACAAGCGCTCTGTCCGAAAAAGCAGTCGATACATTTTCGACTATAAGGTAGCCTTACTTCCGCTAAGTTGATTTTCTGTTTAACATAGATGGGGTAAAATGTTCTTCGTTGCCTCCATATAAAGATAAGTCTGTTTGAAATTTTTCGTAAATAAAATGTGATAATCCTTGAAGTTGCTTATCTAAATCCTATTCTTGGTATATATTTTTTATGAAAATCGTTACATCTAATATTTAAGTGAGCATAATAAATCCAAAATACATTTTTATTTGAAAGAGCTTAATTAAGAATACCATAGGATAATGGATCTTGTATAACATTATTTCCTCGTTAATTACAAGCACTTGACATTTTCACCCTATTTTCATTAAAGTTTTCTCAATAAATTTTCCACACCCAGATCATATCAATGTAAACATTATAATGTGAGGAACGGTTATTCGTTTTATATAACAGCGTAAATGATTTTTCCTTCTATAGAATGTGTATGTGAGTGAGTAGCTAGCTATATACATTAGAATGTATCTGAAAATTATTTTTTATTTTATTGTTCATTTTCAGTTATTTATCTTTTATTTTATTTGTTTTACTTTTGATTTTATCACTTCGTTCCTATTTTTATTGCTAATAATTCCATCAAATTCTACGCATAGTCTGTCACAAAAGTCAAATCTGATTTTATGTGTGTGTGCAATAAATTGTAATTTACGAAACTAGGGACTAGCCAGTTTTCTTAAAAGTGTGAAGTTTGCAGCCCGAGCCGAAAGTTTCGTACAATCATTTCTCTCGCTCAATAGCGTGACAAAAATCTGAGTTTCCTTCCTAGGCTTTGTATGAATATATCTAACGATTTTCGTAGCTCAATAATATGTGTTTCCATGGCATAGAAGTAATGATTTCAATTTATCCATTCCTCTTTATACTATTTTCTCCTAGAAAACTTCTTATTGTCATAACTTCCGTTCTATGAGTACAATGCAAAAAGTTGACAAGAAGTTATTGCACAAGTCAGCTTTGACGCGAGAAAAAGATTCAGGGGTGGAACCAGAAAAGTTGCAGAATCAAGACTTGAAAGTTTTTATACTGATCTATTGGTGCAACATTTCGCAGATTGACGTAGGGGTGTGTGGAATAAATTTGGGCTAAGGCCAGAACTCTGAAAAACGATGTCTGTCAGTCAGTAAGCGAAGCACAAATTGTGCCTAAAAGTTATGTGTCGTCTTTTAAGAAAACGTAATGATTGGTAATGTGTAAATTTTTTAATGAATTTTTTATGGAAAAATAGCAAGCTCAAGTAATACAGGAAATGTGTCGGTTTTAAAACTTTCTTGTATGTATTTCTTCCCAATGACATACTGTAAACTCAGATATAGACTGGCAGTGTTTGACAAAAAATTGGTACAAATTGAAGCAAAAGTAAAATGCTAAATGTTTAGTAGTATTGGTAAATTACGTAAAATAGACGATGGAATCAGTTCTTGTTGAACCACATCTAACAATAAAATTAATTGTTAATATTTCAGAAGATTGACTCGTAAATGGTTTTTAATCAGAAAAATGTAAGAGTTTCGTGACTTCTGTCGTCATTCACGACAAACAAATCACGAATGAACAATTTCTGCATTTCGTACAGAAAATATGCTTGCATTTTGCCACCTCGTTTGCGAGATGTTGCAATCGTTAGTGAAGCTATTCGTGGAAATGGTAAATAAAATAAGATTCGTTCGAATACAAATTTCATATTTTTTCCACATCAGTTCAGCTGTTCAGCAGATAGTTTTCATTTAAATAATTTTATGGATTTATTGAAACGGAGAAGGAGAAAATAAGTACATTTTCCAGGAAATATGCAGAGTGAAATCTTGTTTGCTTTGTATCGGACGGGCGACAAATATACATTGGATCTCAAATAAAAATCCTTCTAAAATCTTAAAGGAAATCTACAAAAGTTCTTGGGGCAATTAAAATCCCTTGAAAATCTCCCCCAAATCTTCACGAATTATCGAAAACTCGTTCAAAATTTACGAAAATCTTTCAAATTTCAAATTCTACAATCCACATATTTAGTGCAATGTCAACTTATATGGTAAAGTATACGACATTTCAAATGATGAGAAAAAACTGAAAAGCACACAATTTTTTTCGCTTTACACATTATAATTTTAACAATGAAATTTTGTATACTTTGACATAAGCCGACGCCGCACTAAAAACGTGGATTATGTATTTATTACATCTTTACTCTGCAATTATATGTTTTTGCATATGGTGAAACTCTATTGGAGGTACGCAAGATAATTTACTCGTTGTCCCACCGAAAACTTGTCATGTAACGACGCGTTTCCGGATGGGTACCGAGTAAAACAGTATACAGTGGGTGTGCTTAGTAAGTCATCCAAACTCAAAAGTAATCCCTGAACTCAATGCATACGGATAAATGCACTCCCATATACTTCTTTAATAAGAAATTTAAGGTTATCATACCACATGAAGAAATTCTTCAGTAACATCCTCGAAGATGCAAATTTCAACATACAGATGGTTCGGAAACGAACGAAGGGAGTGGAATAGGGATATACTCCACTAATCTCGAAATCAAGGTGTCGCTATCCCTAGACAGATGCAGGACAATAAAGCAAGCTGAAACATGCGCTATAAATGAAGCATGCAAAATCCTTACGATAAGCAAGACCCGAGGGAAAGTTGTAAACATTCACTCGGACAGCCAGTCCAGTCTTAAATCAATGAGAGGGCACTTCTTAACGCCTAATATATCGGCAGAATGCTACCAAATGCTAGACACACTATCAATGATCAATAAGGTGAACCTGATCTGGGTACAACTCGATAGCGTAGTGGTTAACACGTCTGCTTGCTACTACGAGATTAAGTTGCCAGTGCGTTGGTTCGAAACTCAACTGCAGACGGATTTGTACCGATTGTTAGATTTGAAAACATAACAAAACTGATTGAATCGTTCAAGTCAAGTGAAGTTGAGTATAGTGCCATCGTACGGCTTACCGGTGAAAGGCATTATTGGGAGGAGCCGGTATCCTAATCCTACTAGTTTCGCTCCTAGTTACATCTCATAGATGGCACAGGGTTTGTCGCACAGCTTACCACTGGCACAGTTAAACTTTCCGGTGATGAAAGAATCTCAATAAAGTAGAACCACAAACAGCGAAACTAGTAAATAATGATCTAGCCTCTAACCCTTTATGGGTTGTAGGGCAGATTATTATTATTATATTATGATCTGTGAAACAGGACATTGCGGCATTGAAGGAAACGAGGCAGCTGATCAACTCGCTAAATTAGGCAAAAAAACGGGCCACATCCATCTTCAGGGCTGTCTTACAGCACTCAAAGAAATTTGATAACAGAAGTCTTCAAAAGTAAACATGATCTTCTCTGGAGAAACTTGCCGAATTGCAGGCAAAGCAGAACCATTATTGATGGCCATAGTAAATGGAATTCCAAGTACCTGCTAAGTAGAGAGGACCTAAAGCTACTTATTGGCGTCATCACAGGACACTGGACACCTGCACAAAATGGGCTTCACTGACGTGGAAACGTGTGAAAGATGTCAAGAAGAAGTCGAAACTCCACTACATCTTATGACATCCTGCCCGTCTGTAGCTAGAGTGAGAAGTAAGCACTTCAGCATGCAAGCGGTAACAGTTGGAGACTTAAAAAACATTAAAATCAGCAAGATGCTAACATTTTTCAAAGAATTGTAATTATTTGGTTTTAAAAGAGTCCCGGCCATGAGGCTTAGTGGCAAGACTCATTGATTTATAAATAATATTTATGTAACAATGGAGAACCAATAAACTTAACTAAGTCATCCATTCTGGACCATTTCGTGACACTCGCAAACTCATTCATGTATTTTTAAGCAGCTCACTCTAAAAACTGTTTTTTGACTTGTGTAGGTTGTACTCCGCGTCTTTTACACTCGTTTCTGCTTAAAAACACAATCTTGAGTTTAGCTCGTTTCACAAAACAAATTCCTCATGTAATGACTTACTTCCGCTATATTCTATTGTTGCTATCACTAGGGACGGAAAGGTATCTTTAGAGGTGTGTGCTCCGACACACTCTCACCTATTAGAAAACGCCGCCGCCACCCGAAAAACTTGAACTCTAATAAATTGAGGTATATTGAAATATACTGTTATTCTATTCTACTACAGTTGTGAGTAACTGAGATGTCTTTCCGACATGCTCGGATATAATTTCTTAATTGTACATTATTGGACCTCTTGGAGCCTTCCCCACTCCCGAGTTATTTGTCATTAGAAAACCAAGAAAAAGGATCAAAAATCGACATTTCTTACAAAATTTGTTCTAGACTAGTGCAACAGCCTTAAACCGGGGAAGTTTTTGCGTGGTCTTATAGTAGAGGTAGTATACTAGAGCACCCCATACTCAGTTTTTCAGGTTATCCCTGGTTCAAGCAGTAAAGCGTCCCCGAAGTTTTCGCCTAAAATGACAAAAAACTCAGAAGTGGAGGAAGGCTTCAAGAGGTCCAACGATGAAAAACCTTCGCATAATTGGGGCCTACCATCAGATAAAATTTCATTTGATTTCATTTGGTTTTACACGAGTTATAGCCAAAAAACCATTTTTACCACCCCCGACATACAGTTACTTAGGTAGTTATAACTCTCCCGAGATGTCAAATTTTCCAAAAGTGAGAAATTTCTTTTCTTACTATAGAACAAGGAATCGAATGGCCCATTCATCGGGAAAACATTAGACATGTTGTCCCAAGATCGTTCAAAGTTTTCGCAAAATCACTCTTAAGAAAATCAACCCTACAATCTACCATCACTACAGCGTCAACGGACCGTTATTACAACAGAACGGTTATTGAACCAACTGAATTTCGAACGCGGCGTCGACAGGGCACGGTTCTTAGCACTTCAGAGGCCACAGTCAGGTGCTTGGTTGCATATGCGTTGCCATCGCAATCCATTGGTACACTCATGGACAACAACACGTTCCGTATCGCTGTTGGCCTGCGTTTGGGAATCGACATCTGTGTGCCACACATCTGTCGCTGTTGCCAACAAGTAGATCAAAAATGCCACCATGGACTGAAGTGTCGGAAAAGCGCATGCCGTCATGCGAGACATCCAGAACTGAACAACATTATCAAACGTGCGCTGGTATCGGCCGATATTCCAGCAAGGTTAGAGCCTGCTGGCCTAGTCTGCGAACACGGTAAAAGGCTCGATGGCATGTCGCTGATTCCGTGGACAAGGGATAGTACTTTGGCATGGGACGCGACGTGCACTGACACTGTGCGTTGATTAGCCAGGGCTATTATTTTGTCCCTTTCGACGTTGAAACGCTAGGGCCTTGATGCGACGAGGCTATCCAATTCTATGAAGCATTAGGCCAAAAAATTATTTCGAAGTCCAACGAACCCAGATCGAAATCTTTCTTAAAGCAGAGAGTAAGCATGGCCATTCAGAGGGGAACCGCGGCTGTGGTAATGGGCACTTTTCGTTCTTGTGACAAAATGGGGAGATATTTTACTTACTGTGATAGCATTTTTTGTGTGCAATGTATGAATGACCATTTGTAAATTGTTTTTCAATAAATTTCTTTTTTATTGTAAAAAACATAACCAAAGACCCGTAAGTATCAGAATAGATGTGGCAAACAGAATACATGTGGCAAAGAGACTCGAACGTATCTAAATATACAAATAAGCAAACAATCCAACGTTTTCTGTTCTTTTATAACTGTAAGAATTTCAAAGATCCATAGAAATTACCCAAGGTAATGTCAAAGGCCCTACCGAAGTACGTCTCAGACCATTCAAATCTAGAAAAGCTTTTATCCAACGACTAAGTCATTTTCCCCTAAAACCCTGAAACACGTGTTCTCTAAATTTTATACTCTACAACTTTGTCTTTGGAAGCAACTTTCTATCTCTCATAGTTCTGGAGATTCGGGTCAACCTTCCCAATTATGGAAGTGGCCATATACCAGAATTGGGACATATTTTCCCAAAACCCTGAAACACGTTTTCGCTTAAATTTAGTTTTCTACAACTTCGCCTTTGGAACTAACTTTCTAACTCTCACAGTTCTGGAGATCCGGGTCATCCTGCCCAAGTATGGTAGTGGCCATATACCAGGATTGGGCCATATTTCCCCAAAACCCTGAAACAGGCGTTCGCTTAAATTTAATTCTCTACAACTTTGCCTTATACAGTAAATCTCCATATTGCATAGTTAAGGAAATATAGACGAAAAGCTGTTTTCGTATATGGCCAAGAATCTCAACTTCGTCCATTCCACTGGTCCCAGTGCCCAGACCCCTGTACCGATTCCCACAAAAATTTTTCACCAGTTTTGTTACATCAAATGCTTTCATTTGAGACCAAAATGAGCAATTTCCGTGCTATACTTGCTGAGATATTTGCGAAAAAGCTTCACCGACCTTCGAAAAACCATGTTTTTGGTCACTTCCTCGACCATATCTCCGCAACCACTTCATCGATTTTGCTCATCTTCGAACTTGAATCATGGGAGGCATGTACAACCTTTCCGGGAAAAAAAAGTTTAGGCTGATCGGTTGAGCCGTTTGGGAAAAAAAGTGGAGACGGAGAGATGGACAGACGGACGGACATTTTTTTTATTGCTGATTCGTCATATTTAGACGATAATAGATTCATCCCCCCCTCCCACCTCGATCTACCCCATGTTACAATAAAATTGTTTGTAGTAAACGTATAGGACCTTTGTACTTCGTACGGGTCCAAAAACAATCTACAAAGGTAGGCACCAAGAAGTTCGTACTAATTCTTCATAAGACCTTTATTCACGTTCAGCATACATAAGACCTCTCAATTACAAAATGTTGCTGTAGTGCCTCCCTTCTCTATCTAAAGTTTAGTAGTGGAATAATCCCTGCTACATCAATAATGCATCGCTGATACAACTGATAAAATATTTACAGCATTCAAAGAACTCATCAAATTTTCATCAATTGTCAACATTTTGTAATTAGCATCTTTGTAAGGCAGTTGTTCTATGTCTTGAAAAGTGTTGTATATTAGTGCATGAGAAACCACGCCGTTTTCTCGGAATTTATCGGGTAATTAATTTTTCATGACATACAATGGAACTCACCGCTGTGAAAACCATTGAACAGCTATCATAGCTAACAATTTCGTTTCTTTCAATGCGTCAATCACGTAAAGCTTCTAAAACTTCCTTATGGTTAAGTGAAATCAAATGTCGCATGGTGGGTACATTCTCAAACGGAAATATCAAGCGTTGCTATGGCCTTACCAACATAACCACAGCTCAAGCAAGTTATTTTTAGCTGAACACATAACTTAAATGTTCACATCTTACGTTGAAATTTAGATGAAATTTTCATTTATGCTTGCGAGAACATGATAAAAGGAATAAGAATTCGGATTTGAAATTAAAGGAACTTTTAATTTTATGTTGCACACCCAACAATTGACTTTTTTTTTATGGTAGACCTTTAAATTGAATTAAATTTCACTTCATGCATTGAATATCGAATCTCAATCATTTTAAAATGTGTAATAACAAATGAAGGAAGTCAAAGGTAGTTCAATGAAAGGGAATGATATTTTAAAGCAATGAATTACTTTGCCTTTGCTATAAATTTCAATTCACTCAAACATTTTCGTGTTTAACAGCGAGTAAACGTCAAAATGTCCCAATCCCATGTTAAAAAATGAGGTACATGATTCCATAAAATGATTATGGGTTATGGGTTGATGGTTTCATAAAATGTTATACCTCGTATAAAAACCACGACGGCGTGGTGGTGATTGTTCATTTTTTGCAATTTTAATTTATAGTTTCAATATTTCGACAATAAAGTCATGCTGCACTTGCATTTTGCGTTCAAGTGTTTAACTTAAAGCGGAACGTCCATAAATTATGTACTACACAAGGAACAGTCTAACAAACGCAAAAAAGATGTAATTATGTTGGTACAGGCAAAAAATCACGAAAAATGCATGATGTTCTTCCCTGAGATGGGTTTCATAGGTTGTAATGAATGACTCATAAACGTGTCAGAGTAGTTGACTGTTAAATTGCCACAATCGGACCAAGCCGACCAAACTTTAACATAACTAAAGACCCGTACGTATCAGAATAGATGTGACAAACAGAATAGATGTGGCAAACAAAATAGATGTTGCAAAAAGACTCGAACGTATCTTAATATAGCAATAAGCAAACAATCCAACGTTTTATGTTCTTTTATAACTATAAGAATTTCAAAGATCCATAGAAATTACTCAAGGTCACTTCAAAGGCCCTACCGAAGTACGTCTCAAATCTAGAAATGTTTATATCCAAGGATTTGGCCACTTTCCCTTGAAACCCTCAGACACGTGTTCTCTAAAATTTTATTCTCTACAACTTTGTCTTTGTAAGAAACTTTCTACCTTATATAGTTCTAGAGATATGGATCATCCCTCCCAATTCTAGAAGTGGTCATATCCCAGGATTGTGACATTTTTACCCAAAACCCTGAGACACAACTACAACTTTGCCTTTGGAAGCAACTTCCTTCCTCTTATAGTTCTAGAGATATGGATCATCCCTCCCAGTTCTAGAAGTGGTCATATCCCAGGATTGAAGCATTTTCACCCAAAACCCCAAGACACGTGTTCGCTAAAGTTTTATTCTCTACAACTTTGCTTTTGGAAGCAACTTTCTACCTTTTATAGTTCTAGATATATGGGCCATCCCTCCCAATTCTAGAAGTGGTCATATTCCAGGATTGGGGCATTTTTAGCCAAAACCCTGAAACACATATACCCTAAAATTTCATTCTCTACCTTTGACTGCCTTTGACAGTAAATCTCCATATTCCATAGTTAGGGAAATAAACACGAAATATGGCCAAGAAACTCAATTTCGTCGATTCGATTGGTCTTTGTGCTTCGACTCCTGATCCGTTTTCCACAAAAATTATTTCCCACTTTTCTGACATCAAATCCTTTCATTTGACACCAACATGAGCCATTTCCGTGCTATACTTGCTGAGATATTTGCGAAAAAGCTTCACCGACCCTCGAAAAACCATGTTTTTGGTCACTTCTTAGCTTAGACCATATCTCTTGGTCGATTTTGCTCATCTTCGAACTTGAATCATGGAAAGTTTACTGTGATCGGTCGAGCCGTTTGGAAAAAAAAGTGGAGACGGACGGACGGACGGACATTTTTTTTATTTATTGCTGATTCATTCATTTCATTCATTTATTTTCATTTTAAGTCTTCTTAATACAAGCGGACTATACAAATCGTAGTGAAGAAGGTAAGTTCACAGACATTAGATATAAAAACAAAGCTACAAAATAAATTAAAGTATCACAAACAACATAAAAATTAAGATAGAGCAAAAATAAATTAAAATATCACATAATGTCAATAGAAAGTAATTCTGATTAATCAAGTCATTCGAGTTACTCGAGTTACTCGAGCCCGTCAAAGTATTCTATGTTAATTGGTCAAATCATATACCTATAACAATACAATATTAAAATAAGATATCACAGATTTATAGTAGAGTAGTGGATGTCACAACTGTAGAAATTGATTCAAATCAGAGTCAAGAATTCGATTCAAGGCATTGCGAAACTGGTTACGTGGTAGCGTGGGGTCGATAATGTATGATACAGCATTGAACATCCGGCAAGCGTTGTTAAATGGCGAATATTGAGACCGGCTTGTCCTACATGCTTTCAAAGAGATCATGCCATTGCTCCTTAATGGTCTTGAATTGAAGGTGATGAGTGAACGAAGTGACGGTGAATTAATCTTGCCAATAAGAAGAGAGTGAATGAAGATAATGCATGCATTCACTCTACGCCGGATCAGAGTTTGTAACTCGAACTTGGCACACCTTTCCACGTAAGGACTAAGTACATAATTGTTGTCGGATCGGTTGAGGTAGTCATCATTCAGGAACATAACAAATTGTTTTTGTGTACTTTCGATTGTGCTTCGGTGCGTCATATAGTGTGGTGACCAGATACAAGCCGCGTACTCCAAATTCGATCGGACCTTCGGCTTTGTAAATAATCTTGATAGCATCGTTGTCAAGATATCGTCGTTGGCGTTTCACGAAGTTCAAAATAGACTTGGATTTGTTGCTCACGTATTCGTAGTGGGAATTAAAGTTCATTTTACTGTTCATCAAAATCCCAAGATCAAATGTGCTATCTGTTCGCTGAATCGCTTCACCATCCAAAGCGTAATTAAAAAGTATCGGCTTCGTCTTCAGTGTGTACGTGATGATTTTGGACTTTGTTCGGTGGATTTCCAGGCCATTGTCGCAACACCATTTGTAGAAGATGTTGATAGCATTTTGGAGGTTTAGCGCATCTTCATTCGACTTGACAATTGCTGCGATTTTCTTGTCATCGGCAAAATTGAGGCAATGGATACCTGTCATACACACGTCTGAGTCGTTAAAGAACATTAGGAACATGAAAACGCCCAAAATGGATCCTTGGCCAACACCGGAAAGAACAATGAAAGTTTTTGATTTATCTTTTCCAATAATTACGTACTGAACTCTGGATGTCAAGTACGATACAAACCAAAGCAGAACAGCATTCGATAGCCGGAATGTGGCCATTTTACGGATTAGCTTATTCGCTTCAACCTTGTCAAAAGCTTTGGTGATATCGACCATGTATGTGTCTAGTTGAGCGTTTTGTTGAAAAGCGTCATGGGCAATAACGCTAAGCTCCATCAAATTCGATTCAACGTTCCGATCGGCAATGAATGCATGCTGAGATACTCTGATGTCGCGAGGAATGATAAGTTTCAGCTGCATGTAGACTACTCGTTCGAACACTTTGGCAAGATTCGGCATCACGTTGACTCCTCTGTAGTTCTTGACATCGGTTTTACGTCCTGATTTATATACCGGCGTAAGCTGACCAATTTTGAACGCGTCGGGATAGCGCTTTTCTGTTAAAGATTAAGTATAGACCATGCTTAGCGGTCCGGCCAAATTATCGGCACATTCACGGAGAAAGAGCGATGAGACTCCGTCATGTCCGCTGCCTTTGTTTAAATCTAATCCACGAAGCACAAAATGAACGAGTTCTGGTGGCGATGTGATGTGATAACAATCGTCGTCAATTCGTTCGTTGATAAAATCTAACAAAGATGGATCATTTGGGTGGTCAACGTAGATGCTCTGGAAGTATTCGGCGAATATATCCGACTTTTCGGCGTCCGTGGTTGCTTTTTTACCGTCCATTTCAATAACATCTGGTAAACTGCTCGATTTACGTTTTGCTTTGATATGACGCCAGATTGACTTCGGGTCTGTTTTGATGCAATGACCCTTTTCACGTATAAAATTGCTGTGCAGTTCCGTTCTAAGCGCTTCGTAGTTATCTCTCGCCTTTAGGAATTCCCGATCGTCCAGATCGTCGTAGATAATAATAGGTGCATCCCCCTAACTCCCACCTCGATCTACCCCACGTTACATTAAAATTGTTTGTAGTATAGGACCTTCGTACTTCGTACGGGTCCAACGACGACTTTATGCACAGTGCACGTATTATGGATGATATACAAGAAGGATGTGTATGTGCAATTCCGTAGATGTAACGCGTAACTAACGGTGATTACTTCCGGACTAGTTTTCGCGCAATAGCTACTTATGGCTTACTGAAAAGCCTGCTGCACAAAAAACCTCTTACAGAGGAGGTGTGGCGCAAGTCTTTGTGTTTGCTTACAAAAGTTCTGAAATCAGTGGTAGGTGACGCATTAATCTTCGATACGCAAAAACGAATTAAGGCGAAGTTACGTTGTGTTTTTAAAAAAGTGCGTCACAAATGCCAGACCCACCAGCGTAACAATTTTTCAGTTTTTACACGCAAAAATTTGATCTTTACTTCTTTTCGCGAAGATTGTACTGTGCAAATTTAAATTTTTGCGTGTGAATACTGAAAGCGCTGAAAAATTATTTGTGACGCAATTTTTTAAAAACACAACGTAACTTCGTTTAATAAGCGATTGAAACTTCAAATTTTTCGGGGAGTTGAGGGAAACGTGAACATTGCAAAGAAAAATTTGATTTTACCAGAATCCACGATAATAGGATGAAAGTTGGTATTTTATTTAATTGATGCACAAGTTATTGCGCATCTCAAAATAAGTGCTGAATGAAACACCTTCACTGGTTTGCGACGTGTGCAAGCAATCTTTTGACACTAAGCGAGGACTGGCTGTACACCGCAGCGGCTATGCAAAAGAAGCTGCCGGCCGAATAAGAGGAAGGCTGAATGGAACAACTGCAACAACACCAAAGGATGACACCAGAACCAACAAATCAGCATTGGATTCTGAATGTGAAAAGTTTGTAAAATCTTTCGAAAATTTTCAAAACTGCGATGAAACTTATTCGATGAAACCGAATTCGATGCCTATATTGAAATCTTCCAACAATTTTTGTTCACTGCGAAGCAACGTCATCAGCAAAAAAATCGAAAATTAACATCCGCTCAACAATCGCGGTCGTTGAATCCCCAAAGAACTGATGCCAAAGCAAAGTCGAGACGGCACGACAAATTTCAGCATGATCTGGCACAGTACTGGTATTATAACCAACGAAAGAAAACGGTCAGAATGGTGATGACAAATGATAGCTTGAAGCAATGTAATATAAAAATGCATACAATGGAAAATAATATTAGTGGTGTTTTTGAAAAACAAAACAATAACGTTCTTGAGTCGTAACGAACAATACCGTAGAGATTTCGATGGGTAGGGAAACATCCAAACCAATTCAAGTCAACTGTGGTGTCCCACAGGGTGCCCCCCTATCGCCGATCTTATTTAACATTGCCGTTGACTACATCTACGAAGAAATATGTGATTCGCAGTATGCCTTCAACAATGGATTTAATCTCAGCGACTATGCTTAACTGGTTTTGCAGACGAGCTATTACATCTCACTCGAAAGAGGCTGACACTCGTACGATTGAGTTAATACAAATTCTTTACCTAAAGATCGGTCTCCTGCTAAACCCGAGTAAAAGCCAAGTTATAAATATTAAAGACGGGAAACTAGCAGATGAAAGTCTACTTTCGTCGAAAGGCACCGAAGTTACTAATGTAAAGCCGGATGAGAGGATAAAATATTTAGGATGTTCATCATGGGCGCGCGGTAGCAATGCGCCCGTGACGCAAGTCTTACACGCCAAAAAATTCACAAGAAATTTTTTCGTAGACTAAGGAACATATATACAGGAACTTTTTGACTTCCCCCCCGAGCGACGTACCCCCTGGAAAATATTTTTCCCGGATTCTACGGAAAATTTTAGGCCGAAGTGCCTTTTCACTCATTAAAATCGGTTCAGTCGTTCCGAAGATATGAATTAAAAAATTTTGCTATTTTGTATGGAAATGGACTCAAATCGAATATTTTTAACTAGTCAATTTGGTAAACCTTTCTTTCTTTCTTTCTTTGTTTGTGGCAATTTTTGGCAGGATGACCCAGATCTCCTGAACGATGAGAGTTAGAAAGTTGGTTCCAAAGGCGAAGTTGTAGAGATTTAAATTTAAGCGAGCACGTGTTTCATGGTTTTGGGAAAATATGGCCTAATCCCGGGATAGCGTCACTTCCAGATTCCAGAGGGATGATTCATACCTCCAGAACTATGACATCTAAAAAGTTGCTTACAAACTTACAAAAGTACTGATATCCGCAAAAAAAAAAACCTCTTACAGAGGAGGTGTGACGCAAGTCTTTATGTCTGCTTACAAAAGCTGTGAAATCAGAAAAGTGTGACGCATTAATCATTTAAGGTAAAACTTTTTTCTTCCAGTTACAAAAGTTCTGAAATCAGAGGGGGTGACGCATTAGGCTTCGATTCGCAAAGAAAATTTTTAAACAAAATTACGTTGAGTTCAAAAAATTGCGTCACAAATGCCAGACCCACCAGCGGAATAATTTTTCAACACCAAGTTTTTAGATGCAAAAATTTAAATTTACCCTAAACGATGTGATAAGACATAAAAGTCAAATTTTCGCGTAAAAACTGAAAGTACAGAAAAATTGTTTCGTCGTTGGGTCTGGCATCTGCGACGCAATTTTTTGAACTAAACATAATTTTGTTTTAAAATGTTTGTTGCGAATCGAAGCTTAATGCGTCACCCCCTCTGATTTCAGAACTTTTGTAACTGGAAGAAAAAAGTTTTACCTTAAATGATTAATGCGTCACACTTTTCTGATTTCATAGCTTTTGTAAGCAGACATAGAGACTTGCGTCACACCTCCTCTGTAAGAGGTTTTTTTTGCGGTTCAGAACTCAGTTAGTTTTCGATGACGCTTGCGTTGATGTTATGAACAAACATTTGAACAAATTGTCAACAACCTCTCTTCTGAAACCGTATCAAAAGCTAAATATAATCAATCAATATATTTTCACTACACTGGTATATCCTCTACAGGCCGCACCGATCATAAAGATTCCAAAATACGCTGCCGATGGATTAGATATTATAACTCGTCGTACGGTTAAATCAATTATTGGACTCCATCGGTGGTCTTGGCCTATTCCGCGCATCCTGGGAAGCATTCCTGCAACACTTTTCACTGGTACTCAAATTATCCAAAATCGACGATGAGTTATATCAGGAAATATCAGATTGCACTGAAGAAATGAAACTGTGCACCAAATCTCTCGGAGTGACAGGCGATAGCACAAAAATGCTACGGATAACCCTACGTATGAAGCATATGAAAGTTGGTGCAACTTGAAATATCAAGGATACGGTTTGCATCACACACGGCGAGCAATGATTTTGTCTACAATAAAAACGCATTATCTTCATCGGAGTGGATGGCGGCCATCAAATTAAGCAAACTATGCAAACCTCAACGGTGTCCCAGGAGTTAGTAGCACTTCCAACCTCTGTCGCAGATGTAACAGAGAGATCGAAACAATACCTCATGTCACTGGAAGCTGCTAACACAATAACTCCGCTCGGCATCATAGTGTGAAAAACATAATTACTGAACTACTTAGAAAAAAGGGTTACGAATGCTACGAAGAAGTATACGCTGTCGACACGGACGGCTGTTCTAGGTTCAGTGACATTATTGCGTTCGATTCGAAATTTCCCAGGGCATACATTATAGACCCTACTATCAGATATGAAACGAGCGATCAGGCACAGGATGAAGTAATTCAGGAGAAAAGATCTATCTACACTAAATACATACCATTCCACAATGATAAGTATAGTTCATCATTTGGCTCCAGAGAATAGTCAGTGCATGGTCTCTTTTTCGGCGGTAGAGGTTGTTATGGGAAGAGTGTATAAGATTTCTTTAATAATTTTAAGCTTGACAAGTCTAAGTTGTTGGAACTTTCCGAACTGACATTGACTAATTTTTTTTGACGTGGAAAAATTTAAATACGACAAGGTTTGTACCGTAATTGTCTTAATTGATAGATCGGTATGCTGTGTTATTGTAAGCAACCTTTAATACGAGGGCAATTGGATTGTTCGAAATAAATGTTTTCTTCTACAGAAAATTAATGTTATGAATTTAAAGCTTTTTTTTAGTCCAAAACAATTCTTAAAGTTAATTTAGTACACAATTCTTAACGAAATTTTAATATTTTTCGATCAATATAACTGACCTTTTACCTCAAAAAAATTGCAGGTTCTTTACTTATGAGGTTGAAATTTAAAGCACTGCTTTAAGTAAGAAAGAAAGCTTCCGAAAATCGGTACAAATTTACATAAAATGTTAGTTTTGTAATTTTTTCTTGCTTTTCCTCTTCTCAACAATTTTTGCATATTATTATTTTCACATATCTTTAAGTGGTACTATTCACACAACGAATAGCTATTCTGAGGAAAATTTCGAAATTTGTCAGTAAAAGCTCTTGCCAGGAAAGTTTTACAATGATCCTGATCCTAGCAAATTTGCAGAAAAAAGTCACATTTGCCCAGATGTGATTGGCATTATCGCCTATAGAAAGCAGATGTATTCAGTGGTAAAGGTCACATCTCGGTACATTTATACCTAAAGTTTTGAGATGTGCACTCACCTGTTCAAAAAGCTTTTTGGAAAAACGAAATGTGCCGTTTAGGAATTCTGTGTTTCACATCTGTGGAAATTATGTGAACGGCACATTTGCTTTACCAACCGTTCATTTCATGTGAATTTGCACCGATTTTCGGAAGCTTTCTTTTTTACTGAAAGCTATGCTTTAAATTACAATCTCATAGTAAAATTGGGAAATTTTTTTTAGGTAAAAAGTTAGTTGCATTAATCGAGAAATATTAAAATTTCATTAAAAATTGTGTACTGAGTTACTTTTCAGAATTGTTTTCGACTAAAAAAACTATAATTTCACAACATTAATTGTCTGTAGCATTGCAAAATCTCTTATTTTGAAATTTCTCAACTAAGCAAAGATTTACAACAACTAAATTTCGTCCTATTATCATGGTTACTGGTAAAATCAAATTTTTCTATGCGAATTCCACGTTTCCCGCAGCTCCCCGAAATTTGGATAGAACTTTATATGCTGGGTACAGTAAAAATTTGTTTAATTTTAAAGTGTCATCTATTTTTTCAAACTAGGTAAAAAAGGAATGAACCGGCTGTAGGAATCCTTATTGGATGACCTCACTCATGCCGAGAAAAACCGAAAAATATCAAAAACCTGGTGGTAGTTGAAAAGTGCTGGAGAAGCCCTCCCGTTTCGAGGAGTGGCTTTATTCCGGCCATATTTTCTCAAAACCATGAAACACGTGTCCGCTCAAATTTCATTCTGTACAATTTTGTCTTTGAAAGCGACTTTCTAACTACCATAGTTCTAGAGATATGAGTCATCCCTCTGAATTCTAGAAGTGGCCACATAACAAGATGGGAATATTTATCTTCAAAACCCTGAGACACGTGTTGTCTTAAATTTAATTCTCAACAGCCTCACCTAAGGAACCAATTTTCTAACTCTCATAGTTTTAGAGATATGGGTTATCCTGCCAAAATGTGGAAGTGGAGATATACCAGGATGAGGCCATATTTCCCTAAAGTCCTGAAACACGCGTTCGCTAAAATTAGATTTTTTACAACTTCGCCTTTGGAATCAACATTCTAACTCTCATAGTTCTAGAAATATGGGTCATCCCTCCCAATTCTAGAAGTGGCCACTTACCAGGATTGGGCCATTAAAAATACTCTAAGGTATCAGACTGAAAATGCTATCAGAATTTCTGAAATTTTTTAATCCTAGACCGACCAAGAAGAATACTATTCGTACTATTCGGGTCATCCGCTAGGACATTAAACCTGATTCTGCCTCGTAATGTTAAGAATGACTCCCTATTTGTGCGAGGAGTCTCGAAATATAACGCGTTGCCTAATGCAATTAAACGAAATCTCTCGATAACTGGCTTCAAGCGTGCCTGCAAAGATCACTTCGGCCTGGGAAACCATTAGTAACCGGCAGAGCCTGCTAAATCATCCACTCTCATCGGACATTCATCCACAGATGGGATATTTGCAAGTTGGTTGGGATTGCTGCTGCTGATTTGATCTCACTCTAGTCGTTAAGTATTTTTCATCATTAGTATTTTTTATTTTTCTTTTTTTGTTACTTCCTTGTTCTTTTTCTTTTCATATTCTATGTTCAAATTCCTCGAATATTAAATGTACACGCGTTGCTTTGCTCGGGCTATATGTAATTTAAAAGGTAAACCACCTTACACATATTGTCAATAAATAAATTCAATTCAAAAAAATACTATTGATGAAAGCATCAGATTAATAAATAAAAGCTCAGTAGCTTGATATATTGTAACCATTAGTAAATCTTCCTACTTTAATTCTATTGAACAAAGTTTCGCTTATTTCTCCAAAAGTCTTCGTTCCCATAGAAATCATTGAGATGAAGAAAAATATTTTTTTAAGTTTTTCTTTATTCACTAATAGACTCAATTGATATGTTTTCTGTTCATTGTAAATATGGTTGACAATCGGAAAAGAAAACATAATACAACAGTGACACCGAACTCCAGTGTATTATTTTATTTCAATCTAAAAAGCTCAGGTGTTTGAATTTGCTTATGTAAATTTGGAAATATTTTTTTTTCTTTCGACTCGAAATATCGAGTAATGTATTTGTATGCTCCATCTATTTGGTGAATTTAAAGTCTTTTTTAGGGATGTGAATGGAATATGAAAATAAATTTTTCATTGCCATAAACACACTTTTCACTCAAAATAATCTCACACCCCAAAACCAGAGTACATTTAGCACTTAGCCTCTCTTGCTCACTCTTTCACAATGAATTCGTCTGCTGTTATGGCATTGGAAAAGCGAATATCTTAGAAATAAAAACATTGGTTATAGCAATACCACTTACCACTGTTTGCCCAGTGTATTTTGACAAAGTTGTAATAAAAAAGTTACCATAAAATTATCAAAACTTTGGACGAATGATGTTCACAGACCTATACCACATTTTTAAGACGAAAATATCAACCAACTCACATACTGTAAGGATTCTGGAGAAGAATCATCCTAATTTAAATTTACTTAAAAAAATAAATAATAAACGATCCACTTTTCCTTCCCATTCCCTTTCCTCCATAATAATTTATATGTTTCTGTTTGACTATGTCGCATCGTTAACTTCTATGATGCCATAACGAATTTCTATTAAAGAGCAAAATTATATTAACATTTGCTTCAAACCCAATGGAAAATGCACAAAGCTAAAAAGATCTTTGTGTGAAAATTGTGCTTTCGCAAAACACACAATTATTATGAAAGAAAAACAGAGCAGATATGACGAAAATGTTGTGGTACCCATAAATCATCACCGAGCAACGTATACTTATTGGACTGTGCGTATAATTGTCTCTTATTAAGACGCAAATATAGAAAAAGGAAAAGGACAATGTGTTGTTGGTTTGTAAGGGTTTTAACGAATTTGCGTTATATTATTTGTTAAAGTCTTGGTTTTGGTTTCCTTGCTAAAGTGTCTCAAGGAAATCCCAAAATTTGATTGAGCGTGAAAACGTTTCAGTTTATGCGTTTGAACATATTTACCGTAAATGTTTGCTTCGGCATAATTTCATTATGTGAGTTAGTTCTTAAAAACGGCCTTCGTCTTTTCGAATTTATTAAAATACAGAGTATTCGTCGTTTCGTTCTGGTCAAAAAATTCAAAACCCTTTATCGAAACTAAAAGTTCAATGAAAAATATACCTTACACTCTTGTCGGCCCTTCTTGATTTTTCTTCCATCCCATCCCAACCCATTCCCCTTTATTAGTTTTCACAGGTTTGTTTAGTCCAATTACAGGAAGCGGGAAACAAATAAAATGTGAAGTATTGGCTGCTGGGATTCTCAAGAGTTTCCGGTCCCGAAAAGTTTTGTCTCCGACGCTAAAGTAAACTTCTCAGTTCACAGCCAAAAGAATTAGTTAAATGCCCTAAACATTTTCACATGTTACGCTAAAATAAATATTTCGATTTACTGAAAGAACAAGGAAAGGGTCCCGTGTGCTATATTGCTAAAGTCGTCGTTCTCAAAGAAAATCTTATGTCCTAATAGACTTTGCTAATAAACTTTAGATCCACTTTTCTTTGACAAATACCTTGAAGATGCCCAGTGCCTTCAATCTGTGACATGATTAACGAATCCTCTTACCTCGTCCACATGTTAATGCGATGTTCACTGTACGTACTGTTTTCGTTACATAGGTATTGTGTACCAGATGTGCCGAATTTCTTTTTTTTTTGTTGGGGGCAAAACATCTTCTTCACTTCTGTTGCTGATGGTTGATATGTGCCAACGGAAGTTGACGTTTTTATGCATTATGACGCTATGGCATATACATATAAAATAAACCATTGGCATGGATATAGAAAAGTGTCGATAGATTTTTGGGATTGAATTAAAAAGTTCTTTTTATTCTGAGGCGTTATCATGGAAATTATAACTCCCGTGGAATTATAATCACAACAAAAACCCTTTTAAAAGGGAAATGTGACGCAAGTCCTTCTTCCTCCTTCCAAAACAACTGATATCAATTTGGGGTGACGCATAAAGCTTTGAAACGCAAAAATTCTTTTGGAATGTTTTCATTTTTGATTAAAAAAATGCGTCACAAATGCCGGACCCCCCAATGTTATAGTTTTTCTGTTCTTTCAGCTTTCACAACGCAAAAATTTG
>CM055404.1:33788142-33814315 GCA_029228625.1 Pseudolycoriella hygida
GGGTCCGGCATTTGTGACGCATTTTTTTAATCAAAAATGAAAACAGTCCAAAAGAATTTTTGCGTTTCAAAGCTTTAAGCGTCACCCCAAATTGATATCAGTTGTTTTGGAAGGAGGAAGAAGGACTTGCGTCACATTTCCCTTTTAAAAGGGTTTTTGTTGTGATATCAGTACTTTTGGAAGTTTCGGATACTACTTTCATGGGCAAAAATGATCCCTTCAACTTCCTCTACAACATATCAAAAGTTTTTTTTGAGCCGCCGCTGCCGCCAAACCGAGCCGCGGCGGCTACTACTTCCATGGGCGAAAATGATCACCTCAACTTCCTCTACAACATATCAAAAGTTTTTTTTGAGCCGCCGCCGTCGCCAAACCGAGCCGCGGTGGCTACTACTTCCATGGGCGAAAATAATCACCTCAACTTCCTCTACAACATATCAAAATTTTTTTTTGAGTCGCCGCCGCCGCCAAACCGAGCCGCGGCGGCTACTACTTCCATAGGCGAAAATGATCCCCTCAACTTCCTCTACAACACATCAAAATTTTTTTTGAGCCGCCGCCGCCGCCAAACCGAGCCGCGGCGGCTACTACTTTCATGGGCGAAAATGATCCCTTCAACTTCCTCTACAACATATCAAAATTTTTTTTTTGAGCCCCCGGCCCATTTTCCGCCATTTTGGCGGTCACCCCTATACACTACACAACCAACCCAACAACTTTCCCTTTAACACCAAACCTCTATCTCGAACACACAACCATTGCCTCATACAAAATGTGCTATCATACACACACACACACAAACCCATACATATGGGCTTTATATGGCGCCTTCTAAGAGCCCTGGCGCCCAAACGAGGCCGGTACCCCCCCTTTTTTAAAATCTCATATGGCGTAGAATGCCCAGCCGAAGGTCCCTGCAAAATTTCAAGAAAAGATATCGAGCCTTTTTCGAGAAAACTCCAAAAAGTGGGTTTTCATACAAATGGCTCTGGAACTAAGTAACTAACTAAGTAACTAAGTAACTAACTAACTAACCAACTAACGTAGGATATTTGCATTAACTTTGGTTTCTATGAAAGTGCACATTTTGTATGGAAAATGACGATTTTCTAAAGGTCATATCTCCGGATCCACTGGACCGATTTTTTTGAGTAAAAAGTCGCTTTTAATCAGAATTTTACGTAGAATCCGAAAAACTAGGGCTCAGAAAGATACGACGCAAGGCAAAAAAGTCAAAATCTAGCTGTATATATGGTTCCGAAGTCTACGAAAAAAATTTTTCTGAATTTTTTGGTCGTATGGGGACTTGCGTCACGGGCACATTGCTACCGCGCGTCCATGATTTCAGTGGAATCAAAACTCCCTGGAAATTAGCACTCTTGTGGAATCAGAACTCCAGTGAACTCATAACTCGCGAGGGATCAAAACTACCAGTTAACCAGCCGTCTCCACGAACTAGAACTGACGAACTAGAATTCGTACAATAAGTATCTATGGCTCCTAAGAAGCCCAGTATCATTATGGCCCCACGGTAGTAACAGGCCTTGACGCAAGTCTTACACGCCAAAAAATTCACAAGAAATTTATTCGTAGACTAAGGAACATACATACAGGAACTTTTTGACTTCCCCCCTTGCGACGACCCACCGGAAAATCTTTTTTTCGGATTTTACGCAAAACTTTAGGCCGAAATGCTTTTTTGGACCCGTACGAAGGTTCTTTCATTAACTACAAACAATTTTATTGTAACATGGGGTTGATCGAGGTGGGATTTGGGGGGCAGCATCGATTATCGTCTAGAGACGACGAATCAGCATTCAGCAATAAAGACGCTGTCCGTGAGTCTCCACTTTTTTCCAAGTAGTTTCGGAGATGTGGTCGAAGAAGTGGAGGTCGGACATGGATTTTCGAGAGTCGGTGAAACGTGGAATGGACGAAATTGAGTATCTTGGCCATGTAAGAAAGCAGATGGTTTTTCGTCTATATTCGCTTAACTACGCAATATGGAGATTTATCGTGGTAGAGAATAAAATTTTAGAGAAAACGTGTTTCAGGATTTTATGCTTAGAGAAAGCATTCCATCCATTCAGGGCTCTAAGCAAGTTATAAACAGCAATATTTGGTTATAAGTGCAGTATTTCAGGCTCAAATCGGATTGAGGAAGGACATATTTTTAGGGAATTTATTATTCGGAAAGAATTATTGAAAATTCCACGTCGAAAAAAATGTGAGTCGTTGACGGGACAGAATCTTGAGATATTCGTGAACATTGCCTACTAATTGCAATGCGATGTCGACACAAATAATAGATGAATCAGAATTCAAAAAGTACGAAGGCAGAAATTTGATCTCATTAATCATCGCATTCCAAGTTCGTTTGCGATGTTGTTTGAGAGTACTAAAAATTTTTAGACCCGTACGAAGAACGAAGTTCTTCGAAAAGAGGTCCTATGCGTTAACCAAGACGTTTGTAACCACCCCAATTGCGACCCGGGAGTAGGGGGGTGGGGGGGTTTGGGGGGGGGGGGGGTTTGGGAGCATCGACCATGGTCTTTAGATGACGAATCAGCAATAGAAAATGTTCTTCCATCCGTCCGTTCGTCAGCGCGATAACTTGAGGCACTGTCGACCCAAGGGCAGCCGAGCTAGAGCCGTTTAAGTGGTTTTTGGCCTTTTGTACATAACTCGAGCAAATCTTTTCCGATTTTCATTTTATTTTTTTGGTTTGAAAGGCTTGAGCATGCTAGACATGAAAGAAAGTTTTTTCTACATAAATCGGGTAAATCTTATCCGATTTTCAAAATCTTTTTTATTTCATGAAAGATAATCAGAAAATTAATTACAAAATTGAATTTGGGCGAAAACTTTCGAAGTGACGGTCGAAAAAGTGGTAAAAAACGTAGTTTTTTGAAGGTTGAAACTTTTTGACATATATCTCTGCGAAATTAGAACGGAAATCGCTCTGGAAGGTTAAAACCTTAAAAGATATGGACATCAGAAAATCACGAAAATTAAAGGCTGGAAGTGTTTATTGTTATTCAGCATTAGTACAGAATATTGTCAATTTAAAATTAAATAAGTCAATATCTTGTGAGTGGTTTGGGCTGTAGGCCGATATTTGGTGGTTTTTTGTGAATATTTCTTTAATGATGAGTGAGGTTTTTTGTGCAGAGAAAAAAGAGGCGAACTTTTTTATTCATGGAGTTATGGATCAAGTCCTCTCCTAAGTGCTCTAGGTCAATTCTAAGATCGGGTCTAGTGCAATTTTTTTTAATTTTGAACTTTTTTAAGGATTGGAGGAGTTTTTTACGCCGTTTTTTCGGACAGGTTTTCAATATTGCCTTTTCGGCAATTTCCAATCCAATTTAATGTCGACGTCATTTCATACACTGGTCATGCATCAGTAACCTAGTCCGGGAAGGTAGGCTGGTGTTAAAAAATGATGTATCGGCAATTTGAATCCAGTAGCCGGTACTTTACGGCGCAATACTTTTCAATATGACACCACACTGCCCCCTGTGTGACCTTGAACCATGAAAAAGAAGGCAACGACGAATGCTTTCTAACTTACTAAAATTCAACTTGACACCAGGCTGTCACTGCCATCTACATTTAAACAAACATAGCTTAAGAACGATACCTGGTGTCAAGATAAAAATTGGTGCGTTGTAAAGCATTCGTTAATCTCGTCATCGAGGGGTGACGCACTTCTTCGGCTTATGGAATAAATGGGAATAAATGGAATAAATCATAATTTTCTCGAATTCGTCAAAACCTCAAATAGACTTGATTTTGATGGCAACGCACACAACAAACCATACTAATGTGTCAAAAAGTGAAAAAACCCACTTTTGAAAACTTTAACGAATTTTTGTTGAAAAATGGAATAAATGGAATAAATGAAGTGCGTCACCCCTCGCTCGTCATAGTCATATGCTTCAATTTTTTGCACCAGGCTGCCTTCTTATTGACCTTGAACTATGACAAAGTACGCAGTCTGGTGTAAAATTGACAATTATTTTACCATAAAGCACTCGCTACTGGCTCTAACATTTCCTAACTTCACTTTTTGACACCTGACTTGTTGGTTTTAGTAATTGAATGATCTAGTGTTCAAATTAATTGTGTATAACATTAGTATCTATGCTTAGGAAGAAATTGTTATAAAGTTTTCAGATTTTGTTATGTACTCTAACTATTCGGACTTTCTTCTAATGTATTCATTTTGTTATGGGCCCAGACACGTAGACTAATGGAGAGGAATAAACAAAATTGTAAATTGTGAGGTCAAATAAAAAGAATGCTTTGGGATATAATTTACAATTGGAACGATCACAATACAATAAAGAAAATTAACGACATTGGAAGTTCGAACAGTGTTGGAAATATGAACGATACTGGAAGTGGGGACAGTATTGGAAGTAGGAACTGTACTGGAAATCGGGAACAACACTGACAAGGAGAAAGAACTACACGATTGGAAAGCATGGTACGATCAGAATGGCAGAATCGGAAGGAATTGCACGATCGCAACGAACGACGGAAACTGACGTACAATCAGAAAATGTTTTAAAATACGTCATACTAGCATTGGAACGATTAGAATTTAAATATACAATTGGAATGAAAGACACAATTGGAATTGAAATGAACGATCAGAATACGGAATTTATACAATTGTACGGGAAATCATGATACGGTTGCAGGGAAGTGGCAATCGAGGAAGTCATTATAGTTACAATTGAGGAAGTCAGAGAAGAAATAGAAAGTTGTGATACATTTGTACGGGAAGCTGTGTCACGGTTTGCAGGAATATGGAAGCGATCGAGGAAGCCATGGTAGCTATGAATGAGGAAGTCACGTAACGCGTAATTGGATCTGGAAGAAAATTGAAATTGAACGAAATGGAAATGGAACGAAATGGAAGGAAATAGAATTTGGAAACAAAATAGGAAAATGGTGTTGGAATCTTATTATGGAAGGTCTTTTATCTTATTCTTGTTACCCATTTTGGATTAAGGAGGTGTACAAGATTCTTAAAATGTTTCATAGTTCGACTGGTGAGGTGAAATTTTAATCAAGTAAATTGAACGAAGTCTTATATAGATAATTTATGTAGATCATTAAATTAAGGGGGTGTGTTGGTTTTAGTAATTGAATGATCTTGTGTTCAAATTAATTGTGTATAACATTAGTATGCTGAGGAAGAAATTGTTATAAAGTTTTCAGATTTTGTTATGTACTCTAACTATTCGGATTTTCTTCTAATAAATTCATTTTGTATATTTCGTTTATTCGATATGTATAACCACTGGAGACAAGGAAAACTAACATGACTTCCCGGCCGAAATAACACTCTTCCACTCGTTGCTGAAGGCTGCGTACTTCGGTTTCAAGATCCAGTAGTTTCATGCACTAGTGGAAGGATCAAACTAGTGCATGAAACATCTATAATTGCATTATTTGTATAAGAGACAACCTCTCACAGCACATGAGAACTTCATTCCGCAACTAGTTGTATAAATAACTATTTCCGTTGTAAGTTGGCCATTGAATTGAATTGAATATTAATTTTATTGTCTACTTTTCTCAAGCTGACATGGAAAAAGAGTGGCTATGACTATTGTCATAACCCTCGTTAAAAAACCATGAAAACGTTACAAATAATACTCTTAAAGTACAATAACATTATCTTATCATTAGACAAAAATCACAAAATAAAAAATAAAAATCACAAAACAGAAAGAAGTCAAAACAAACAATAATAATAACAAAGAGAAAGAAAAACTATGTAGTCAAAATTAAAATTGTAAATAAAAAGCACTCAAAGAGCTTGGTCATAAAATTTAAAGCAAAAATAAAAAGTAAAGCAAAAAGCTGCGTCAAAGGTGAAATAAATAAGATAAATAAATAAATAAACGACACTAAGTATAATAATTAAGTCCACCAAGAAGGAGTCGTCAAGTTGAGCCGTAGGCGCCGTCAAATAAAATACTCGAACAGCAAAATATCGGCCACATGAAAAAAAAATCTTATTTTCATTTTTAAAACATTTGAAAAGTATAAAAAAGTTAATCACCGGGTTTGTGCTTCCGGTTTCGGTTGTCATAGAAGTGGAAAGGAAGCACCAAGCAAACACTATCCAACCAAATCAAATGAGCCAAAAATCGAATCATCAAGCCCATGTACTTTATTCCTGAATTCGAGAGAAGGAAGCGTCGGATCTACATGAGCAACAGCAAGGTTGAATAACCGGCAGGCGAAATTAAATGGTGAAAACTGTGAATAATCACAGTTGGTACCGGTTATCCGAATCATAGAAAATTTACGTAGTACTCTAGAGCCGTCATTCAAAATAATCTTATTGCGAAGAAACTTCGAGTTCAATTTACCAGTCAGAATATCGTGAATGAAAAAAACTGCTGCGTCGGTGCGTCGTCGTAGAAGTGATTTAAGGCTGAGCTCGGCACATCTGTCGGCATATGGACGTAAACGATAACTTTCATTGTCACTGTCGATGTGTCTATCACGGTTAGCGTATAGAACAAATTGCCGCTGAACACTCTCTAACCGCTGGATGTGAACAGCATGATGAGGTGCCCAGATCGTGCTAGCGAACTCAATATGTGAGCGAACAACGGCTGAAAAAAGCATTTTTGCAGCGTTGACGTTGAATCGTCCGTAGCACTGGCGCTTAACAAATGATAGCATCGAAGTAGCTTTCATTGAGGCCAGCTCATAGTGATCATTAAAGCAAAACTTGTCGTTATATGTAACTCCGATGTCCTTGGTGCTATGAACGCGATTAATCAAGTGACCATTCATTTGGTAGTTAGCCAAAATGGGTGAACGCTTACGAGATAAAGAAATTATCTTGCATTTGTCAGCATTTAATTCAAAATTATTGTCGGAGCACCACTTCACGAACTTGTCAATTGAGTCCTGCATTGAGACCGTATCTTCAATTGAAGAGATGCTGTTATGAACAATTTTTTTATCATCGGCGAAGTTGATGTCTTTGGTAGGATGAGTGGCACAATCGGAATCATTGAAGAACACCACAAAAAATAGAGTGGCCAACACGGAGCCTTGCCCGATTCCAGAGAAAACATTTATTAAATCCGATTCTATGGAATTTATTTTCACCTTCTGCTTTCTGCGCTGGAAGAAGGATCGGAACCAAAGGAGTAGGGAATTGGAGATTCGGTACATATCATTTGCCAATTTCATAATTAACTGAATACAGTAAATAACATCGAAGGCTTTGTGTATATCAGCAAGAAATAAGTCAGTTTGCATGTCATTATCGAAGGATTCATGTACCAGGATCGATAACTCCATTAGGTTGGATTCTACTCTTCTACCAGAAAAAAATCCGTGTTGACTAGGTGATGAATGCGAATAGATGTTGTACCTAAGCTGCTCGAAAACAATTATTTCAAACACTTTCGCAAGGTTTGGTGAGACACACACGCCACGGTAGTTAGTGAGTTCTGATTTCTTACCGGATTTAAAAACTGGAGTCAGGTTACCAATCTTCCAGAGATCTGGATAATATTCTTCCAGCAGTGACTTCGAGTAGATTCTTGCAAGGGGCTTAGACAAAATATCAGCACATTCGCGCAAAAATATTGGTGCCATTCTATCAGGACTTATGCCTTTACTCAAATCCATATTCATAAGGGTTTTTTGAACAATCTCATTTGTAATCGTCACGTTAAAATATCCATAGTCATTTCTAGATCTAATGAACGAGAGAAGTTTGGAATCCTCTTCATCGTCGTTCGGGTATTGTCTATATACGGATGCAAAGTATTTAGCGAAAAGGTTTGCTTTTTCAGCGTCAGTAGTAGCACTCTCGTTTCCGTAAAACATCTTCCCGGGTAAGCTCGTTTTCTTGTATTTTGCGTTTATGAAATTCCAAAACTTCCGGGGTTGCTTCTTGTAGTTGGCGGCTATGTCACGCAAGTTTTCATTGTACAATTCGTCACGATAATTCTCAAATTCATCCTTAGCAGCTAAAAACGAAGAGATATCTGCATTTTTCGGATTTTCAATAGACTGCCTTTGGTAGCGCTTGTAGGCTCGGTTTCTCCTATTCTTCAGATTAATCAATTTACCATTGAACCAAGAAGGATGATTTGATGTACGGATCGAAGCTTTGGGAATGTGAAGGTCAAAAATTTCATAGCATTTGTTGTAAAAAGTGCTTAGCATGTCTTCGAGATTTTGTCCATCGAAAAGGGATGCGAAGTCAATTTTAGATAGCTCTTCACGAATACGACCAAATGGAGCTTTCTTAAAACAGTAAAAAATTTCGGACGATGGAGATGAATTATAGACCTCCGGTTCACATTCGATCAAACACTGAGTCTGAACATGAGCCACATCTTGCATCGAGGAAGGTATAAGTGGCAGATCGGCTACACTGACAATGGACAGTTCTGGCATGTTTGTATAAACAAGGTCAAGAACGTTGTGTGATTTATTCTGTAGATCGGCCATCTGGAACAGACCACATTCCAGTAGAGAGGAGGTCATCGTTCTAGCAATATTCGCTTGTCGGGATTCTGAATCACCAATCGATGGGAGAAAATCAAAACCATCTTCATTGGATGACCACTGAACTGTAGGCATATTGAAATCACCAACTGCAACGAAAATATCACCATGACCAATCATTGAGTGCGCTGCAATAATGCCTTTCAAATGAGATAAATAAACTTCTTCAGTGGAACCATATTGTATGTAGAGCCCATAGATGTACAGCTTTGAATTGGATGAGCGAAGATGGACTTTAATGCAAATCGCTTCTAGACGTTTGTGTTCTGGTACGTCAACAACTTCACTATCATACATTGAATTAACAGCAATGAGAACACCACCACATTTGCTCGCATCAACATCTGTGTCCTCACGGTCCTTCCGAAATACAATATATTGGGGATCGAAAAACTCGGCACTAAATTTAGTCTTCTGTAAATGAGTCTCAGAAAGAACAATTAAATCGTAGTCGCAAGTTGAAGTGGAAAGAAGGATGTGATCTTTTTTACCAACCATTCCACGAATGTTGTTGTAGTAAATGGACAAATACGAGCGAGACGGAACGGGACTTGTTTCAAATTCAACCGAATTACATGGTGAATCGTTGACGTCGTTGTGTTGGCCAAAAAATTCATGGGTGAAGCATCTGTCACGCTTTTAACAGTCCACGGTTTTATTGTGACATGATTTGGCCAGAAATTCGAACGTTTTATAATTTTAGAAATAACGTCATTGGTTTCAATCTTAAAATTCACACGCCGTAATACGGTAAGGTCCTGGCCACGTTTCGTTAGTCGACGTATCTTTATATGTTTCTTATCAATTCGAGAATTAGCAGCTATGAAGTCAATCAAATCAGCAGGTGTAACAGATATGTCAAACGGAGAAATGTGGAATGCCTTGTCAAGTTTTGAGGACTGAATACTGTTGCCGAGAAGATGTAGATCCTTCATATGTGAGTCATAATTGTTCGTTGCTTCAGCAGAGAATATTGAATATTCTGGATTAATCGCCTCTGATGATGTTGTATCGTTTACTATTGCTGTCGTTGTGGTAGGTGGATGTAGGTCAGTTATTTTATTATTGAGGTCATCGTCTATTAGTTGAAAAATCTATTACGAAGTTCTTTATTCTCTTGCGTGTCATCAACATGATCGTCATGCAATTTTGATGTTTTGGCGTCTAATTCAATGATTGCTTTCTCAATTTTGTCGCATTTATCATTAATGATTTGGAGATTATCAAGTCTTATTGAATCAACCACTGGCGAGGATAACTGTTTTTCCATATTTCCGGAACGAAAATCCTTACAAATTTCTTGGATTTGTAATACTACGTCCATGTTTTCCTGCAGTTTATGGTTAATGTGATCAAATGATGTCCATGTGTTACGTTCGAAGCTATGTAGAAGGTGGTGTAGTTCACTGTTATCAGTTGAGATTAGCGAATGATCGACCGAGAATGACCAATTTTGAGGGTCAGATATTGGTGGTGCTTGGAATCCCTTTTTCTTTGTTGAAATGGGGTCAACATTACGATAACTGAGGGGAGTCGATGGCATATGAACTTTATCTTGAAGTTGATTTAATTTCTCTAATATCGAAGAAGTTACTTGCGTACTGGATAACGATTGAGATTTAAGTCCGTGGTCGACTTTCGCATGTAATTTGGTAACGTTCTGATTAATCAAAGCGAACTGAGTCATAATGCTACTATGGTCGGCCGTGGGCAGCAACCGCTTGAATTCTTCGTTGGAGTTGTTGAGACGAGAAAAGTTTTCGTTTAACTGCGTCAACGTAGACAACATATTTGATATAATTACATTGTCATTACGCTCAGGTTCGTTATTTTGTGCAGTATGACCCGCTGCACCAGTATCGTTTGATCTGCGGAGACTTTGCTTGAACTTGGTAACACGATCGATGCATTTCCGGCACATGAAAACTGCATTCGAGGATGAAAGTAATTTAATGGCATGTTGTGATGATAGTTCGAAGCATTTTGAGTTAAATCTTTTTTCGCAAAAATAGCAGTGTATCATCAATTTTTCTGAATTCCTTGTGGCGAAGCAAGCATCAGTGCACACATGATTGCTGGCCATGCTGATGGATGACGTGTGGTTATTTTTGAGCTGGGAGGGCACTTCGGCGGCGGTAGATGTACGTTTTAGTATCCAAGTGATGAAATGATATGAAACGATAACAAGCAAAACGAGATTTCGCACAGATTCGGCCCAAAAAGAGAATTAAAATCAATCCCCTACCTGTAAGCAAGTAGTCTAACTACGTCAGAAACGTTATCAAAACCAGCGCCACAAAAAGTTACTGCTTATGCAAGAACTAAATAGCTAAATGCTTTCATTTGAAACCGAAATGAGGAATTTCCGTGCTATACTTGCTGAGATATTTGCGAAAAAGCTTCACCGACCTTCGAAAAACCATGTTTTTGGTCACTTCCTCGACCATATCTCCGGAACCACTTGATCGATTTTGCTCATCTTCGAACTCGAATCATGGGAGGCAAAGCAAAGTTTAGGCTGATCGGTTGAGCCGTTTGGAAAAAAAAGTGGAGACGGACAGACGGACATTTTTTTTATTGCTGATTCGTCATCTCTACGCGATAATAGATGCATCCCCCCCCTCCCACCTCGATCTACCCCATGTTACAATAAAATTGTTTGTAGTAAACGTATAGGACCTTTGTACTTCGTATGGGTCCAAAAATATAAAAACTTTCTTTACGCATGCTTTCGTAAAATGTTATTTGTACTACGGCCGATCTTAGAATCGACCTAGAGCCCTTAGAAAAAAAAAGTTTGCCATTGGCACCAATCTTCTATCACTTATAGTTTTCAAAATGTTTGAATTTTTCGAAAATATATTGTCTAGATCGATCCACCCTAACAATTTTAGCGGCCATCGTAGGCACGTCCCGGGCCCAAATTTTTTCTTGGATGCTCTTAAGGCTTTGATTACCTTTCGAATAAAAAAGAATCACGAAAATCGGATGGAACTCCCCCGATTTATGTATAAAAAACAAGTAGGGCCCGTTTCGGTCCGCCTCATTAGGACCCGTACGTATCAGAATAGATGTGGCAAACAGAGTTGATGTTACGAAAAGACAAACGTATTTAAGTAAATATTGCCTTAACTTTTAAGTGTATGAAATTCCGTATGCACAAAATTGACGCCCAAATAAACAAAAATGTTCACATGAATTTTCTCTACAACATAACAAAAACCATTTTTTGTCTAGGGCCGACCTTAGGACCACTAAGGAGAGGCCTCGGATAAATACTTCCATACATAGAATAGTTTTTCTCAACTTTCTCTACAAGGTAGCAAAAACAATTTTGTTTGTGTAGGGTCGACCTTAGGACCGACCTAGGGCCATAAGGAAATGCTTCGGACACATACTTCCATAGACAAAAATATTTCCCTCAATTTGCTCTGCAACATAATAAAAAAAATTTTTTTGGTTACGGCCGACCTTAGGACGACCTGGCTCAGGCAGTACAAGCTCCGGGCCCAAATTTATTTTTGAATATAATTCATTACTCGGATACCTCTCAAATAGAACAATAATCAACAAAATCTGTTAGGATTTACCCGATTTATGTATGAGCCCTAGCTTTCATAAAGTGTTACGTGGCAGAGAACTGAAAAGACAAAATTTTGTAAAGATTTATGAAAAGCGTCAAGAACTGAAAAATGTTAAGCTTGAGAAGCGATAAGTTTGCAAAGTGTAAAGTTTTGAAAAGTGATAAGCGTAAAGTAATTGAGAAATTGAATTATTAGTTCAAATAGCGAAAAGAAACCGATCCTTCGAGAAGAGTCGTTTGTTCTAAGCACGTGGCGTTATTGAAAAGAAATCAGTCGTGCGAGTTTTTCTATTGTTGGGAAAAGATACGCATCTCATGGATAATTATATCGGTGGTCTAACGACGAAAGAACTCCGTATAATTTTGAAAAGTCGTGAGTTATCAGCTTCTTACAAAGTTAAAGTCGATTTGGTGAATCGCCTGAAAGCATCACTAACGGAAGCAGATACGGAAGAGATATTTTGAGCAATTTTGGTGTACAACAAAGAAGAAGAACAACAGGACGACATCGAAGACGAAAAATTTGAAGATTTGGTGAGCATGGCAACGAATTTTGTGTTCAAGGACGTGGAAGATGCGCTAGAGAAATTTACCGGAGAGACTGCGAGAACGGTAAACGATTGGGTGGAACATTATGAGAAGGTGGCAACGACTTGTGGATGGAACGACATTCAAAAATATTTGTTTGCGCGAAAGCTGTTACAAGGAGCAGGTAGAAAAGCAGTGGAGGCGGATGAGGCAGTCGTCAATAGTTATGAGATACATCGAGATTTGCGGGTTAAGAAGAAGTCATCGGCAGAGTCATATCTGGAGTACCTATACGACATGAAGAAAATTGGTACAAATGTGGATGAGAAGTCAATGGTTCGATACATCGTCGACGGGTTGCCGGAAGAGAAAATCGAAAAATCGATTTTGTATGATGCGAACAGTTTGGACGATTTGAAACTCAAGCTGAAGAATTACGAAAAATCACGCAAAGGCAAAATGACGTCATGCATCGATCGTTGTAAGAATTGTGGCTCCAAAAGTCATCACCGAGAGTCATGTCCAGATCAGGCAAAGGGTAAGCGGTGCTTCAAGTGGAACGATTTTGGACACGTAGCACGAGATTGTAAGAATGGAGAAATGAATGGCAAAGAGAAAATGATCGGAACGGTTCGATATGCGGACGACAAATTTGTTAAGTTGGTTCAAGGTTACTATGAAGAAAAATAAAGTCTTCTGAGGTCAATCGAATATCGCAGGACGGCCGTGTGGGAAAGTATAAGGTACAGGTGTAATCGGCAAAGAGTTATTTAATTATTAGAATCAGTTTTGGTCTTTTGTTTAATTGAATTGGATTGTATCGAGAAAAAGCAGAAGCAGAGTCATAGTCGATACGTGAACAAGTAAACTCTTATATTTCATAATCATTGGAACTCAATAAAATTGTTAATTTTATGCCGTAAAGTTGTGGTTTTATTCGATGGAAATCTTATCGTTTCCTACATATAAGTGAACCAACCTTTAAAAAACCACGTTTTTCACCACTTTTTCGACCGTAACTTAGAAAGTTTTCAACCGATTTTGCCCAAAATAAATCTGGTTATCAATTTTTTGATTATCTTTCAGGAAAAAAAAAAGATTTTAAAAGTCGAATAAGATTTAACCGTTCTGCCGTAATTTGGATAAGAACCTTAACTTTAAAAAAAATTAAATTGCGCCAAAAAATATTGCATAACAAACTTAACTTGAAAAAGAAAGTTTTAGGGCCCTGCTGGGTCCAATTTTTTCTGCGCTGTCAGTTTTCGCACGCCAAATTTGACTACCCGTACTCCACACATCACGGAACAGAAAAACTATAACATTGGGAGGTTCGGCATTTGTGACGCATTTTTTTAATAAAATATTTCAAAAGAATTTTTTGCGTTCCGAAGCTGTAAGCGTCACCCAAATTGATATCAGATGTTTTGGAATAAGGGACGCGGACTTCCGTCACGTTTCCCTTTTAAAAAGGGTTTTTGTTGTGATATCAGTTGTTTTGGAAGAAGGGACGAGGACTTGCGTCACGTTTCCTTTTTAAAAAGGGTTTTCGTTGTGATTTTAATGTTTTGCATTATTTTGAGCCGCAGCTGCCGCCGAACCGAAGCGCGGCGGCTACTACTTCCATGGGCGAAAATGATCTCCTCAACTCCTCTGCAACATATCAAAAGTTTTTTTTGAGCCGCCACTACTCCCATGGGCGAAAATGATCTCCTCAACTTCCTCTGCAAGATATCAAAAGTATTTTTTGAGCCGCCGCCGCCGAACCGAAGCGCGGAGGGTAGTAGTATTTCCATGGGCGAAAATGATCCCCTCAACTTTCTCTACAACATATCAAAAGTTTTTTTTATTGAGTGGTCGCCTATTTTCCGCCATTTTGGCGGTCACCCTGATACACTACACACCCAACCCAACAACTTTCCCGTTGACACCAAACCTCTATCTCGAACATACAACCATTGCCTCATAAAAAATGTGCTATCATACACACTACGCACACAAACACATACATATTGTCTTTATTTGGCGCCTTTTTAGAGCCCTGGCGCCCAAACGAGGCCGTTACCCCCCCCCCCCCTTTTTAAAATCTCATACGACGTAGAATGCCCACCCGAAGGTCCCTGCAAAATTTCAAGAAAATTTATAGAGCCGTTTTCGAGCACGAGCCAAAAAACTCGGTTTTCATACAAATGGCCCTGGAACTAACTAACTAACGTAAAGTTAGAAAACTTATATTTTGCTCATAGTTTCGTTTCTGTTGATTGACCAGCTGGTGCACTCATACATAGAAATGTTGGATGTTGTTCAACTGGTTTATTGCCGTTGTGTATGAAAAGAACACTACTACATGAACCTTATGTTAACTTTTCAATGCACTGCACATGCTGCATTTGATTATCATTTTTTATTAATTTTTAACTAATTGAGACCAAATCAGTTCAATATTATTAAAAACATGTCAAAAAAAAACATTCTTATTGTTTTTAGTAAAAAAAAAAAAAAATCGGCGAAAGAATTTGAAATGTAGTAGTGTTCTTTTCATACACAACGGCAATAAACCAGTTGAACAACATCCAACGTTTCTATGTTTCTATGTATAAGTGCACCAGCTGGTCAATCAACAGAAACGAAACTATGAGCAAAATATAAGTTTTCTGAAACAGCACTTTTTGTGTAGGAAATGATAATTTTCTAAAGGTCGTATCTTCGGATCCACCGAACCGATTTTAATGAGTGAAAAGACACTTCGCCTTATAATTGTTCGTAGAATCCAGGAAAAAAATTTTATGAGGGGTACGTCGCAAGGGGGCGAATTCAAAACTTAGCTGTATATATGGTTCCGAAGTCTACGAAAAAATTTTTTCCGAATTTTTTGTTCGTATGGGGACTTGCGTCACGGGCGCATCGCTACCGCGCGCCCATGATGATCATAATATGAAATTTGAACTTAAGTTTGTTGAGCGTTTTGTTTGAAATCTGACTTTTTATTCCTTTGCGCGAAAAATAGTATACAACACACAGAGCTAAAATGGTGCTGATTTAGATCACGGTGAAGAAAAGGTCCTACTCGGGCTCCGCTACGCCTTACTCAAAAATTCTTTTTTTCCCGTGTATAATAACCCGTCCAGTAACATTATCCAGGAGTTATACAAGAGTCTTAGTTTCATAATTGTAAGATGTATAGGTAAAGTTCCTGCTTCCTTTATTTCAGACATTATATGAACCGTAGAAGGACCGATATATCACAATCATCGTTTCGATGACAGGGAATGACACCTTTTCATTTAAATACACATTTTAATACAAAACACAACCAAAGACCCGTACGTATCAGTATAAATGCGGCAAACAGAGCTGATGTTGCAAAAAGACTCGAATGTATCAAAATATAGAAATGAGCAAACAGTCCAATGTTCTGTGCTCTTTTATAGCTATGGGAATTTCAAAGATCCAATAATATCAAAGGCCCTACCGAAGCACGTCTAAGACCATTGATTTTGATGTTCTCTTCTGCACCATATCAAAAAGAGGACCAACGTAGTTTCTTTAAGTAATCCTGAAACTATTTCTCTAAAATGTAATTTTTACTAACTTTGCCTCAAGAAGCATACTTCAATCTGCCGTAATTTTATAAATATGTGTCATACCTCAAAACTCTATAAGTTGTTTTATCCCGGGATTTGATTATTTTTCCCTAAAACCCTGAAACACGTGTTATCTAAAATTGTATTCTCTACAACTTTGCCTTTGGAAGCAATTACCTAACTTTCATAGTTCTAGATATATGGGTCACACCGCCCATCATTACAGGATTGGGCCATTTTCACAAAGACCCTGAAACACGTGTTCTCTAAAATTTTACTCTATACAACTTTGTATTTGACAGTAAATCTCCATATTGCTGTATATAGCCATATATAGCAAGTATAGACGAAAAGCCATCTGCTTCGGTATATGGTCAAGAAACTCAATTTTGTCCATTCCATTGGTCCCAGCGCCCAGACCACTGACCCGATCTCCACAAAATTTTTTTCCAGTTTTGTGACATCAAATGCTTTCATTTCACACCAAAATGAACAATGTCCGTGCTATACTTGCTGAGATCACCGACCCTCGAAAAACCATGTTTTTGGTCACTTCTTCGACCATACCTCCGAAACCACTTGACCGATTTTGCTAATCTTCGCACTTAAATCATGGGACATATGTACCTTCCAAGGGAAAGAAAGTTTGGGGTGATTGGTTGAGCCGTTTAGAAAAAAAAGTGGAGACAGACAAACGGACGGACATTTTTTTTTTGCTAATTTGTCATCTCTAGACAAAAGAAATTTTTAATTGAAATTTTGCCGAGTTGCGCGAAAGAAGTTTTCGAGAGTAATTTTCATGTTTGGAAAGTATTTTTGATTGAAGTTTTTCATCCTTAGACGATAATAAATGTATCCTCACACTCCCCCTACTCCTACCTCGATCTACCCCATGTTACAATAAAATTGTTTGTATTAAACGTATAGGACCTTTGTACTTCGTACGGGCCCAATAAATTATGGTATATGCTTGGTTAACACATTCAAATACATAAAAATACTGTGTTTGATTTAGGTGCGACGTTTGGTAGCACACAATATGCATATACTCGTAACTAGATATTTACATTAGAAAAATAAAAAAAAATGTTTCAAAAAGGCGACGAATGAATACATAAGAAAATTTATGCTAGAATGAGGGCAAAGATCACGTCAGCATGTATGTATCAACAATATGTATACAAGGCCGTTATAAGGGTAAAATGTACAAGGGCAAAGGTGTTATCAACCCTTTTCTTGATGTTCAACTCAATACACAATAGAATTAAATCTTATATGTTCGGGAGGCCATTCACAGTAATTTAAGCTAAACCCCACTCCACTTTGTGTATCCATCAGAATAGACGTTTTGGATATACTGTATCAGTACACAGTTATAGGTAAGGAAAGGAAGGAGTTTTGTTGGAACTAGTGTGTTACCTTTTACATCTTGAAGTATGTGTTGTAACTTTAGCTTCAATTTCCCAATGGTATTGATGGGTTCAATTGATGCATGAATTCATTTATTGATGACTTGCGGTTCACACTCGTTCCGACATTGGGCGTTTCATTTACTATAAAAATATTCATACTGTCGAAGTGTTACGTTGTTTCTTGTGTCTTTTGTGTTTATTTTATATACACCCGTTTTATAATTTCCAGATTGTACTTTACAGCTGTTAACAATAAGAAAGGGCCATTTTTATTAAATTCAAAGTAGCTAGAAATGTCATGCTAGCTTGGCTTACCATCCAAACATCACACGTACAGAGTTGCGATTTGTATGCATTTGACACTCTTCATTTGTTAAATCTTGAAATTTCGAATCGTCAGTGCAGAAGGTGCAGAAACAGTGTTTTTCGACAGGTAAAACAATTTCAAAAGTAATACAATCTTCACCAGTAATTGTTCTGTATTTGGTTATTCAGTTGTAAATATTTTATATAGATTTTTTTGATCAATTTAAAATAGACAAATCTAAGTTAAAAGAGCTCTCAGAGCTGATTCTACTTAAGACGATCCACATAATTAACCAACATATTTATAACTAAAGTAAGTTTTGACAATGAATTTAAATTCGGTTTATTGTTTGTAAAATGATTGTCTCTAAGATAGATCGATATACTGTGTATTAGTGCAACCTTTGTTACGAAGGCAGTTTCTTTATTTGCTCAATAAATGTTTTCTTCTTCTAATAGAATAATCGGTGTAACCTAGCGAAAATTCACAAATTTCGGCATAGCAAAAAGTGATTTTGAATTTTTGTATTTCAACCTTCTTCCTTACGTAGTATTGACAAGAAATTGGTTTTTATTGCAACTGGTAAACTGATAAAAGCAAAAATTTGATGAAGTTTGAGTAAAGAACTTATTTATAAAAACTCATTTAATTCATATCATCATAAAAATCTTCCGGTTTACATATATGACATCTGTTTTATTTGACACAAACACATTTGCACCGAAACTGTAGAACAAAAATGAAGCTGATTTCGTCGTTTACGACTCATCAGTACACCTTGTCTTAAGACCATGTGTATATCAGCACAACTGGTCATAGAATGCTACGCATACGAAATAAAAATAACCGAAACAAATTCTCAATTCTTTCACTTCCAAATTGTTAAGCCATACCAAGCATTTGATCGTTCGATTTGGATGATATATATAATAGAGCGTATTTGTCATAGTTTGCGTAGCATTTTATGGCCAGTTTTGCTGATATACACATGGTCTTAAGACAAGGCGTACTGATGAGTCGTAAACGACGAAATCAGCAACATTTTTTTCTATTCACTTTTGTTGAACAATTTGGAAGTATTAGGGAAGAATTAGTAAGGGCTTTTTTGAATGTGGATACGTGAAATAGGCTCTAACCTGCAGATGGTATAGCAGCCGTAGTCAATTTGTACTCTACGGGTGCGATTGTACCAAAACGAGAATTTTCTCTTTCGTGGGAACGGCTTCAACGAACTTAATGGCATAAAAGTTTTTTTTTATATAAAGCCGTTATTTCATACATTTTTTTTTATTTTTAATCGCGATACATATTTCTCGAGCTTAATCTAACGATTTTCCAATACAACGAATGTTCAAAAGTCACTTATCTCAAGGAAATGTTTTTTTTTTGTCATTCGAGTGGCGATCACAAGCCTCTTGCCCCACTAGTACAAGACTTCCTCTTTCCAACGACATCCATATTGCCTTTGTACATTCTAAGTTGTGGGAGAAAATCGCATAAGGAAAATGCATGTTTTCGACTTTCAAGGGGATTAGATTTCCACAAATGCGACACAAAAAATGTTTTGATCACGGTTTTGACGTTTGCAGACCAGTGTGTGTTTGGCCGCATAAAAATAATTGCATAAAAAAATACGACCGATTTTGGTAGGCTGTTTTTCAAAAGAATCCCTCAATATGGTTTTCTTTGAGGTGAGAGCTGATTCTGTTGTAATCGTTGTCGTTGTTCAAAAACACTTTGGTACCTAGAGCAGAGCCTAATATTTGCGAATCAATTCACAAAATTCGTAAGAATTGTAAAAAATTCGCAAAAAATGTAAAAAATTCGAAAAAATTGTAAAAAATTGGAGAAAAATTAAAAAAATTGTAGAAAATTTTGTTGGTTTTATTGTATTATATTCGATTTTCAAATAAAACACTTTGTTCCATTTTACTTCGCACGCACAATATTAAGCGAAAAAAAAGACTGCTCACATTGGCGCAGCCAGTAAAAAAACAATCTTTTCAACAACATTACAATAAATAAATCATTATCTGAAAGACTATCGGCCGATACATTTGATACCAGTTTTATCCAAGTCACTTGAAAGTCTAATGTCTGAACAGGTCACGGCTTTCGTGACTATAAATAGTTTAAACTCTGAAATTCAATCAGCGTATCGAGTGGGTCACAGTACGGCGACTACACTACTGCAAGTGACTGACAATATTCTGCGTTGCTTCTCACAAAGACAGCTTGCGTTTCTTCTGTAGTAATATTGAGATCTATTCTGAAGTACACTAACAGTGAAATTAAACTAGACTGTTCAAATGTGTAACAAAGAGTAATTTATTGAATGCCCGATGACTATATAAAACAGATAAGATTGGTATGAACGTTATGAAGTTGTTAACATTAGTTCTGTAAATTCACAATACGTTTACAATCAACACTCCCACTTAATGACACATAAAAGAAAAGAAAAAATTCAAAATATTAAAACTAAAAAAAAAAAAAGAATTCAAAATCTCATACCCAATCCTTTAGCACAACTTAAATGTTTCCTTTGTCAACGGTTTCGTAAAAATGTCTGCCAACATTAAGTCAGTTGATACATGATCCACATGAACCAATCGATCCTGAATCGACTGACGAATAAAATGATGTCGGATGTCTAAATGTTTAGTGCGTGCGTTATACCCATTCGAACTAGACAAATCTATTGCACTTTTGTTGTCGCATGAAATTGCAATATTGTTGTCACTTTTCGAATCCAATTCCGAAATCAATTGTCTGTACCAAAGTGCTTCTTGTGTACAAGCAGACAAAGACATATATTCGGCTTCAGCTGACGATAAAGCAATAGTCGGCTGACGCTTACTATTCCAAGAAATTGCGCCACCTTGTTTGATAAATGCATAGCCCGTACAAGAGCGTCGCTCATCTAAGTCCGCAGCCCAGTCAGCATCGCAATAAGCCAAAACATTCGAATTGGATAATGCCGAAAAAACAAGCTTTGCTTCAATCGTCCCTTTAAGATAGCGCATGATACGCTTAACAGCCTCCCAGTGAGGCTTTCCAGGGTTTTGATTAAACCGACTGACTGAATTTACTGCGTATGAAATATCGGGGCGTGATCCTTGCGAAATGTAAAGTAAAGTTCCAATTGCTTCTTGATATGGAACCTTCGACATAAACTCCCTCTCAGTTGGAGTTTTCGGACACATTTCGATTGATAATTTTTGATTTGGATCTGCAGGAAGAAAAGTTGGATTACATTCAGGCATATTAAATTTATACAACAAATCAACAATGTGACGACGTTGATCAAGATAAATAATTCCATTCTTCCTGTCACGAACAATTCGAAGTCCAAGACAAAACTTTGCTTCACCCAAGTCTTTCATTTGAAAACGACGGAACAGCTCTGCTTTCAAAAATTGCCTCAATTCGGTGTCATTGGAAAAAATCATGGAATCGTCGACATAGATTGCAATGTATGTACGTTTATGAGCATGGATTTGATAATAAACACATGGATCCATTAATGATTGATGAAAACAAATTTCTTTTAGAGCTTGGTCCAATTTTCTATTCCACTGACGGCTTGCTTGCTGCAGACCGTACAGCGCTTTGTTCAATCGACAAACTTTGGAATTTTGAGCGAATTCCTCAGGTTGAACCATGAAAATTTCCTCGTCAATGTCACCTTGCAAAAAAGCGGAAATAGCATCCAATTACTCAATGTCTAAATCATATTGAGCGGCCAATGATAACAAATAACGAAGCGAATTGTACCGAACGACAGGAGAAAACGTCTCTTCGTAATCGATACCTTTACGTTGTGCAAAACCTTTAACTACTAGTCTCGCTTTACGCCTTTCGATTGCTCCATTTCCATCCCTTTTTGTCTTGAAGACCCATTTACATGGAATGGCTTTTTTATTTTCAGGCAAATCCACTAAGTCCCAAGTGTTTTTCACCAAAAGCGAATTATATTCATCCAAAAGCGCTTTCTTCCAAAGGTGACCGTCTTCACTAGATAACGCTTCTTCAACAGTTTGTGGGTCATCTGAAACAACTGCTTGACCTGAATATGTGACGAAGTCAGGAAAAAGTTTCGGTTTTGGTTGACGTTCGGATCGCCGCAGCACATTGTCAACCAACGGAGCACTCTCTTGAACTGATGGACCAGCGCCAATCATATTTTCACTATCAATCATTGCATCATCAAGCGAATGATGCCAACCAGAAGCTGATTGATCTGCCACAAAATTTTCTTTCGCATCCTCAAATGGCAAAAAGATTTGTTCTGTCTTATCTGTAACAGAAAATTGTGAATTCATTTTATCACTTATCACCTGACTCTCCAAGAAAACAACGTCACGACTTTTGGTGAATGTCTTTGTAGTCGGATGAACTAAACGAAAACCTTTCGTTTCTGCGCAATAACCCACAAAAATGAATTCCTCTGACTTCGCATCAAATTTCTTCCGAAGTTTTTTTGGCACATGCACCATTGCTCTGCATCCAAACACCTTCAAATGACTTAAATTCGGCACCTTTCCAGTCCAGCATTCCTCAGGTGTTTTCATGTCCAAACTTCGATTCGGTGAACGATTTGTTACATATGCCGCTGTTGATATTGCTTCGGCCCAAAAACTTTTATCCAAATTGGCACCAAATAACATGCAGGGCGCCTTCTCTACAAGTGTACGATTCATTCGCTCGGCCAAACCGTTCTGTTGAGGTGTATTCGAACAAGTTGTTTGAAAACGAATGCCACAGCTTTTCAAATAATTTTCGAATTCCCGGTTGACATATTCTTTACCATTGTCAGTTCGCACAATCTTAATCGTATGTTCTTTCTTGTCCTCCACTATTTTCGATGAACGGGGTTGAATTTCCTGAATTTTGCAACCAGCTTGGTTTTCAACCATCGATTGAAACGTTTTAAACAATTCCAGAATACCAGTCTTCGACGGTAAAAAATATACAAAAACTTTTCTCGAAAAATCGTCAATAAAAGTGAGAAAATACGAAGCTCCGCCAAGCGATGAATGTTCCATAGGACCACAAAGATCAGAATGAACGATTTCTAGTAACTTTGTTGCTCTACTGCCATGTTTTGGAAAAGGAAAACGTGATTGTTTACCTTTCAAACAATCGATGCATGGGTCAATTGACTTAACTGAACTAAAGTTAATGCCATTTGCAATAACTTTCAATCGGCACAAATCCTGATAATTTAGGTGGCCTAAGCGACGATGCCATAACAAAATTTCGCTTTCATTTTTAGTGAGAAAACAGCGATTGTCAGATTGATTCAATAAAAACATGTTATTCACATGGCGACCAGTAGCGACTAGATCCATGTGACTGTCCAAAATTTGGCAACCACCGTTCGTGAAAATGACTGTATGACCCTTCTGACATAATTGAGACACTGACAATAAATTTGATGAAAGATTCGGTACATGCAAGACATTGTTGATGGAAATCTCATTATTTACATCATTGCAAGAAACGTTAACTTGAACAACACCGGCTGACTTCACCTCCAACTTTGCATCATTTGCTGTTACGATGTGATCAATTGGCTTATTAATTTGAGATGTCAACCAATCTTCTCTTGGAGACATGTGAAAAGATGATGCAGAATCCAAAAACCATTCGTTATTATTCAAAACACCTGATGAAACAACAAATGCACCTTTCTTCGTTTTGTTGACATTTTGCAATGAAATATTCTTCTTCTTCATTAATGGACAATTAAATGACTTGTGTCCATATAGATGACACGTATAACATTGGACGTGATTCTCACCACTAGATGACTCTGAACTTAACGATTTTACATCTTTTTTCTTATGATTTTTTTTGCCTTTGAATGTGTAAAATGCTTTTGATGAATCTGAATTCTCACCTGATTTAATGTCTTGCAACAACTTTGTCTTGATAGTATCAGCAGTTATTTTTATTCCAGAATTTTCGAGCGCCATGATCATTGGTTGGTAAAAATGTGGTAATCCAGCCAACATGAATGTTCCAATCCATTCATCCGAAACATCACAGTTAATGCATCGCAATTTTTGAGCCGCATTCATAATCACTTGAACATATTCTTCAACATTAGCACAATCATTTAATTTTGTTGATGTTAATGTGCGAATCAAGCCAACACGACGCGTTAAACCAGAATCACAAAATGCGTTTTGAAGAGCATTCCATATCTCTTGAGCTGTCTCACATTTATTTATATGAACAAAATTTGAGGGATGTACCAGCAAAATAAGCTTTGATTTAGCTTTCACTAATTTGCGTTCATCATTTTCTTTTCCAGTTACACAATTCCATAAGTCCTCATGTTCCATGTATGCCTGCACTGCGAACTGCCAAGTAATATAATTATCGCGACCGGTGAGCTTATCAATGGCGGGAATGAACTGCGCTTGAGATGACGCCATCATATAAAAACGTTGCGTATTTTGAGCGTATTCAAAAACTTTTATACGACAAAAAATGTTTATATTGTCAGATACGTACACTTGTTCACTCTATACTCTTTCTTTCAATAATACTTTAAGCCCATAACCTGTAGTAATATTGAGATCTGTTAAAATAAGTTAAAATAAGTTTACAATCAACATCTTCTATTACTGGATTTCAGTAAGGAATTCGACGAGGTTAATCATGAGCTGCTTCTATCGAAGCTAAGCGCTAGATTTTTCTTTAGTCCATCATCAATTAATCAATTAATCTGATTCAAAGCTTTTTGTCCAATCGTTACCAATGCGTTCAAATTGAAGGTTTCATATCATCCACACGGCCTACTGCAAAGGGAATCCCTCAAGGTTCAACTCTTTCCCCTCTTCTGTTTTTTCTATTCATCATTGATCTCCCAGATGTCTTAGATTTCACTGACCCCCATCTTTATGCTGATGATTTCCAGAATTACATGGGCTCAGACCGTGATGAAATATCCAGGTGTTTAGGAGTGTCTAAAACAAACTCTGACTTAACCGCTGTCAGTCACTGGTCTGAGGCAAACAAACTTAACCTTAACGTAGAGAACACGCAGGCCATAGTCTCTAAAAATGGCACTAATACTGTGGATCTACCATTCTTTATCTTAAAAAATAAATTACTGTCTACAAGTGACACGGTTACTAATCTAGGCATAAAGCTAATGAGTGACATGTTGTGGACAGCGCAGTGTAATCATATTGCATCAAGGGTTTACTCCGGGCTCAGATCTCTTCGTTACTATACTGCGAATACCACGTATCTCCCATTCAAGTTGAATGGAGATACGTGGTATTCGCAATTAAGTATCGCATACTCTAATGCGGGTATGCTTTCGCGAAGAATGAGGATGAGTTTAGTTAAATCTCTGCTGGTTCCGCACTTTTTGTATTGTTGTGAAGAATTTGCATTCGGGTTGGATGAACGTTGTAAGCAGCTTCTCCGCAAGTTATTTAAGTCCTGTACCAGATTTGTTTTCAGACTGAGGCGAAGAAATTCCTTAAGTGAATATTGTGACAAGATTTTAGGGTGTGATATCATGGGCGCGCGGTAGCAATGCGCCCGTGACGCAAGTCTTACACGCCAAAAAATTCACAAGAAATTTTTTCGTAGACTAAGGAACATATATACAGGAACTTTTTGACTTCCCCCCCGAGCGACGTACCCCCCGGAAAATATTTTTCCCGGATTCTACGGAAAATTTTAGGCGGAAGTGCCTTTTCACTCATTAAAATCGGTTCAGTCGTTCCGAAGATATGAATTAAACAATTTTGCTATTTTGTATGGAAATGGACTCAAATCGAATATTTTTAACTAGTCAATTTGGTAAACCTTTCTTTGTTTGTTTGTTTGTTTGTTTGTTTCTTTCTTTCTTTCTGGCAATTTTTTTTTGACGTTGTAAGGTTTTGAAAGTTTCATGAAATGTATTCCGTATCTCTCGAACTATGAGAGTTAGAAAGTTGGTTCCAAAGGCGAAGTTGTAGAGAATTAAATTTAAGCGAACACGTGTTTCAGGGTTTTGGAGAAATATGGCCCAATCCTGTTATATGGTCACTTCCATAATTAGGCAGGATGACCCAGATCTCCAGAACTATGGGAGTTAGAAAGTTGGTTCCAAAGGCGAAGTTGTAGAGAATTAAATTTAAGTGAACACGTGTTTCAGGGTTTTGGGGAAATATGGCCCAATCCTGGTATA
>CM055404.1:33814815-33850214 GCA_029228625.1 Pseudolycoriella hygida
ACATTACATCGTATTTTCATTTAACACTGAGGATGTGGGACAACCTATGTTGTACTATGTGTTCACAATAAATTACTCTCTAGCTTAATAACAATTGATGCATTATATTGACTTTATCTATCGGCATTTTATTTATTTTTATATTTATTTTCGTTTTTTTTTTGTTCGAGATGAAAGCTTTCGGAAAGAATAGTTATTTATGATGTCGTTGGGATTTAATGCAACATTGAAAGTCCATTAGATTGTTCTCGTTGTATATTATGGAGTGACGTATGTATACACTTCCTGTAAGGTACTTAATTCGATATGGGCATGTGAACGCTTACCAACAGAAGTGCAACAAATATGTTCAGCATTTGTTTTAATTGATATTAAAAGTGTGCGACCACATGGTCTGTTGTAACAGGAGTTACTTCAATTAAGTAAAATGTCCGTGTCCATAAATAATAATATTCAGAAAAACATTTTCTACGCTTCACAACTATAATGGCTGTTCCATCTGTCTGGACTTCTGAAATACCCCTTCAACAAAAGACAAAGTGTCCACGCTACTAAGGGGCGATGGTGGGCAGCCATACATTCTAATATATGAAAAAAGGCGTGCGATGGGGAGAGGTGTCAAAAACTGTGTTTTAGCGCGCGCACTTTGTGGATGGTTTTTATGTATCAACTGTATTTGTCAGATTTCAATGAACCATTTATCCCCTTCGAGTAGACGTCCGTCGTTTATGAATAGCCCCCATAAGTACTTGAAGTTGTGAAGTGCAAGACTCTAGTTTTATTTTATATATTACAATTTCAATTTTATTTATTATATTTTTCTATACATTTTTTATAGCGACGGACGGGTTAGCTCAGTGGTAACGTACTGGCTTTCCACAAAGAATATCTGGGTTCAATCCTGGTGAAGACAAATTCTGTATAGGATTTTTCTTCAATGTTTAGCATGAGAGTAACGTTCTCCAACAAGCCAATGTAGCCTAGTCGGTAGTGCCGGGTAGTTCCCGGGAAGAACATTAAACATCTGGTTTTTCTATTCTCTCCGCAATTAAATACCAATGTTATTAGTTAATCCTAATAGATTTTTTTGGTCGTAACACGCCGGAGCCGGACGAAAAATCAAGAAATCCAGTCGATTTCTAATAACACATCGCATGGACTTATTTGCTTCACAGGTGGTTCGAAAAACTCTGAAAAACGGAGGAGAGTTTCCATTTGGAAAATTTCGCTAGTGTATTCCAGGCAGAAACGTTTGCAGCAATGAGAGGAATACAGTGCTCCTTACGACCGGAATCGGAAAACGAAGGGGTAACTATTCTCACACATAGCGAAGGTATAATTAAGGCGATAATGTCGCCTGTCACCCCTTCCAAGCTAATAAAGGAGTTCAAGGAAACTCTAAATCAACTGGGCCAGAGAAATAGGGTAATAGTTGCATGGGTGCCTGGGCACTCCGGAATAGAAGGAAGTGAGAAAGCTGATGAGCTAGCAAAGTTGGATTCTAAATCAGTCAACCACGGACCGGAACCGTCCATTTCTATACCGCAGTCACTGTGTGTTAAAACGATTAAGGACTGGATACGATCGGAGGCTAGTAAACATTGGTGCGCTTACAGTGGAGGGGCGTATTCGAAGCGATTCTTCCCAGTACCTGATGTTAAATGGGCTAGTGAACTGTTGAACATGGACCGGTATCGCATAAGAAGAGTAGTAGGAGCGATTACAGAACACTGTGGGCTTAACAGACACTTGGCAAAAATGGGCATCGTTAGTGATACCAAATGCACTCTCGGCCTAGGTGAGGAGACGGGCTAACACATCATTTGTGAATGTCCAAGTTTTTCCTCACTCAGGCGCAGGATCCTGAGTGACTATGTGATCAGACCGCTGTACGTGGAATCTCAAAGCGCAGAAAAATTACTACGTTGGGAGGGTCCTGCATTTGTCACGCATTTTTTTAATCAAATGTGAAAATATTTCAAAAGAGTTTTTTGCGTTCCGAAGCTGTGAGCGTCACCCAAATTGATATCATTTTTTTTGGAAGAAGAAACGACGACTTGCGTTACATTTCGCTTTTAAAAAGGGTTTTTGTTGGGATATCAGTTCTTTTGGAAATAGTAAAATTGTCTTTGACGAATTATATCTAGAATTTTTTCGAGCCGCCGCCGCCGCCGCCAAACCGAAGCGCGGCTGCTGCTACTTCCATCGGCGAAAATGATCCGAGGATCTCATATGGCGTAGAATGCCCAGCCGAAGGTCCCTGCCAAATTTCGAGAAAAGTTGTCGAGCAGTTTTCGAGTGGTAGCCAAAAAAGTCGTTTTTCATTCTCAGTCTACAAAGAAAAATTTTCCTAATTTTTTGTTCGTATGTGGACACTAGGTTTGTGTGCAGTAAAAACTTCGGTAACGAAAGAATCTCTAAGAAGAGGTGTCTTTTTCCACAATTTCTTTTTTATTCAAATGACATGAGGAAATTTCCAAATGAGATAAGAGTAGTTGTTTACGTCACAAGGACAAGAGCCGAAAGTGCTTTTCCGAGTGACGCATTACGTTTTATGCTTGATAAGAGAGCCAATAGTAGAAAACATGTGAGTTTGCTTTCGCCCCTCGAAGCATTCAAATTCGAGCAAATTTTTGAAGAGAAAATGTCCACCGTACCTCAATTGGTAAAGCAGCACTCCGGCAAGGTGAAGATTCTGGGTTCGGGTCCCAGTCGTGGCATTAAAATTTTCTTTCAGATTTCATTTCAGAAATACCATTTCTCTCATAATTTCGTTTCAAAAATTAAATGCTCGAAACTCGTCCACTTCAGTCACTGATAAATGGAAAAAGTGGCATACAAAGAATACCTTTCATTTCCACTTTTCATTCACTTCACAGAAGGCTGAAGTTATTAAAAAAATTGTTAAAAGATACTGCATAGTGAAACCATAAGGGAGACTAAATCCGTATACAGAAACACTCAGTTCATGCAGTGCTACAAAAAAAAAAAATACTTCGTAAAATCCATTATTCCTCTACCACTGAAGTGAAATTCATTAGCTTTAAGGATTACCTAAAGTGATTGATTGATCCAAGCTAAAATAAAAGCTGTGTCTGATGCCTTTCATATGCAATTTTGAACATTCTTCTCTTTGCACACATCCTACAATTTTTTATCAAAAAAAATTGAATTAGGGTGAATCGAATCCGAACTAACTCGCAAGCAATTCCAAACTAAATCGCAGGCGATTCCAAACTAAATCGCAGCGATTCCAGACTAAATAACAGGCGATTCCGATTTAAATCGCAGCCGATTCCGAACTGAATCGTAGGCGATTCCGAACTAAAACGCAGGCGATTCCGAACTAAGTCGCAAACGTTTCCGAAATAAGTCGCGGGCAATTTCGAGCTAAATCGCAGGCGGTTCCGAACTCTATCGCAGGCAACTCCGAGCTGAATCGCCGGCCAATATGTGAAATAGGCGCTTGATCCATAAATCATAAATACTTTGGAATTTCTGGTGCTTGTCAAAACAAACAATAGAAAAAAAACGCTCTCCATTCGAAAGTTTCCTTTTATATAAATCGATGTATTCGACTCACCCTATTCCGAGCTCTTTGCTACTTTTGCATTAACATTGTAATAGAGGCGTGCGCCGCAATGTCTTCGTCGACTGAAAACTGCTTTTGTCTTCGAAATTCCCAACCCTACCTCGGTATCACTTTTTTATTGTCGAGTGAATTTTGACTCAAATTTGAAATATTTTAATTAAGTCGCTAAAGTCACGACGACGACATTTAATGTCAAAATATACGAAATTTCTTGATGAAGTTCAGAGGCACGCCATTTTTCGCCGCATGAAATTTAGAATACTTTGACATAACTTGACACCTCACCAAAAGCGCCGATGTTCATTCACCGCGCCAGTATTTATCAACCGATGCACACATCTACATTGGAAATGCTTTTGCAAATAGTGCTGCACTTGCTTTGTGCAACAGATTGTATTCATATTGAATGCAATTTGAAATGGAAACAAAGTTTTATCTTCTCCCATTTTCTTTATTTTGTAATTTTGAAATAAAATGGCACATAAGAGGATTGCTGAAAGTCTTTTAAACAATTCCTCGTAAAAAATCCAAAACTGAGAATAACAATACTTCTGGTTGATGGAGTGCATTAGTGCTTGCATAGATTTTAGATTTATGAATTGACAACAGTAACTACAAATTACTTTCCCATTGGAAAGTTGATGGAAACGATGCTATAATGTTAACATAAGAGCTAACATCCTGAGTCTGGCAAATTTATTTCGAAATGCTTTTTTTATGAGTGTTGTAACGATACTAACCAAAATTACTGTAGTTGGAAAACCCCTGAGGTTGACAATTTCTAAAAAACGAAAAATTATACAAAAATAATGCCATCACATCGAAGACTTTTGTTTTAAAATAATTTGTTGCCGCATTGAGCCCATTAGGCAAGAATAGGCGTTTTCCCTAGGTAAACATTTCAACTTCGATATTTTTTCTGTATAATGTTTTAGATTATTCGTGAAAGAGAAAACTTTGGAGAAAATAAATAAAAATCTTTTAAATGTGAAGAATTGTGCTTACGTTTTAGGTAATATGCTTGTTGAAATAGTGGTAATTTGTTTATCCGACCTTTCGTAACTCAAACCTAGAGATCATTCGAAAAAAGTTTGCTTATGAAATACTTGACAGTGTTTCAAGCGAAAGGTGTAGCGGTGGGATGATGACGATGACTCATATTTTAAGTGGGAGCCAAGTCGGATAACCGTTCATTATTTAAACCTGACTGTACCTACATGTAGCAATGCGAAAGTGACAGATGCGAAATTTTTCTAATATGGCAACACCAAATTGCATTCGTAAATTTCGATTTATTTATGAAATTCGGTGTTGGAAGCAATAACCGCTTTGTTCAATAAATATCTGGAAATGGCAAAAATACCAAAAGCATGTGAAAATGCAGTGATCGTACTCCTGCACAAGAAAGGAGACGTAACAACGCTGGAAAATTATCGGTCGATTAGTTTGCTATCAACTCTCTACAAGTTATTCATGAAAGCCGTTGCAAAGAGAAACAAAAAAAGTTGGATTCTTACCAACCAGTCGAACAAGCTGGATTTGCAGACGATGAGAACTTTGATAGAGAAATGCAACGAATACAACATTCCCATAGTCTTGATATTCATAGACTTTGAGAAAGCATTTGATTCGGTAGAAATTTGGTCAATTTTAGAATCGTTAAATGAATGCAGAGTGGACTGAAGATATTCCAATACGATAAGACATGTATACGAGAATGCTACGTTGTGCATAAAGTTGCATGAGAATACGGCCAAATTCAAAATCGGCAGAGGTATGAAACAGGGCGACACCATCTCTCCGAAACTATCCACATCGACCCTTGAAAATGTTTTCAAGAAAATGGATTGGAGTAGGATGGAATTAACATAAATGGGAAATACTTGAGTCACCTCCGTTTCGCAGATGACATTGTTTTGATAGTGTAACCTGTAACGCCGATTTCTATCTGTTTGTTTTATTGTAAAAACTTAACATAGTCCCTAAGTGAGAATTTGAAACAACCGGTGAATAGCTTTGGAGACTAGCTGGTGATACGTCGAGAAACGAGATGCCACTCAGATCGTTTAGTTTTGAAATGTCATTTGACACACACGAAAATGTTGAGCGAAGACGAACGGTTTTTTCGTTTTTGGATTCCACAGAGTATAGACGGTTTAGTCTGAATATAGTGAAAGAATTTGTGTTGAAGTACCATATTGTTATTGAATTTGACGAAGCGTGTGTTAAAGCTTGTGGGGTAACATGTGGGGTAGCTTTTAGGTAACATCAACATATTGGTCCAAAGAAACGATAATCATTCTTCTTCTGTATGAGATCCATCATAATTTTGCTAATTGGAAGAAAGACATAAGTTGTCGGCTTTAATAGTCTCATCACCCAACCTAAAGTCAGGTTTGTCTTAGTTTAAGGGGATGCTCATACTAGAATAAGTAAAATTAATTAATCATAAGAGTCATTCAGTGATAATAAACAAGTTTGTGAATGTTCTTAACTTATAAAACTAGCAGTTTGTTATTGAAATTTATGCCGTTGTAAAGAAATTCGTATGTTATATTGACGAGGTGGAATAATCGCTACAATAGAAACGGATCTGGACCAAGTAGAAGGCATGATACAACAGCTGAATGATGAGTCAAGTAAAATTGGCCTCAAAATGAACTTATCTATGACAAAAATCATGACAAACGTCGACGGTGACGGCGACATTAAAATTGGTGACACCGTCATTGAATAAGTAGACAAATATGTGTATCTTGGCCACAAGTTGAAATTAGGTCTGGACAATCAGACAGCAGAGATTAAAAGAAGAATTGGCCTTAGATGGGCAGCGTTCGGAAAACTCAGGCTGATTATCAAAAGCAAGATGAATAACAGCCTGAAGCGAAAAGTGTTTGACTCGTGTGTCCTATCAGTGTTAATTTATGGCGCAGAAAACAAGCTGAGTGTAGCACAAAGAGCAATGGAATAAAATGGAGATAAAATGACCAATCAGTGGATTCGTCAACAAACGAAAGTCGTTGACGTAATGGAACGAATAGCATCTCTGAAGTGGAACTGGGCAGGACATATTGCGAGGATGACAGACTAACGTTGGACCAGAAACATAATGAATTGGAGACCACCCACGACACGACCAATGGGCAGGCCGCCAGAAAGATGGACGAATTCAATCAAGCAGGGACAAACTGGCAGCAAATGGCAATGGATTTCGTATTCGTCACTTTCACTTTGCAATGTAAATCGACAGTTACATGGCAATGTGAAAGTGACAAATACGAATTTCACTCATAAATCATAAATTATCAATGAAATTGCCATATTAGAAAAATTTCCCATCTCTCACTTTCGCGTTCTATGTATAGGCATAATAAATCTACAGTTAACATTCAGTTTACGAATCGATGCCAACTTCATGATAAGTAAGTATTATTGGTTTCAGTTTTTAAAACAAATGATGTGGGTAGGAATGTAAAAACTACAGCTAACTTCATTTGGGGGCTCTTCACAATGACGTTTCGCTTTTTTCTGGATTTTCCCTGTCACGCATTTTGCGCTAATTATAACCCAAACTTCTATAGACCGTCTCGTTTTGCTAGAACCCCTCTCCCCCTTAGAGCGTGACGTCATTTGTGAACACCTCCTTGTGACTAGGGTAACATTATATTCAACATGGAGTTAGCAACAAATTTCTTGAAAAGTTGAAAACAATTACATTTGTTTAGCGTGACGTTGACGTCGATTCGAAAAGCGATAATGCTAACATTTGAAGAATTAACTGTCACACGGGAAGTTGGAGCACGCTACTTGTCTTCCAAAATTTTCGCTGACTATGACTACCCAGAGAAATGTATCGTTCCAATTAAGCTGTGTGAAATTTTTACTTCACGTAGTGCTATAACCCCTTTTTTCTTTGAGTGTATGCTCTAACACGTTAAACTGTTCATGTGTCCAACTTTCTAAAGCATCTCCAGGAAGACATGCACGAATTACTAAATTAATAAGTTATCTCAACTCACACCATATAAGCGACGTAACAGTAGTTCCAGTTTTCTAGATTCGTTTTATGAAACTAAAAAAAAGTCGTAAAGAAATAGCTATAAAGTGTAGCGATATCATAAACCCAACTTTTTTCTTTGAGAGTTTTCTTTTGAAATAGTTTTTTACTCGGCTAGGTAGATAATTTCTCCTTCCTGATTTTAACGGTGATCGAGGAACATAACTCGTTACCGAGTAGGACTCCACATGCGTCACGTCCACAGGAACAACGTGCGGTTATGGCTCTAAGCCTTTGATTTGAATGTCTGAAGCAAACGTGAATAACATAAATTGAAATCTATTGATCTTACACGTGTAAATACCTATCGGGATTTGCCATTTACCAGTTAAATTCAAGTGATTTATGAGATTAAATATTAAATGATGTTTGAAGATGCTGAATGGTAGATAAATGTTGAATACGTATAGATAGGGCGAAAATGTTATGTGCAAACTTCACAGAAGTAACGTCATATATCATAAAATAGGAAGATAGTAAAAATGACTTATTAGACAATAAACCCGAAGGCGATGATCACATAAAATTTTGATATCTTGATTAACGTATAATTTTGTCACAGAATGTTTATGCCCAATGAAGAAAGTCGTCGTCGTGCGGAATTGAAATTCTAGCTGAGATTGGGAACGACGTAAAATTTGCCTGAAATGTAATGTCTCACCGATTAATGAAACGATACTTTTAGTTTTCATTACCATACGAGTGGATAGTTTTTCACATTTGCCATGATAAAATTATTGTTATCGCCCTTGTTACTTGGAATAAATTACACCTACAGCAAGTAACAACATTTCACATTTTAAACCTTCAATTATCGTTGCCCTCTTTCATTTTGTTAAATCTTATAAATTTTCTATTCCCTTTATGCAAATTGATTGAATTTTGTAACCGTATTCTTCTTACGTATTCTTCAGCGTTTATAAAAATCAAAGAACACGTCTGAATTTAAAATAAAATTAAAATAACGCAAGCATTTAACCGAATTGAATAAAACGCCTTGTGTTTCTAGGTTGTCAACTTTTATGGTACAACGTTCTTATGATGTAACTCCGACGTTTAATAAAAATGCCAATTTTCGTTCAATAAAGCGCAAAAACACAATGTTCTCTTTTTCTATAATAAATTTTTTTTCCGTCGCGGCAGGGCTTACTTCATGGGAAATGTGTAACAGAAAGGAAAATCAAAAAAACGTATAATATACTTAGGTACATAGTGTAATTTGTTCGCGGATGAATAGATTTGATTATTATACTCTTTCCAATATCGAACTTCTTCTCCTTAAAATACATTTCTCCTTCAACCAGACTCCTCTTCGTACTACAGTCCTCAATCTACTAGAGTCCTTACACCACGGTCCACCTTCCACTACAATACACCATCCCTCATTCCAAATCCAATCTAGGTCGTTTAGCTGAGAGATTTTTTTAGTGTAGATCCGATTCTCTCTTAATTGATACTGATTACCACCAGTATATGTAAGCATATAAGTATGTAAGTATATTATTAACCAAGGAATGTAATGGCGCAATTACAGTCCTGGTGAATAAATGTCCGAGGAGCTCTGCCCCATTCACGTACCGAGACTATAATCAAGCTATTCACCCCTTGGTAAATACGATAGTTTATATCATGATTTTTTTTAAATTTTCATTGAGATTTGACGTCATGATATTATAGTGGGACTACGAATATAATGATAATTATTAAAATATTATGGAAATGTGTGAAAGCAGCCAAAATATAAAACTGTCGGTTAGACAAATAGTGGAAACACACAAAACAATTTGTGTTCACGAAGTACTTATCTACGAAAGTGTAATTGGGACCAAACATATACAAATGCAATGGCGCGTGCGTAGCGACGATCGACGACCCCAACCAAATCTGGCACCACTTGTTCAAGATCCTCATGTAGGTGGTACTCCGATCCATGTATTATACACAACAGAAAACATCGCAGTAAGTACATGTAGCCGTGCGATGAACGAGCTTGTGAGCAGAAGAGGGGAATCGGGCAAAATATTCCCGGCCAAAAAAGTCACTGGATGCAGTTATTTGTAAATTCGATGTTGACTTTGTTGTCTGTTACTTGTAGCTATGTAGATAGTGTAAAGGTGTCATTAAAGTTAATTACAGTTAACATACAAAAGTGTGATGTGAGGTCTCTGAGGGTATGAAAATGCTGTGTATGACTGTCCATGGTTCGAAGGGGTGTCTGGAGATTGTTCATTTTGAATCACTGATACATTTTTAAGCTGCATTCTACTTCAAGATACCGCGATGCCGCTACTACGGCAGCAGTGACAGCTGCTATTCCTCGTCACAAGTGTAAAGGTCCTATACATTTACTACAGGTCATTTTAATGTAGATCGAGGTGCATTCCCCTGCATTGAATATCGTCTAGAGATGAAGAATCAGCGAAAAAATGTCTGTCCGTCCCATCATTTTTCTATACGGCTGTACCGATCACCCTAAACGTTTTTCCCTGAAAGGTACATATATGTCCTATGATTCAAATTTGAAGATGAGCAAAATCGGTAAAGTAGTTCCGGAGATATAGTCGAAAAACTGAACAAAATAATGGTTTTTCGAGGGTCGGTGAAATTTTTTCGCAAATATCTCAGCAAGTATAGCACAGAAGTTGTTCATTTTGGTGTCACATGAAAGCATCTGATCTCACAATATCCGGGAAATGTATGTAGGGGGAAGTCACTTTCACTCTTGTGGATACCAGGAAATTTTGACGTGGATTCCATGAAGAAAACATAATTTGCATAAGCGTTGGTAGGGATGACTCATGTCTAGAATTATGGCAGTTAGAAAGTTGCTTCCAAGAGCAAAGTTTTGGTGAGAACTTTATTTTAAAGAAAGTAGTCTGAGGCTTTGGTTGAGAGAGTCTGCATGAAAGTTACTACATCTTAATTGCCGGTGTAATAGCAGGGATATTCGTCCTTCAAATGATCACATATTAGAGAAGAAAGAGGCTTGGGCTCTAGGCTCCAATCTTTAAGAAGGGAAACCGTAGAGCTTGTAGCAACTACCGGGGTATTTCGCTTTTGAGCGTGGTCGGAAAGGTCTATGCAAGTGTTCTAGTAGATTGGGCTAGGGTTATAGTGGGAAAGGTTCTGGACGAGGCTCTGGGTGGTTTCAGACCTTTGAGAGGGTGTCAGGACCAGATCTTTTGTCTCAGGCAAGCTATAGAAAAGCTCTTTGAAAGGAATATTGATCTATACTTGTGCTCCATCGACTTAGAAAAGGCATTTGATCGGGTACCGAGGCAAAAGCTGTTTGGGGTGCATAGCGAATGCGGGATTTACGGAAGTTTGTTGGGTGCCATTAAAAGCATTTGCTTGCTCCCTTAGCAGTAAGAATAGATGGTGAAAGTAGTGAGACTTTCTAGGTTGTTGTCTCTCCCATCTTTTGTTCATAATTTTTATGGACAAGTTTATCAAGCAGGCCAATTTGCAACGGAATGTGGAAGTGAGTGATCAGGAAAATTCTGGCCTATGCGGATGACTTAATGGTATTGAAAGCTGGGTGTACTGCGGATATCTCGTGCATGTCCTGGAAGTTTCTGATATGAGGGTTCTCAGGAGCATAGCAAAGGTTAGTAGAAGGGAGCAGTGGGCAGGGCCTTTTATAACATACAAGCTCGGAGGAAAAATCCACCCCAGTCCCACCCCAATCCACCCCAGTCCCACCCCAATCCACCCCAGTCCCACCCCAATCCACCCCACTTTATAACAATCCACTCCAGTGCACTCCACTCATTTTCAATTGCAAAAAATGTTCCACTCATTCCTACTAAAAAAATTTCTTCTTAATATTCTTAATATTCAGTAGTTGGGCAATTTTTAAATTTATTTTTAATTCGGGATGCCTGACGCGACGCCTACAGCGATCCGGAATACTCCCACGGTTTTTTTTATGGAAGACTCTTTATTAAAATACAATCTTCTATTGTCACTCAATTTCGTCTTTTTTAAATTTATTTCAAAGCGAAAAAAAGAAAAAAACGATCTTTTTAACAAAACCCAATTTCTGTACCCAAAATTAGCTCACCTATTTGGCCTCACTCAACAAGAATTTTTCGCTCGCTGCGCTCGCGATTCCCTCATCTTATACTCAAAGTATTGCAATTTGCAAAAAAATTTCACCTGCGGGCACTTGACACTATTTTTAGTGTGTTTTCCTCTCATCGAAAATTAATTGCTTCCAGCATAGTTCGTTTTATCCAATAACATTTTTCTCGCTCGCTACGCTCGCATAAATTATTTTCTAACTTGAAAGAAAATCATAAAGAAATTCTTGTCAATACATTATTTCACTATTTCTACCATATCAGATTTTCACAACGCGAACATAATAGGAATAAGCACGAAAAACTGGGCCCTCTTATTAAGAATTTGGGGCCCCTTCAATGAAAAAATTGGGCCCCCATGCCGAAAATCCCCCCCCCCCCCAGTTCGAAATCCTCATAAAAGGCTCTGCCAGTGGGATAATTATATCAGAAAAGACGACATCAGGGAAAATTTAGGAGTTACGACGGTCAGTGGGCAAGGGTTAGTCGCCTGGGATGGTAAGGACACGTTCAAAGGATGTGTAACATCAGGCTCCTAAAGAGGATATTGAATGCGCACGTCGTGGGCGTTCGTCCTCATATCTAATATACTCCGAACTAGGTTTATAATTGCATTACACCTGTAGCGGATAATGCCCATTAACTAGAGATAAAGTACCTACAGCAGATAAAAATATTCAATCCTAACGGAGACATTTTGAAATGTTGCGAAATATTTTCACGAAAATATACCCTGGGTCTTAGGTTTTTGTAGTTTTTACAAACTAAGCGCTTTATATGCATGGTTCTCCATTGGCATACGGTTTCTCCAGTGTTTTCTTGCCGTTGTTGTATTTGGATTTCGTTAGAAACCGTCCATATGAACTCGTATGGCATACAATTACCCACCCATAACGCACGATAAATAATCAGAGAATCCTAATGTGCTTTTAATGTTGGTCTCTTGCTAATGATGTTATAAAGATAATGGAATACCTCCACTTTTTCTATCAAGCGTACAACAACGGCAAAAAAGTTTACGATCTTACATTAAACATTCAATATATTAAGCTCTTAAATATTAATAGCATTTTCTGTAGTAGAAACATTGTATACGAGAAAATATCCAGATAAATTCACCAAATTCAGTTAACAAGGGAATCGTTTATCATTTTTAATATTCCAATGTTATACACTGAACAGATATCCTCGCTTTATGTTAACATTCGTCTATCTATCTCTTCTCAACTACAATGATTGATCAACTGATGAAGGAACGTGTTATGGAAAAACTTTTCGCTGCAAACGAAGGTTCCAAAATACATAATAAATAACAACAAAATATTGAGAAAACATATACGAAAAATGTTCTTACTATCAATGAAAAATTATATTTTCCATTTTTCTTTTACCCAAAATGTATTCAATCGTGTTTTATTGATATTTCACTTAGCATAATAAAATTACATGGGGAAAGTATGTTAACATTTCACTAAATGTATTATAATAACGAACTTAGCATATCATTTCTCTACCTATCTTACGTATCATACGTACACATACGAAAAAATTTAATAGAATGATAATCGTATTCATAAAGAATTTATGACTGTATTATGTGAGGGTCAAATGGAAAATGGCAAATAGTTTTTCTAAGCGTAAAATTTAAATAAATTTTACAAATTGAAGATTTGGCTACAATTTAGTTTTACTGCTTGACAAGGTAGAACATTCTTCATATCGTTGAATCCATAAAATTTATGCAAAAGGTCTGACTCTATGATTTAGATTTTTACCGCCTGTCGTTTATACAAATAGGATGATAAAATTTGGTTGGAAAAGTCCACCATTTAAACTTTTGGATTGTTACCGTGCGTGGAAGGAGGGCATGTACGCAAGTGTAGCTGATCGTAATAGGGAACTAATACTAATCGACACTCTCGCTTGATCAAAACACACTGGGCCCATAACCTGTGACATTGTCCAAAGCGAAAGTATAACCACAGTACTATAGGCCATTTTAAGGCAATTTTTGGATCGCTTTTGTTACCTGCAGCAACGGGTTACTGTGAACCTGAATATACGGGTAGTCAGAGCCCAGAGCCGACAAAAACGGCCTACAGTATGTAAAAACTATTCACACGATGTTCAAAACTATTCCAAAAGACAAAATAATTCTTTTGTTTTCAGAAATAATTTTGAACATTGTTTTGCTCATGAAAAATTGAATTGTTTTAAAATTCGATCGTTAGCTACTGTGCAGTGGCTGGCGACTGAAAAAAAAATTTGTACAAAAGAAGGAATATTTTTTGGCCTACCATGTTGTAAAACTTGTTTTTGATAGCTTAAAGCGAATAAACGAATCACCGCGTGTGCTCTTATGCGTTTATTGTTGGTCATGATATATGTAGTTCAAGTGTTTAGCGTTGTTGTCGCTGTCGACGGTCAGGTATAAATTGAAGACTTCGGGAGAAAAACAAGATAAAGCAATTGAAAGTGAACCTGCTCCCTTGACCTTGCAACATACGAACTGGTCCCTGTGGACATCCCAGAGAGCTCGAACGTGTACACACTTACAGTGGATTACCTACTTGGTGAGCCCTTAGGGGTCATTCCACCGAATGCGTTCCATGAGCACAGCTGTGGAATGACCCGTATATGCTCCCTAGTTCAACTTATCAAACATCACGTGGGAGTGATGCATGAATAATAGAACCGCGCTGGGCCGCCGCTCGTCATGCAGTGAGCTTATATACTAACAACAACCACCGTCGCTTGCCAAAGTGATTGGAGTAGCTACTGGTTTGTCAAATTTGTCAATATTGCAATTACCTGCGGACAGCTTGCATGCTGCTGTCGTGCATACTTACAATTTATCGTGATTGTGTGATTTGACGATGTGACCAATAACGAATGTTTCCTACCCGATTTCCGTTCAACTTTGCAATTTTTGTTTAGGCTCTTCAATGTTCTGCGACATTTGCTTAACTTTTGACTCCAAATTATATTGCCGGAATCGATATACCACGACGAGGCATGATAGGCAGCTACCACAATTATCCGTGCAGAGTCCGCCGTCATTAGTGTATTGTTTGCGAAAAATCGCAATCTGCGACACTTGAGTTGACTTCACGTACGCGTATTAGGATCGGAATGGGTCGTTTTTCGTCGCCCTGACTCAAAAAAAAAAAATTGACCAGAATTTTTAGTTCAGGTTTGGGTAAAAACAAATCAATCAAATCAATCTAATTTTTTGAGGTCAGATTCAGGTTGAATTTTATGTCGACTTCATTACTCAGAAAACATCAAACACACTTGGACAACCTGAAACACAACCTGAACGTGTCGACCTGATTCCAGGGGCACTCACTTCCGGTCCCCATGAGCCCCAATGCGTCTCAATGCAGTATTAAGACCGCATTAAGACGCATCAGAACTCACCAAGACTCACAAGACCCAGAAACGAGTACTCCTGGACCTGATTAAGAATTTTTGGTTTCAGGTTCATTTCAGATCGGACCCCAATCAGGTCAAAGTTGAGTCCGACCTGAGCTGAACACATCAGGTCGCCCCAGACTCATTCCAATCCTTACTTGCGACCAACCAGATGTTGGGGTCAGTTGTCGGTAATGAGGGATATGAACCCACTGCCAGAGCGTGTGCTCATAGTGACAAAATAACGAGGGGGATGTGAGAGTTTCACAATTCCACAAGCAAACCGTTCTCATGAATTACCTGCACTGGTCAACTTACCAATACTGTATTCATACAAACTAGATTGATTGATCAAAGTAATACAACCGACCGAAATTTCTTATTATAAATCTATATGAAATGAAGGTAACGTCAGTTGTTGTTGATGAATTAAATCAAAAAAATCATCAAACATCAGCAATGACCTGTCCTCCATGTCACTCATTCATACAAAACATACGTACCATAATACGGTTTCATGAAACAAGTAATTCATTCAGTCATTTTCACTCAGACCAACCTTTACTTTCCAGCCTCACAATCTAGATGAAGCGACTAAATTCCACAGCGCGTCACCTGCTTTCCACGTAATAATTCGTGAATGCTTCCTATTGTCACCGTTATCGAATCGAATCCAACTGCCATCCCTTCAACGTTGGGTTCGTATCCAACTACGACGACGCAGAGCAAAACTTCTGGTAACGGGTTACAATTTTTGCACAGATGAAGCGGAACACTTTAATCATCACAAATAACCAAATCAAATTATCTTTTGATATCTTTCAAAATAAACAAAACTTTAAAGTGAACCTGCTCCCATGTATAATATATGAGAGAACGTTCACTTTCAATTGCTTTACCTTGTTTTTCTGCCGAAGTCTTCAATTGCAGATTTTGTATAGAGAATTTATCGACAATTTGAATAATTTGCTGAAAATTCTCCAACTAAATACAGAAGTATTTTATTTAGGACTGAAAATAAAAGCTGTAAGTATTTTGTGCAAAAAACGTTCTGTATAATCGAAATCAAAGAGTTTTTTTTTCGAATTTATTAGCATTATGTAGAACTGTGTCGCGATGAATGGGCTGGCAGTTCGAATCGTTGGCCGTTCTACAAATATCAACGCTACGGTCTGAAAGTAAGGCCATAAGACTCTTTCGATTTTGCAAATGACTTTAGAAATGAAACGCTAAGGTTCTATTCTGATAAGTGCAAACTAAAAGTAAGATGTGTACACTTCGCTGTTCGAAAGCTGAGTCTTTTTCCAGTTGTTGCAACTCTCCTTATATAGCGATGAATCCATCATGGCTGTTTCGATAGGAATGTTCTGGAATGTTTGCGTTTCGTTAAGTGACATCAAATGGGTTGCGCCATCTCTCGTGTCAGTGTGAAATGTGTGATGCGCGCGAATGTTTGGTTTTGCAAGTTTAATTTCTTGATATGGTGTGATGTTTTTATAATTTGATGTTATGCTACATACCCCCCCAAGTTGGGAGCAGAGGTTTCCGAGGCTCGCAAACTTTGTTTTGTTTCTTCGATCTGACTCTCGTGTTGACTTTGTCTCAGGCGTAGATCTTATGATCGAGGTATTCTTCTTAGTTGTGATTAGAGGTGTGCACCGTTTAGAGAAGGCCAAGACCCTTAATGGGTTGTAGTGCTGGTAAAGTAAGTATTGCATTCAGTTCGTTTGTAACCAACCTTCGGATGTAATTTCATCAATGGAAGCCTGACACGAAAACAATCATTCAAGGAACCACCCACCCACCCATTCAGATATAAAAAGGCAAATGAATAGAACTATAGAAATTTCGAGGCAATACAAGAACAAAGCACGATTGTTCAAATTTTGCAACAAAAACTCACGACTCCAAGTTGGCATTCTATTTCAATGAATTTTGTGTTCAATTTCTACCAGGCAAAAAGTAACTAATTGATTCTAAGGATCGCTTCAACGTTTCGTTTGTACATATTTTTTGTTTAGAATGCATAAAATCGATAAAATCTCTAAGAAATGTATTGACACATTTCCGCAAATACACTCGACGAAAACCATTATGTTTCTGTAGTAGCGAAGCCAGCAACCGAACCAACGTGTGTGCATGCATTTAATTAGATCAATTTTTCTAAAACAATGGTTCTGGAAAAAGTTTTAAATGTTCTCCAGCCAGATGATGTGTACATATACCTCCATAAATGAGCATAAGAAAAGACATGAAAATGGTGCAAAAATAAAAAAAATAGAAGAGGAAACCGTTCCTATTCAGTGAGGAAGTACGAAGAAAGTATTAAAACTAATTTGATTATTGATGAGGGTAATATAAAAAAAAACCGTTCTTCTTGAAACTTTTTATTTGATGATTCCGCTTTGATAATAAAATTCTTTCCTACGATCTTTCCGAAATTGTTGGGGTTTAAATTGTATTTAAAAATATTTTGTAATTATACTGCCAAGCGAATTCAAACAATGGTAAATGAATGAATGAATTTAGATAAAAAAAGTAATCACAAAAATTTTTTTTTATTTACGCGTTACGCTAGGGCTCGTTTAATCATAATGTCACGAAAACATCAGACGAAACATATATTTTAACATTAATTATCCCTACTTTCAACAAGTTTTTTTTCACTGCCTAAGAAGAACGTATTCGAAACATATCTAAACAGATCTGCAAGCTATTTATAAGTAAAGTTTTCTAATCTATTGAATAAAACGAAATTTCTTTAGGAAGATCTCCTTCGTACGGGCGACTCCAAGCAAAGTCGCCCCAAATCACAAGTAGAAATCTTTGACCACCCCTGTCCCTCCGTTTGAACAATCATCATCCTCATCATGATTTATAGATCTTCAAGAGTCATTCGGTGTTAGATCATTGAAAGTTGAAATACTTAACCCTAGGGTGATGGTAAAATACCTAGGGGTCACCTTCGACCGTAGAATGACCTGGATCATGCATCTAATTGACAAGTTAGGTAAGGCAATTGGAATTTTCTGGATGTGTAGAAACGCCTTCGGAGGAACATGGGGCTTATCCCCTAGAGGGTGGATATACACAGCAGTAGTTAGAACAATTTTCTGCCATGGGTGCATTGTCTGGTGGCCTAGAGTAGAGACAGGGACAGCAAAAAAGAAGCTATAGATAAACTTCAGAGGTTAGCATGCTTGTGCATGACTGGGGTGAAAGTCAGTCGATGGCCTAGTGAGCTACACAGACGGATCCAAGAGAGAAGGTCAGATACTTTACGACTGTAATGCAAGCGGAGCTCCTAGCAATATCTGAACTGGTTAGACTTTCAAGAATCTTCAGCATAGAAGACTCTACATCTGCTCGGATAGCCAATCCTCAATTGAAGATCTGGAATCCCCCATGGTCAGTTCGGCCACAGTGCTTCAATGTAAGGAAAATCTCAATGAGCTGGGTAAAAAGAATAAATAGGTTACAATTCTATGGGTGCCGGGTCACTCTGACATCCAAGGGAATGAGAGAGCCGACAAATTAGCAGACAAGGGAGCAAAGGAGCGTCCGATAGGGCCAGAACCCTTCTGTGGTATAGCGAAAAATGAAATAAAGTGTATCAAATAAAATTGGCTCGAGGTGCAGCACAGGAGAATCTGGGACAGGCACGAAGGGGGAAAAATCTTCTGTAAGGCTCCCCTAAGGAAATTTATAGACTGTCTACTGAACCTTCATAGACCTAACATGAAGAGAGTAGTTGAAGTCCTGACAGGACACTGCAGCCTCAACAAATATCTCTCTGTTATAGGATATGCAGCAAGCCCAAAATGTGACTGCGGATACGACGGGGAAACTGGTTTCCACATTATCAGTGACTGCCCCAAATATAGATATTACAGGCAACGAATCCTGGGCAAACCAGAACTCAGCATAAAAGAATTAACCATCGACAAAATTAACGTGCATGACCTGGCCTCTTTCCTTAAAAAGACGGGAAGGCTGGAATGGTAACTTTCAACCAACTGGCAGAACAAGACCTTACAAGGATATGACGTAACACACTGAACTCTAGACAACTCATAAAATCACAATGAGATGGCACATTATTTTTCACATTTACCTGAATCGTTTAATTTCTTATAATTTTCAATTTGTATTTCTTTGTAAATTTTTTTTCATAATATTTGTTAAATAAACGAAGAAAAGAGGGCGCTCGGGAACAAAGGAAAATTCGTCTAGGTTCCTGTCCTAACGAAGCAGGGTTTGATTCAGTCTTCTGGACCTTTGAGTAAAATGTGCCTCTGTCTTTAGCTTCATGAACCAGCTGAAGTTCGTTGCTAGAGGCTCAAGACACCAACATTTCACCTTCACTGTCGTCGGTTTTGTAGCCCCATTCGCTGTGATGACTTTTAGAATCTCCACTCTCCAGTTTTATCCAGAAAGCATTAAACAGTTACGAATTTCGACACAATCTTTCAATTTGGAGACCCTCTCGCAAATTCTCTACATTCTCAACTCCGTGAAATTCGTATTTTTTCTCTTTATACCTGCCCTGAGACACTATTTCGTCAACAGCAGCGGCACGATGAAACGGGAACAGCTCACAGAGCTCATCTTAAAACTCATTCGCCCAAACTACCCATTGTCCCCACACTTGTGTGTTAACAAATATTTTACGAATACCATAAATCTATTTGAATTTCGTTGTACTTAATGATTCTCCGATAAACAGACCCTAGTTCCAATCCAATTAGAATATCAAGAGTGATGCCAAGCCAAAATTGCTACTCCGTTTATGGAGATCATAAAATCAACTATTTGCCATAAAATCTATAATAAATCGTATACCTTTTTCGTAATAAAAATCTCTCTCAATTTACTTGATTCACTCTCTATCAATATACAACGGCTGTGTGTAACCAAAAATGTTATACTTTATTGTCGAAAACATTATTTTTTCCGATTCTTAAATCAACTCAAAGCCATTTGCTCGTTATACGGTTGCAAAGCTTTGATCTAATTAACTGCAGCCCATTTGTTCTGAATACAGATGAGGAAATAAGGAACAATACTCGTCCATATATTATATAACACTTCACAATACCACACGCTGGTGCTTTATGGAAAGGTTATACCAACAAAGTCTACCCATAGACATAGTGTTATTTATATGACTGCTACTACTACACAGTAAGAATTGTAAGGGTTATGTACCCAGCAATACGGCGGTAGACACAAGAATAATACAATAATTAAGGATATTGAATTGGAAATAAAATACGATTGTGAGAATAAGTAATTGGATCAATCAATAAAAACCAATGCCAATTTCATTACTGAAATGAAGAAAATCGGTTTTTATTTAAATTTTCCTTATTACTTACTGTTGTTTGTAAATTTCAAATCGCTTTTTGAATAAAAAGTGTAATTCACTTTTTTTGCCTACCAAATTGTATTTTAATTGCATTCCTTTCCCGAAACACTGCGTTGTGACTTGGGGCTACTTTTTCACATTGCAAAAAACTGCACACAATGTGTTAGATGAACTAAAAATATAATCAGAAGTTGTGCAAGTTTTACGTTAACAATTTTCTTGCTGTTACATTGACAAAATATACCATCGATTACGAACGTCTTCATTAAGTGTTACGTAATGCCTGATAACAGTGGTATCTCGTTGTTTTCACGACCCAGTTAGCGCAAGGCTGCATAATGAGGAAAAACAAGAAATTATCAGTTATATCAAAGCTATGAAGATGTCGGAATATTGTATTGAGAAAAATCAGAACGCCGAAAATTGGAGAACTTTTTAGATGTACATCGCATGTCAGCTGATTGCGATAATAAGACAAAGTGATCTGGTGTAAATGCGATCCACACAGACCATCAGAACAAGGAAAATCACTAAATAACGAAAATCGATAATTTTTTAATTTAAAAATGGAGTTAAACATAAAATGTTCTCTTTAATGCCGACAATTTGATGCGAAAACTTATCAAGTTGATGCGATGGATCCGGAGAAATTCCGCTTCTAAGTTCGAGGCTTTGGCCGTACATACAATAACTCATAGCATTTTTCTGACATATCAACAAATACGTTTATAATAAACCTCAGGTGGACTAAAAACATAGTACATTAGTGTGGTATTGAGATTATTCTGATAATGCTTATGCTCACCCTTTAAAACTCATCTCAAAATGTTTCTCATTGACTATAGGAAATATATAATTTTTATAAATAAAATATTGTATTTGTGGAGCTAATCTTATTTAACACGATTCCTGATGGCTCCAATTGGAGAAATGCATCTCATAATAGAATTTCTAATTGGAATAAAAAATATTTTGCATGGCCTACTTTACGACGTCAAGATGACTTTAGATCAAATGGCGTTTGCAACCGTTTCGAGAGTATATGCGAAAAATTTAGCCTGGGTACCGTCGCTCCGATAGTCATTCTTTAAGCTCCTTCTTGAACAAGTACTCGCTGTAAACTATAATTCTCGCCGGAAGTGTGTTATACAGATCACACCCAGCAATTGTAAGAGCACCTTTCCCCATCTTCATGCGTGTAGCAACGCGAGAGAGTAGCTTGCGATTTCTGGTTTGATACCTGTGCAAGATCTCTCTGAACGTGATAGTGCTATGTGACTGCTTTCTAATCGAATTGTGCACAAAACAGCAAACGTTCAGTTTATAGAGGCTGTTTATATTTAGGACACCTGAACACTGAACTTTGAATAGGTCAACTGTGGAGTGGCGTTGCGGTAGCTTACATGCATGTTTCAAGCACCGCTTCTGCAAGGTTTGTAGCTAGTCTTTACTCTTTTTGCTTGCCTGTCCCCAGACACCTGTGAGATATACTAGATGAGGATGCGCTAGGGCGAAGTATATCTTCATGAGGACAGATTTCAAGCACCTCTTCTGCAAGATTTGTAGCTAGTCTTTACTCTTTTTGCTTGCCTGTCCCCAGACGCCTGTGAGATATACTAGATGAGGATGCGCTAGGGCGAAGTATATCTTCATGAGGACAGATTTCGGAAGAATTCTTTTTGCTACTGCACTGACTGAGGCTAGTTTTTTGCACAATTTGGTAATGTGTGGACCCCATTTCAGTTCCTCATCTGTAATGAGGCCCAAGTACCTGTATACAGAGACAATTTCTATTACTTGGCCATTTAACATGACAGTTTGAGTCACTGGCTGCTTTGTAACATTTTTACGAAAATGCATTACTTTAGTTTTAGTCACGTTCAGGGACAATTTATTAATTCTGAAGAATCTGCAGGGCAAGGCTAAATCATGGTTGGTATCTGAGACGTTTTGATCAAAGGAGACGTTAGAATAGAAGTCTCCCGTGTCGTCCGCAAAAAAGAGAATTACTTCTTTTAAAGGCAGTCGAAAAATATCATTTATGTAGATTAGAAATAGGATTGGTCCAATTACGCTACTCTGTGGTACACCTACATCCGCTGTGGCTAGGGGGCTCTGACTGTCACCAACAGTCACACATTGCTTACGATTACTTAGATAGCTTCAGAAAAACGCTAGGGACATGCCGCGTACACCTACGCTTTCTTGTTTCTGTATGAGAATTCCATGATCAACACAATCGAAAGCCTTCATAACGTCCATAATAAAATACAAACGAAATCAAGTTTTAAACAGGCGCAAAATGTTTCAAAATACGTTATTACATTATGTACACAATTGGGAAACTCACGACGACGACGTAAAAAGTTAATGTTAAACTTTTTGACATTCCAAACAGCTCCGTCAAAACCATCGAACCTATTTTGTTGATAATTATTAGCTGAAAATTAGCATTGGACCCAAATATTACTAATGAAATCCGTAGATTTGATGTTAGCCATGCGATTGCCAGATAGTTGGAAAAAAAATTTTATGATTCTGAACCATATTTGATCAGCAAACACTTGCTCTGACGGATTTAACCTAAAAGTCTATGAGTTCATGTTTGTCTTTGAATTGTGCCTAAGAAACACATTCAATTTTTTCCAGCTATCTGAATCGCTTTGCAAGCATAAGATCTATGGATTTCATTAATAATATTTGGGTCCTATGCTAATTTTCAGCTCAAAATTATCAAAAAAATAGGTTCTTCAATGGTTTCGACACAGTTGTTTGGAATGTCAAAAAGTTAAGAAATTAACTTTTAACGCCGTCGTCGTCGTGAGTTTTCCCAATATGATTTTTCTCACAGCTCCAAACAAAACATGATTGCTGTGATTATATCAGGGTCAAACATTATATCGTTGAGGCGAACATATCAGTGATAACTGCAAATATTTGCGATATGTTAAGAAAACATCTCTCTGATTAAGTTTTCTAATTTTGTTTTGAAACGGGTGTGAGGTCAATTAACGTGCTTAGTGCGACGTCGGCCTATGACAAAACATACAAAATTTCACGAGGAAATGTATAAGTTGACAGTCACGCCATTTTTCGTTGTCTTCAGAGGCGGATTAAACTCAGCGCAATTTGGGACATTGCCCGAAAAATTGCTAACTTGAAAAATTATTGCGAAAGGTTTAAAGTTTTGTTTAATAAACGAAACAAAATTAAACGATTTGATGAACTTTATTGCAATCACACATTCAAAGTCAGTACAACCGATGCTCTTGGACTATACCCACATGCAAAAATCACTCGAAACGCATTGATGTCAAGTAATATGCCTAACCCCTGTGATCGCAATGCATGCAGCCACACTCCCGACTCCGGTCGTTGGACGGCCAAAAACCTTGCTCTTTCATCTCGTTCTTTGACCATATAGCTCCTTTACCAACTTGGTGTATGTGATTCTGCACCATTGTTACTGAGACCATGGTTGAGCTGGAAAATAGGTTTCAAGGTTTCAATCAGCGTCTTCTGGGTCAGGTGAATTTATCATAAAGCTTACCAAGGAAGAAACTGAATTTACTGATGATAAAAATGCTGGCAGGGCCGTAACCCATAGTCGACTAATTTCCAGACCACCACAGTTCACAGGCAATGACGACAAAGTCCATGTGTTGTTGTCGAGCCTACTGTTGGGAATTGCTTGATTGCTTCTACCCTCATTTTAATATGGTTATCAAATTCTTCTACTGATTCCATGAAATATCCATTTGCTATGGGGCGCTGGAATCCGCCTCTTTTGGCTAAACTTTGGAAAACTTTTGGCTAAGTCTGTGTTTCTGTGATTCGACAAACAACTTCGTGCATACTCTCAGTTTTAAATTCGTTACAGAAATTAGACACAACTACAAATTCCCTACCGGACGTCACGCTTTTCACAACCCCCACGTCCGAATTCGTGCGGTATTCATAAATCCCCTCCCTCCCTACAGACCGGACGTCATTTATCCCCTTATCGTCGTCTAGAACATTTTCATGGAGAAACGTTGCAACAAACAAAGGGCTGCATTTCAAGCTGGGCAGCCTGGTGTCAAAAAAGTTTCTATGACAATGCTGTAGTGGAAAACGAGTACATTACTACGCCCTTGGTTTCAACTCGGCACCAGGTTGCCTACTTGAGAAGTTTAAGTAACCATGAAGAACGCAGCCTGATGCTAATGTTAATGTCATGGAAGCCGCAGTTACAAATATTATACGTCATATTAATTTCAACGCGGCACCAAGCTCCCTACTCAACACATTCTTCTGTCAACAAAGAGGGCGGCAGCGGCCTGGGGTCAAATTGGAATTTACATTGCCGCAACAATTAAATTAGGGGTTGTTTCTTCGCCGTTGGAGTTAAATGTTGAGTTATACTTCTTGGACTATAGCGGCGTAGGAAAACTACGCCGCTATAGTCCAAGAAGTATAACTCAACATTGCCGCAACAATGACTTTAACAGTTTTTTGGCACCAGGTTGCCTTCTATAAGGCTTCTAATACTTTTCAAGTACGCAGCCTGGTGCCGAGTCGGAACCAAGTGAACATTTATGTACTCGTTTCATTATCCAACATTGCCCAGGGATTTTTTTTTGCATCGGGCTGTCTTTCGGAATCGACCAGAAAACCCTACCTGATCATACGTTTAAATACACCTTCTTCAGTCTCGCCTAATGCGCCGACGATAAACGCGATTGCTTCCTACCGATCATGGAAGTAAGAATGATTTGTCACTTTCGCAACCATTGGAATCTCCACAAAATTTTCCCTTAAAGCTTTTCATTCAAAAGAATCTAAAACTGAGTCATCAGGTCATTGGATTTTTGATGCACAAACATTTTACTTTGCTAATATTCTTCCGACGGTTTGCCTTAGTCAATTTACTTATGAACCGTATCCACATTGCCGCCCTACTTCCGGTGTTACGTATAATCTGAATGCTCATAACAAGAGTGATGGACAGAGTAATAAATTGTTTCTTCCTTTAATATTGGGGAAATGTGAGCCTAATCAATATTTTTTACACGTATGGAACTTAAACATGACACATAATCTGTCTGAATCAAAAAGAGGAAAGCGAGAAAAACCATTGACAAATGTTTCTAAAATAGAAAAACAAACATTTTTACGTCATTTAATCTACAACACATTCCGCATATATAGCAGTTCTGGAGCTGAGTAACACAATATCAAATAAATAGAGAAAAGAAAATTCCCTAAAAATATGGTCCTGGAATGTTTAGAAAATCTTTCGCATAGACACATAATCATGTACATAACAAGGTCCGTAAACATTTCTTTGCAAAACTCAAACCGTTGCGTACTTTACTGTAGGTATTGTGTTTGTTCACAGAGATATAGCTTTGCATAATAGCAACATACCTCTGTGATAAGCGGCGGCTAAGCGACAAAATAGTTACTATACTGCCGTGCAAAAACCTTGGGATGAAAGAGAGAAAGAATTTCGCACGAAAAAATCCATGCAAAATCTTTTCTCTCTTTCATCGCAAGGTTTTTGTAATTTGCACGGCAGCATAGTGGTCCACAATGCTACTTCATAACTTTGTAGCGACGTTTCATTATGTCAAAACACAGTGAAAGTGAATTACTTGCTTGACCGTTTCAGCATCGCGACATGATAGTTACTATTAACATAAGTCGTTATCGCATTAAAGACGTTGATATGAAGAATGATGCAGTCATATTTCTTACTCTAACAAGTCATTTACGGACCCTAGGTATGTAATTTATGTCTTCTGCTTATTTTCTGCTGTATCTCTAGATCTACAAAAAAAGAACTAAATTTTGAGCTCTCGTCTATACCCAAACGATTGTTGTAACGCAGTTTCGATGCTAGAACATTTTCTATTTTAGAAAAATACGAGCGTTTGTTTGTTGTCGTATGCGTAATAAATTACGTATATATAACGGAACTGAGCGGAACAGTGTTTTACTTATATGGATAGAATAGAAAAACCACAAAAAGGATATTAAAAAGCAAATAAAATAGCAAAAGAAAAATGGGAAATTGTTTAGTGTGTTCTTTTGCCCGGATTTTTTTTAGTGCCGCAAGTGAGTTATAATATGCCGTTAACGGTAAACTAGTGTCATTTATATATTTTGTTTGTTATTTTTTTCAAAAGCTCATTTACAAAATGAAAAGAAAATAGGAAAATGTGTGAAATATGTCTAACCTGTGTTACATGTCAAATGAGTTATTTGTTGTCGAAATCGGTGTTTGAACACGTGTTTCAAATTAGGATTTGAGAAATGAAAAATGATTTTTTGATGGTCAAAGGAAAAACATCTTCATTTCGTTCAGAAAAAGGTAAATCTAAAGAACTTATTTCCTGCAGTAGCCTGGAAAGCAATGCCATGACTCTAACCTAATGATCTCCATTTTTTAATACGTTCTCCCTCGGGTTTTACCGGTTACAATTTTCGATTTTATTTTATTTGAAAATGTCAACTTTGAAGTTTAGCCTTTATTTTTGGGACTTGTTGACACCTTCGTCAAATTGGTATGTAAAAGTTGACGAGCATTTTAGTCTTAAATTATGTATCACTTCAAAAGTGCTTGTTCTAATCGTAGACATATCAATCGGAAGAGAGAAGGAGGTTGAAACATGTAAATTCCTAACAGAGAACTGTTATGTTGGTAACCGTGTGGCGATATAGAAGAATCATATGTAGGTAAATTTGGCACCTCTATTGAGAGAATTCGTACACATTCTCATACACCCCCATTTCGTACACGCTTTTTAGACCCGTACGAAGAACGCAGTTCTTCCAAAAGGGGCCTATTGCGTTAACCACGACGTTTGTAGCCTCTCTTTTTTTAGCGGAGGGGGGAAGGCATTGATCATAGTCCTGCCGTGCAACGCATAATAACCTTCAAACGAAAGGAAAAAAAGATTTTCTATGGATTTTTTCATACTAAATCTTTTTTCTCTTTCGTTTCAAGGTTTTATGCGTTGCAAGGCAGAGTCCTTAGATGACGAATCAGCAATAAAAATTGTTCGTCCGACAGGTCTATGAAAGCCTAACAATTTATGGAAGAAACTTTTATGAGTTTGGGCCCTAGGACATTAAAAACGATTCCCTGTAAGGCCCTACGTGTTTTTTTGTACATAACTCAAGTAAATCTCTTCCGATTTTCAAAGAAATTGTTGAATGAAAAAACAAATTTGGGCACAGCGCCTGTGTCCAAGTTGGCCTCAGGTTGGTCGTAGACCAAAAAAAAATGGTTTTTCGCTATGTTGTAGAGAAAATTAAAGGAAACATTTTTGCCCGTTGACGTATGTGTCCGAGGCCTCTCCTTAGGGTTTTGGGTGGGCACTACAAAAAATGGTTTTTGCTATTCGCGATTCTGTTTGACAATAGATGGCACTATGCAAGTATACTCGAACTGTCACATTCTATTGTTCTTTGACAGATGAAGATGATTTGCTTTAGTTCACGTTTTCACAACTATATGTGAATATGGTGTCGCTTTCTGCATAATTAGAATCACGAATATTGTAGAGAAAATTGAGGTGAACATTTTTGTCTATTAGTGGGTAAATTTTGGGGTTAGGAAGGGTTTTTTCTACAACGTTGCTTCGGACGGATTTTTCAATATTACCCTGTCGGCAATTTCCAATACATTTTGTCAACGTAATTTCATATACTTAATACTGAAGGAATTATTTACATACATATACATTCGAATCTTTTTGCAATATCTATTATGATGCGTACGGGTCCCTTGCATATGTGTAACCTTACATTCCCTATATGGTCGCAGGTATACCAACTTATCATTTCTCTGATTCCTAAACAGTTTCTCTGCAAATCTGCATGATCAGATCGAAAAAATAGAAGTTCAAAGCAGGGCCTATTTGCAAAAAAAAAATTGCCAATTTTTCAAAAATGTTCAAAATTCGTGAGAGTTCGTAAGAAATATTTTTGAATTCGTAGAGAAATTGTAGCAATTCAAGAAAGAGAATGAAAAAAAGACACAAAGTTAAATAATAAATTTCATAAAGAAAGAGAAAATAGAAAGAAAAAAGAAAAATTTTGTAAACCTTTAATTAAACTTAATGATCTTTGGATGAGGATCTTTAACACGGGTCATGGAAAAATCAGGGGGGCAATAGCCAATTCTATTTTTAACATGCCCAGGGACCGGATAAAGCCGGAAATTACCTTTGTGAAGCACTACGACGCTGTCATACCGGATAGACTAGGATAGCTGAGAGGTTGGCTGGACTCATTTGGTTCACAGATGGACCAAAAAACTCTAATGGAGTGGGGGCTGGGGTATTAACCCTGGAACCTATGACCTTCCACTTAGGAAATTTAGCCAGCATACTTTAGGCAGAAACGTTCGAAGTGCATTTAGACCGGAAACGGTAGGCGAAAGAGTCACAATCCTTTCCGACAGCGAAGAAATGATCAGAGCGATTATGTCGACTGTAACCACATCCAAATTAATGAAGGAGTTCACTCTGGAATAGATGGAAGTGAGAGAGCGGATGAACTGGCAAAGCTGGGTGCTACATCTGCTCAATGTGCACCCGAACCGTTCATTCCTATACCACAGTCAGAATGTGACAAGGCTGTAAAGGAATGGCTGCGTTCAGAGGGAATGAAGCGTTGGCGTGAATATGGTGGGGCAAGGGCCACAAGGCACACAAAGCAATGACCTACCAATGACCATGTGGACAAATGCACTGCTGAACATGGACCGGAGTCGCATAAGAAGAGTAGTGGGAGCAATTACCGGGCACTGTGGGCTAAGCAGTCATTTGTCAAAGGTGGGAATCGTTAGCGATCCCGAATGTACCTGTGGTCACGGGAACGAAACCGGATATCACGTAATTTGTGATTGTCCAAAGTTTTCTCAACTGAGACTCGGGACTCTGGGTGGTCATGTGATCACGCCTCTGGATGTACTAAAGCTGGGACCAATTGTCCTCGACAAGTTCCTCGCTGCTACTGGTAGGTTCGAAGGATTTACGTGATGAACGGGAAAGGAATAAAGGATCAGCAGATCTGTGTTTCATGACCCAGAAGTGGGACGTTGCAACCTGATAAATCTAAAAAAAACCTTTAATTGAACATTTAGCATCATCTACATCATCATCACACTTTATGTACCATTCTACCGCTCCTGAGATATGAGCTACTCTCCTCTACGTCAGTCTACGGCCTGTTCGCCTAGAACTCCTAAATGTGACTTAATGGAATCTATAAACCTTTTCATGGGTCTTCCCCAAGGTTATATTGCAGATTAACGTGCGTACATGCAATAGCTTTAACGCACGGCGTGGAATTTGCATACGCCCAACTAGCGTGAGTGTGAAAACTCTACCCAACGAAGATCCTGCATGCAAGTGTATTCCTTAACGCTGGGTTGGTGCCGAGACCTCTCTACTGCTCTGTAAGAATGGCGCACCTCAACCTTGTCGGGGTCAAGCATCGATGTTGTTGATACTTGAGGGCCCCCAACCCCGTGGTACCGATATTAGGCCCTCTAGTAGGGCTCACAGCCATGAATGACTACTACAGCTGGCAACTTGTATTCCCGGCGCTGCTAGACCTGCTCGGGTACGTCTATGCTGGTTATACACACAGAAACTTTCATGAAAATCCCTCCTTGGCAGCCTGATATTCATTTTCTCTATCTAATAGTTGCATGAAGCATATAAAAATACGCCAGTTGAATAAGAATGCGTAGTAAGGCAACGTTACCCAACCGTTTTCGCCAGTAACCTAGAAACATTGCGTAGTATGCAAATTTGCACAAACGTATACGCCTCTATTGCTGCGTTGAATAATAAGATGTTTAGGGCATTATTCGAAGCTTGTAAATAATTTATGTGTATTTCTATAACATCGTGAAAACTACTATTCAAACACCGCACACCAATTTCTATGTCACAGGACAGCAAATTTTCTGTTTTTATCGATAAAAAATCTATACGAAAAAAGGTAAATTGATTTCTTTTCTAAGCCCGTCACGTATGGCAACCGCTTCTTCTTTCATTCACTTTTTTTTAAAGCATTCATGTGTTGGGCACACATTTATTTTCAATAAAACTATTGTTATAGGCTTCAGTAGTCAAGCTTTACTTTATAATCTTTGATAAGAATTATTCTTTACACATTTTGAAAGTGTTGTGAATACTGAAAGACACTGTTCGTTGGATTATTGGCTCCATAAAAATATTGTCATCTTCAACATCATTCCTTCATTTATTTTTCATCGGTATCACGTTTCATCAGTGTCATAATCTAAAAACCATATTAAGACGAAGGATCGATTTATTACAACTATGGTGAAGGTACCCGGAGGTAAACCAAATAAGACGTGACATATATGAGTGTGCTTTATTGGTGAACATAAATTGAACTTTGTGACGTTTTTTCTTTGCTTTTTAACATTTTACGTTGAGAAAAAAAGACGTTTTTTGTTGATGATGAACTTAGTGCAACAGTTTTTTTTAATGTGGTAAAGTTTAACTTCAAACAGATTTGTTAAGCTTTTGATCCATCATTTTTTCATTACGAAGGTGTGGCGCTAAAAACGTTTAAAATATTAATGTGAGGCAGTACCCGCTTCATTTCTTTATTGTAGCCACTCATTCAATTTTTGTACTATGAAAGATACATTTGTACCGTTCTCGGGCGCAGGGGTGAGTGGTCGGAGCCAGTATTGCGGAAGACGGTAGTGCCGGGAGACGGTAGTGCGGGGAAGACGGTAGTGCGGGGAAGACGGTAGTGCGGGGAAGACGGTAGTGCGTGCAATAGGGTAGTGCGGGGAAGACGGTAGTGCCGAAAAGACGGTAGTGCAAGGAAGACGGTAGTGCGGGGAAGACGGTAGTGCGGGGAAGACTGTAGTGCGGGGAAGACGGTAGTGCGGGGAAGACGATACTACGACGAAAACTTTAGTATCGTGAAAACTGTAGTACGGGTAAAAAGTTACTCGTAGCACGGGCGAAAACGTAGTATGGGTGAAACAGTAGTACGAAAGAAACGGTAGTACGGTGAAAACGGTAGTGCAGGGGAAACGGTAGTACCGTGAAAACAGTAGTACGTGAGAAAACAGTAGTCAGTGAAAATAGTAGTACGAGGAAAACAGTCCGAGGACAGAAACAGAGGACAGTCCGGGGAGAGGGCAGTCCGGGGAGAGGGCAGTCCGGAGAGAGGGCAGTCCGGGGAGAGGGCAGCCCGGGGAGAGGGCAGCCCGGGGAGAGGGCAGTCCGGGGAGAGGGCAGTCCGGGGAGAGGGCAGTCCGGTGAAAGGGCAGAGGAATACGGGGGAAAAGGCAGTACGGGCTTAAGGCCAGTACGGGGGAAAGTGCAGTACGGGGGGAAACCAGATATGAATAAACTTATACTAACTTCTAAAATGCCACTAAATTTTATTTCTCACTCATCTACATCAAACTTTACATACCTCTTTGAACATTTCGGTATAAGGTCCTTAAGCTACAAATCTCGAACCCAGCATCCGAGAATGCTTACGCCAGCGTAGGCCCTTGGGGCAAAGGAATCAACTATTCAACAAATGAAATTAACGAGAGGAACCTCATAACAATCGCTTGCATAGACCCATCGGCGTATACATAATATGCATCTTTTTGTTGAGGATTGATTCGGTCACAGACTTTTCACTTTCGTCTACGTAAGCATTAAATTGTTCCCAATTTAAAACAATTTATAGAACAGGCTTTCAGCACCCAGCTATTTTCAGGTCAATCAATTAGAAAGTGTAACAGTTAAGTTGATTGAATTATAATTATTAACATCAATTTCAGTTCGCAGTTATGAACGTACAGTTATCTATATTTATCGAACGATGCTTTTACCGAATGGCGATGAATGGCGTAGAAATTGTACATAACTTTGAATGTCAAATGGAAATGTTGTCTGAAATTTGAAAGATACAATTTATCAAAATTAGAATAATATTATGAATGAACTAATTTGAATATAATTTATTTCTGATTTGTTGAATATCTCCGTAGCAGCATATGAAATTAATATCAATATTGAAGAACATTCACATGACTTACAGATAAATACAAATGCTGTTAGCATAAATACGTATAAAACATTCAAGAAAATCGGAAGTTCAACATGAAATATGAACAAAATCTTCCATTCAAAGAATGAATTGAATTATTTCATCTCCTGAGTTGTTATAATCATGAATGAGAGTTACTTCAGCTGGAGAACATGTACTATTTAGGGATTTACGAATGGCAATCAAGTTATTATCACTTTTAACATAGCCGAATTACGTTTGGTCTGCAGTAGATTTTATGGCCGATTTGCGACTGTCTTTAAATTGTGCCTACAGCGCAAACAGATCCAAACTAATTTCAGTCCAATTTGAGAAATGAGAAATACGGCGAACCTCCCCTAAAAAGCTTTTTATCAACGGGTTCCATAGAAACTTTTTGTCAGAAATTAATTTAGAGTTGTTGGTTAGAATCGCTGAATCATGGGCCTAGTTTTACTAATTATAAACGTCTAAAGTTTGTCTGTTTATGTGTCTATTTATTCGTCTATTTATGTGTCTATTTATTTATTTGTTTGTCTGTCCGTAACGATCCCGTTATTTTTGCGTTTAAACTGAGGAACAAACAAAGAGAAAACATGTTCCGGGGTGGGATATTGTTCTGAAATAAGGAAGTTATGGATAAAAAACGGGTCAAAATTGAAAATCAGCCAAAAGTCACTCAATATGTCGTCTTAGAATGAAATTTGGGTCAAATCAGTTTTCAAACGTATTTTCGTACGTATGCGAGATACGGTGTTGGTTTCTTCGACAAAGTCTTGTTAGTAGAATTGGTGACAAATGGCCAAAATTGGAAAAAGTTGTGTCAAATCAGTTTTTAAACGTATCTTCGTATGTATGGGAGATACAGCGTTGGTTTCTTCGAGAATGTCGGACAGGTGGACATGTGGTCAATTGTGATGGTTTTAGAAGTTCGGGGAAGGTATAAGAGATAGACCATCGGCTTCTTTGACGAAGATTAGAATACGTAGCAAGTGCTGTGCTGAATACGGTGAACGTTGAAAACTTGGAATACGGTGAAAGTGGTGGAATACGGGGAACGTGGAATACGGGGAACGTGGAATACAGGGAACGTGGAATACGGGGAACGTTGAATACGTGCGAAGTGGAATACAGGGGAAGTGTAATACGGGGGAAGTGTAATCGGTGGGAAGTGTAATACGGGGGAAGTGTAATACGGAGGAATTGGAGTAATTTTGCGGCAAAGAAAGTATTTTGATTTATAGTGCCTTTCGTGCCCACTTCAATTTTAGTATTATTAGCGGTAACATCAACAAAGTGATATAACGACATTCAACATTACGCATCATTATTTAAAACGAAAAATTATTTGCTTTGGCTCTCTGAATAGATAACAAGTGAAAATGATAAAGCCTGCGTAGCCCCTACTTCAACGAGTTTTTGTATAAAAGTTGTAATTGTGCGGGAGCGCATTCAAAACACACAAGAAACTCGAAAATTCAAATTCGTATTTTTTTGGTAAGTACTTTACGGTCACATGTTGCAGTGGTTGTAAAGTACGTTATTGCCTCTCCATCCGAAATTTTAGGATTACATGTATGTCTACCCCCTATGGAAACCATGAATTACACACTGAGGAAAATATCTACAAGCGACGTAGGAAATGTGTTTATAATATACGCCTCCGACGTATTACATACGCGATGAATGTATTATCAACCTTATTTAAGTATTGTGTACTATGTCATACGAAACGAACCTTTCATGAGCTCAACAGGTGTGCTGACCTTCGACATGATGATGATGGTTAAGTCCTTCTTACAGAGGAGATCCTCCTATGTCTCAGTGAACGGTAGTGTTTCTAAAAACATTACCATATTTGCGCATTTGCGGGAGTTCCCCAAGGAAGTGTACTCAGCCCTCTACTGTACAATGTGTACACATCGGACTTAAAGTTTTCATCATGTGAAAAAGGCATGTTCGCTGATGATACTTCAGTGTTCAAGACCGCAAAGAGCCCAAAAGTTATTACCAGCTGCCTGAATACTGCTACCAAGCAGCTGTCTGATTTCGGCAAAACTTGGAAAATCAAGTTGAACGAAGATAAGACTAATGCGGCATTCTTTACCAAAAGAAGGACCCGTAGATGGCTTCCTTCCGCAAATGTTACCTTTTCGAACTCGAAAATTACCTGGAATACTAGCATTAAAACACTCGGAATGACTTTGGACAGATCACTTACATTTAGGAATCATATAGAATTGACCGTCGAAAAATCCCTAAAACTGCTTGCGTCTCTCTATCCCATTTTGAATCGTAAATCTAAGCTTAACGTATCAAACAAGTTATGTATTTGCAAAGCTATTATACGCAGCACTCTGTTGTATGCCTGTCCCGTCTAGGGTGAATATGCTCCAACGCACTTAAACAAACTTCAGGTACTCCAAAACAAGTGTTTGAAGATAATTAATGCTCTCACGTCTAGATATTCCACCTACGATCTGCACAAAATATCAAAACCAACGATAAAAGCTCAAGTTGCAAAAATTTCAGAAAGATTTGCAAACAAATCGCTTCTTTCAGAAAACAGATTGATTCGGCTGGTGTATTGAAAAGTTCTCACTGTGATGTTAGTCAAGTAAAGTATTAGTTAAGAAAACAAAACTAAAAAATTGAATTATCGGAAGTTTTTTTCAAATTTTCTTCTGCCTACCAACTTAGTGTCTTCAAACGTCAAACTAAAACTTTCAATGTATAACGCAAACCGAACATTTTGTTTATAGGATGCAGGGCCGTAGCTACGGGGGGCTAGGGGGGGCTGAACCCCCC